>SJYT01028402.1:272537-313952 GCA_006410635.1 Cephalophus harveyi | reverse complement strand
GGAGTTGGTGATGGACAGGGAGGCCTGGCAAGCTGCGATTCATGGGGTCGCAAAGAGTCGGACACAACTGAGCGACTGAACTGAACTGGAAAAACCATAGCTTTCTGGAGTTTTGTCAGCAAAGTAATACCTCTGCTTTTCAATATGCTGTCTAGGTTGATCATACCTTTTCTTCCAAGGAGCAAGTGTCTTTTAATTCCATGACTGCAGTCACCATCTGCAGTGATTTTGGAGCCCAAGAAAATAAAGTCTGTCAGTGTTTCCATTGTTTCTCCATCTATTTGCTATGAAGTGATGGGACCAGATTACATGATCTTAGTTTATTGAATGGTGAGTTTTAAACCATTTTTTAAATCTCCTTTTTTACTTTCATCAAGAGGCTCTTTAGTTCCTCTTCACTTTCTTCCATAAGGATGGAGTCATTGGCATATCTGAGGTTATTGATATTTCTCCCAGCCATCTTAATTTCAGCTTGTGCTTCATCCAGCCCAGCATTTAACATGATATACTCTGCATATAAGTTAAATAAGCAGTGTGATAATATACAGTCTTGATGTATTTCTTTCTCAATTTGGAACCAGTCTGTTGTTCCATGTCCAGTTCTAACTGTTGCTTCTTTACCTGCATAAGATTTCTCAGGAGGCAGGTCAGGTGGTCTGGTATTCCCATCTCTTTAAGAATTTTCCAAGTTTGTTGTGATCCACACATTCAAAGGCTTAAGTGATTAATCATATGTAGACATTCTGGAATTCTCTTGCTTTTTTGATGATCCAACGGATGTTGGCAATTTGATCTATGATTCCCCTGCCTTTTCAAAATCCAGCTTGAATATCTGGAAGGTCTCAGTTGACGAACTGTTGAAGCCTGGCTTGGAGAATTTTGAGCATTACTTTGCTAGCGTGGGAGATTAGTGGAATTGTGCTATAGTTTTAACATTCTTTGACATTGACTTTCTTTGGGATTGGAATGAAAACTTACCTTTTCCAGTTGTGGCCACTACTGAGTTTTCCAAATTTTCTGGCATATTGACTACCACACTTTCACAGCATCATCTTTCAGGATTTGAAATAGCTCAGCTGGAATTCCATCAGCTCCACTAGCTTTGTTGTTTGTGACGCTTCCTAAGGCCCACTTGACTTCACACCCCAGGATGTCTGGCTCTAGGTGAGTGATCACAGCATCATAGTTTTCTGGGTCATTAAGATCTTTTTATCTTGTTTTTCAGTGTATTCTTGCCACATCATCTTCTGCTTCTGTTCAGTCCATACCATTTCTGTCCTTTATTATCCCATCTTTGCATGAAATGTTCCCTTGGTATCTCTGATTTTCTTGAAGAGGTCTCTAGTCGTTCTCATTTTATTGTTTTCCTGAATTTCTTTGCATTGATCACTTAGGAAGGCTTTCTTATCTTTCCTTGCTGTTCTTTGGAACTCTGTATTCAGATGGATATATCACTCCTTTTCTCCTTTGCCTTTTGCTTCTCTTCTTTTCTCAGCCTTTGTAAGGCCTCCTGGGTCAAACATTTTTGCCTTTTTTCATTTCTTTTTCTTGGGATGATTTTGATTATCACCTACTGTTTAACGTTATGAAACTCAGCCCATAGTTCTTCAGGCACTTTTATTGAGTTTGCCAAAAAGTTTGTTCAGGTTTTTCCACACAATGTTATAGAAACATAGTAAAAATGCATGTAATTTACTTTATCTGTCTGTTTTGAAATGGTCAGAACTTTCAGACTTAATTAATTTTTTTCCCTGAAAATTTTATATTTTAATGTATTTTTAAAATTATATTACAAAAATCCATAAGTGCTCACAATTCACTGAGTCTAAAACTGAACTCATTTTGCCTCCACCAATTGCTGTTCCTTTGCAAATATTTCTTATCTTGGTAGATGATGCCACCATTCAGCCTCTGGCCCAAGCCGTAAACCTCTGAGTCATCACCCTTAGCCTTTCTTTTCCCACTTCCCTCCATCATTCTGCCTTCCATCTAATTGATTCCATAAATCTTGTTGATTCTACTTTCTATATATTTTTAGAATCTGTCCCTTCCTCTCCAATGGATGCTTTTATGACAGTAGTTTCTCACCTGAACCATTGTAGGCATCCCTAGATTGTATCCCCAATCTTGAGTCACATCATACTCCTTCCTTTAACCTCACCCCCAGGCTGTAGCTGAACTGATAGAGGTAAGATTGCAAAATAGGTCTTGTACATCTGAGTTCTATGCTATTTCCAGTTCACCCCTTTGCTTTTATTATAAAAGCTACTTAAGGAGGATTTTAAAACACTTTCTGTGTTCCTTATGCTTATGCTCAATGTGATCTGAAATAAAATCTATACAAGGAATAAGCTTTAGGAAGGAGTTACTCCATTGTTTTTATTCATTTTTCTCAGCTTTATTGAGGTATAGTTGACAAATAAAGTTATAATTTATTTAAAATGTACAGCATGATGATTTGATATATGTATTCACTGTGAAAGAATAGTCTTAATTAAGTTAGTTACAACCATCAACTCACATATTTACTTTTTTTTTATGAGAACAGTTTTCTCCTAGCAAATTTCAGTTACATAATACAGCTATATTATCAGTTAAGGTCATGCTATTGCAAGTTAGATTCTAAGAACATACTCATCTTGTAACTGAAAGTTTGTATGCTTTTACCAACCTCTCTTCATTTGCCTAACCATCACACACCTAGCAATCACCATCCTAGTCTGACCTTTTTAGAACATTAGATTGCACATATCAGTGATACTATGCAGTGCCGCTCTTTGACTGGCTTATTTCACTTAACATAATGCCCTCCTGGAGAAGGCAATGGCACCCCACTCCAGTACTCTTGCCTGGAAAATTCCATGGACGGAGGAGCCTGGTAGGCTGCACTCCATGGGGTTGCTACAAGTTGGATACGACTGAGAGACTTCACTTTCACTTTCATGCATTGGAGAAGGAAATGGCAACCCACTCCAGTGTTCTTGCCTGGAGAATCTTTTCTTCCAAGGAGCAAGTGTCTTTTAATTCCATGACTGCAGTCACCATCTGCAGTGATTTTGGAGCCCAAGAAAATAAAGTCTGTCAGTGTTTCCATTGTTTCTCCATCTATTTGCTATGAAGTGATGGGACCAGATTACATGATCTTAGTTTATTGAATGGTGAGTTTTAAACCATTTTTTAAATCTCCTTTTTTACTTTCATCAAGAGGCTCTTTAGTTCCTCTTCACTTTCTTCCATAAGGATGGAGTCATTGGCATATCTGAGGTTATTGATATTTCTCCCAGCCATCTTAATTTCAGCTTGTGCTTCATCCAGCCCAGCATTTAACATGATATACTCTGCATATAAGTTAAATAAGCAGTGTGATAATATACAGTCTTGATGTATTTCTTTCTCAATTTGGAACCAGTCTGTTGTTCCATGTCCAGTTCTAACTGTTGCTTCTTTACCTGCATAAGATTTCTCAGGAGGCAGGTCAGGTGGTCTGGTATTCCCATCTCTTTAAGAATTTTCCAAGTTTGTTGTGATCCACACATTCAAAGGCTTAAGTGATTAATCATATGTAGACATTCTGGAATTCTCTTGCTTTTTTGATGATCCAACGGATGTTGGCAATTTGATCTATGATTCCCCTGCCTTTTCAAAATCCAGCTTGAATATCTGGAAGGTCTCAGTTGACGAACTGTTGAAGCCTGGCTTGGAGAATTTTGAGCATTACTTTGCTAGCGTGGGAGATTAGTGGAATTGTGCTATAGTTTTAACATTCTTTGACATTGACTTTCTTTGGGATTGGAATGAAAACTTACCTTTTCCAGTTGTGGCCACTACTGAGTTTTCCAAATTTTCTGGCATATTGACTACCACACTTTCACAGCATCATCTTTCAGGATTTGAAATAGCTCAGCTGGAATTCCATCAGCTCCACTAGCTTTGTTGTTTGTGACGCTTCCTAAGGCCCACTTGACTTCACACCCCAGGATGTCTGGCTCTAGGTGAGTGATCACAGCATCATAGTTTTCTGGGTCATTAAGATCTTTTTATCTTGTTTTTCAGTGTATTCTTGCCACATCATCTTCTGCTTCTGTTCAGTCCATACCATTTCTGTCCTTTATTATCCCATCTTTGCATGAAATGTTCCCTTGGTATCTCTGATTTTCTTGAAGAGGTCTCTAGTCGTTCTCATTTTATTGTTTTCCTGAATTTCTTTGCATTGATCACTTAGGAAGGCTTTCTTATCTCTCCTTGCTGTTCTTTGGAACTCTGTATTCAGATGGATATATCACTCCTTTTCTCCTTTGCCTTTTGCTTCTCTTCTTTTCTCAGCCTTTGTAAGGCCTCCTGGGTCAAACATTTTTGCCTTTTTTCATTTCTTTTTCTTGGGATGATTTTGATTATCACCTACTGTTTAACGTTATGAAACTCAGCCCATAGTTCTTCAGGCACTTTTATTGAGTTTGCCAAAAAGTTTGTTCAGGTTTTTCCACACAATGTTATAGAAACATAGTAAAAATGCATGTAATTTACTTTATCTGTCTGTTTTGAAATGGTCAGAACTTTCAGACTTAATTAATTTTTTTCCCTGAAAATTTTATATTTTAATGTATTTTTAAAATTATATTACAAAAATCCATAAGTGCTCACAATTCACTGAGTCTAAAACTGAACTCATTTTGCCTCCACCAATTGCTGTTCCTTTGCAAATATTTCTTATCTTGGTAGATGATGCCACCATTCAGCCTCTGGCCCAAGCCGTAAACCTCTGAGTCATCACCCTTAGCCTTTCTTTTCCCACTTCCCTCCATCATTCTGCCTTCCATCTAATTGATTCCATAAATCTTGTTGATTCTACTTTCTATATATTTTTAGAATCTGTCCCTTCCTCTCCAATGGATGCTTTTATGACAGTAGTTTCTCACCTGAACCATTGTAGGCATCCCTAGATTGTATCCCCAATCTTGAGTCACATCATACTCCTTCCTTTAACCTCACCCCCAGGCTGTAGCTGAACTGATAGAGGTAAGATTGCAAAATAGGTCTTGTACATCTGAGTTCTATGCTATTTCCAGTTCACCCCTTTGCTTTTATTATAAAAGCTACTTAAGGAGGATTTTAAAACACTTTCTGTGTTCCTTATGCTTATGCTCAATGTGATCTGAAATAAAATCTATACAAGGAATAAGCTTTAGGAAGGAGTTACTCCATTGTTTTTATTCATTTTTCTCAGCTTTATTGAGGTATAGTTGACAAATAAAGTTATAATTTATTTAAAATGTACAGCATGATGATTTGATATATGTATTCACTGTGAAAGAATAGTCTTAATTAAGTTAGTTACAACCATCAACTCACATATTTACTTTTTTTTTATGAGAACAGTTTTCTCCTAGCAAATTTCAGTTACATAATACAGCTATATTATCAGTTAAGGTCATGCTATTGCAAGTTAGATTCTAAGAACATACTCATCTTGTAACTGAAAGTTTGTATGCTTTTACCAACCTCTCTTCATTTGCCTAACCATCACACACCTAGCAATCACCATCCTAGTCTGACCTTTTTAGAACATTAGATTGCACATATCAGTGATACTATGCAGTGCCGCTCTTTGACTGGCTTATTTCACTTAACATAATGCCCTCCTGGAGAAGGCAATGGCACCCCACTCCAGTACTCTTGCCTGGAAAATTCCATGGACGGAGGAGCCTGGTAGGCTGCACTCCATGGGGTTGCTACAAGTTGGATACGACTGAGAGACTTCACTTTCACTTTCATGCATTGGAGAAGGAAATGGCAACCCACTCCAGTGTTCTTGCCTGGAGAATCCCAGGGATGGGGGAGCCTGTTGGGCTGCCGTCTATGGGGTCGCACAGAGTCGGACACGACTGAAGTGACTTAGCAGCAGCAATGCCCTCCAGGTGCACCTACACTCCTTTTTACCTTCTCACTGACAATGTACAAGGGTCTCTTTACTTCACCTCCATACCTGCATTTGTTATTTCTTGTTCTTTTTTATAATATACATCCTAACAGATGTGACTTGATATCTCATTTTGTTTTGTTTTGAGTTACAATTTCCTGATGATCAATAATGTCGATCACATTTTCATGTAACTGTTGGCCATTTGTATATTCCTTGAAGTTTGAAAGCTGTCTTTAACTAATTATTTCTGCCCATATGTAAAAAGCTAATCATAACACTTTCTTCCTCAGGCAGATTGTTAGTCCCTTGGACTTGTTGATAAAAATATTGGCTCTTCTTTGGTAGCAGCTGATGGAAAATAAGTGTATCCTAACAACCTGACA
Source organism: Cephalophus harveyi (assembly GCA_006410635.1). Taxonomy (NCBI): domain Eukaryota; kingdom Metazoa; phylum Chordata; class Mammalia; order Artiodactyla; family Bovidae; genus Cephalophus; species Cephalophus harveyi. The sequence continues at coordinate 307,649 of SJYT01028402.1, read as the reverse complement.
ATAGAAGAAGTCAAAAGTTATGAGATTAGGATAACATAAGGTCATTCATCCTGTTGATCCTTGTTGTCAGTAGCTCTGGTTGGCAAAGAAATGTATACCCTTCTTCTTTTGCCAAACTTCTATATTTGTATCTTACAAATCTAAACATTTGACCAAAGTCACTGACCTCTGAGGTATAAGACAACAGGTACTCAGTAAAGAATATTTACAAAGTAAAAATTGCAAAATCTTGTTATAGCTATAGCTAGAAACACGTGTTTGTTTGTCCATGGTTGACCCATTTAGATCTCTCCATCTTATTAAATTGTTCTGTTTTTTAAAAAGTTTGCCTTCTCATTTATGCTTCATTCTCATTTTTATTTGTGGTAATGGGGGATAGATTTTAAGACAGCTCTGGGAAAGCAAGTGTTAAATCCTACCCTAGCCCTTGGTAACCTCCCTGGTAAAATATGCCAGTATTTAATAGATGATTGCCGTGCTGTGGACAGACGTGCCCCAGGAGAGAGGAGTTGTTTGTTCCAGAATCTAATCAAGCCATGGCCTGTCTGAGTCCTAACTTATGTAGTGTAATCACTTGTATCATTCATAGCATGTCCTTCATTAATCAGAGCTCACGCAGGCAACAAGGGAACAGGGGTTCTATTAGAGTGACATATGGTGGCCTTCCCCAAGTCTTGGATGTTTTGGGAGATGGTCTCAGGGTTTGTTCCAATCATACAAGAGCTGCTTAATGACTTAGATTTTAGTACACTTCTTTCCCAGGGAGTTAATATCCCCCAATTTCCTCCTTAGTAATTGTGTTTAGGTTCTTGATGTACCCTGTGATGTTTTCATATCCATCACATTCAGGTCCAAACTGTGATTTGCTGCTTCATATCGGCTTCCTTATATCTGCCTCTAGAGAACAAATATGAAAGAGGAAGAAACTATCTTTCCTTAATTGTAAAAGTGATGAATGAGGTAAGCCATCAGGACCATTTTTCATATTTTTTAGAAAAGCTGAAAATACATTTAGATTCGTTTTCAGAGCAAAATGGAAAGTTGTTTGGAAAGAAAAAAACTGTTAAAAGTTTGGTCACTTTGGAAATTTCTTCATAGATACTTATCTTGATAACAGCATTTATCTTTGCTAGTCTCGTACAATAATATTGTTTCCTTTAAAACTGAATATTTTTAATAAGTCTAAATATTGCAGCACTGTAGACAGCTCCAGATATTAATGGATATATTTTAGCTTGTTTTTTTACCTTATTGGATAAACTGATACAGAGTACATTTTATCTATTTCACACAATCTTACTTTGCATTATTTTAAATTTCTTATCCTATTATTGTACTTTCCTTTTTCTTTCCCTCTCCATATGTTCTTAAACATGCATTCCCTGTACCTATTTCTAAAAGTGAATAATATGAGATTCTGTGATGTTTCACTTGTCTCTCTTGGAAAAAAATTGCTGGATTCTAGAACCCAGAGACATCACTTTGCTGACAAAAGTCCATATAGTCAAAGCAATGGTTTTGTGTTCAACCATGAAGAAGGCTGAGTGCTGAAGAATTGATGCTTTCATACTGTAGTGCTGGAGAAGACTTTTGAGAGTTCCCTTGGAAAGCAAGGAGACCAAACCAGTCAGTCCTAAAGAAAATCAACCTTGAATATTCATTGGAAGGACTGATGCTGAAGCTGAAGCTCCACCTTGGCCACCTGATGCAAAGAGCTAACTTATTGGAAAAGACCCTGACACTGGGAAAGATTGAGGGCAGGAGGAGAAGGAGGTGACAGAGGATGAGATGGTTAGATGGCATCATCAACTCTATGGACATGAAGGTGAACAGACTCTGGAGGTGGTGAAGGACAGGGGAGCCTGGTGTGCTGCAGTCCATGGGGTCACAAAGAGCTGGACACAACTTCCCAACTGAACAACGGTAAGGACCTAAACTTCCAGTCATCCTGGGGTAGGACAAGAGTAGGGCTTTAAGAAGACAAGCAGGAGAAGACTGTATCTTGATGAGGAAGAACTTCTTTCATCTCTGCCCCAGTCTGCAAGACCACACATGTGCAGAAATAGGCACAGGCAGCCAGGGAATTGAGCCCAGAAGGCCCTCAGAGGCCCATGCACATTTTTGGGTGAGGTTAACTGGTTCAACAGTGAATCTCCCAAATAATGTGACAGCAACACCAAAATGTGACTGTAATGTGGCAGAAGATTAGATTCTGTTTTTTGCCTAGCACCTACTCTCGTTTTAGGACAGGCTAATGTTCTTTAAAATATGTATATTTTTTACATTTGTACTATGTGTCAGGGACTTTTCTTGGCACTTGAGACATATCAGTTAACAAAGTTATCACTGCCCTTGTGGAGTTTACAGACAATAAATAGTAACTATAATAAATAACTAAATCACATAGTTTATTAAGATGATAATTACAATATATTTTTAAAAAGTGAAAGTAAGAAGGATCAGAAGTGCCAAATGGTTGGGGCTAGGGTGCAGGGTCGGGTGGTGACTTTACAGTATTTAGTAAGTGGTTAGAACAGTCTTCTTAAAGAAGGCAATATTTAGATAAATTCTAGAGAGAAGTGAGGTAATTGGCTAAGTAGATACTATGGAGGAGAGCATTTCAGAAAGTAGGAACAGTAACTACAAAACTGTGTGTGAGCTAGAGCAGGAAGCTGGTGTGGCTGGATGCAGTGAGCCAGAGAGAGAGAATAGGGGATGAGGTCCCAGGGGTAACCCAGGATCTGATCCTGTAGGGTCATGCAGAGACCTTGACTTTAACTCTGAATGAAACAAAGCAATGTCAGGATTTTGAACAGAGGAGACAAACACTCTGATTTATGTTTTGAAAAGGATCCTCCTGGCAGTTGATTGAGAATAGGCAGAAAGAGCAGAAGAGGGAGCTTGGGGTCATTGCAATGATCCAGGTGGCAGAGGATGGGACACAGTCATCTCCTGGAGAGGAGATGAAAGAATGTAAAGGGGATGCTCAGGTCAATTGGGAACACAGCTGCCATTGTCTGTGGTGTTCTCTTGAATTAGGGTGGAGAGGCAGCATTGCAGTTGTTCTGGAATTCCTATTTAGGCCCAGGACCTAGAATCATCCCCAGAGATGTTTAAATCAGAGCAAACAAGCTTGACCTGGTGGTAAAATCACAACCCAGACAGGGATGGATTGTGTCACATGGCTGTACCTGGGATCCCATGCTGGCTGTCTGCCTGGTCAACCTTACATCGACATCCACGTTGTCTCCAGTGGAATTCTTGGGATCCATGTTATGGCACAGTTTTAATTTATATAAATTTTCAAAAAAAGACTATCTTAGGAATAAGTTCCTAAATTCCATCTGATACTATTTAGAGCAATGGACCAAATGAGGTTTTACCTGGCTTAGAGCTTGTGTTTTGAAGACTTGAGCATGAATCATCTGAAGTTAAATTATTTTCTTTTACTTTTATATAACTTCCTAAGACAAAATTCCCAAGGTATCTCTTTGAAGTTAAATATTTCCTTTAAAATCATAAATTTTCACACAGATAATATTTTCTAGGAAAAAAATTGATGTACATTATAAATGCATGAGTACCATACTCTGATATATGAAAGAATCACATCAATTTTTTTCCTAGAAAATATTATCTGTGTGAAAATTTATGATTTTAAAGGAAGATGTGTATAAGAGACAGTACATATTGTGTGTGTGTATATATATATATATACACGCATATAATATAAAGTATAATAGTGATCAAAGAAATCTCAATATTCATGTACGTCAATTAAAAAAACTGTTTAAAAATACTATGACATGTGTAAGATAAAGTATTATTCACCACTGAAAGCCATTTTAATTATAGGAAAATTCTTATGAAGTAATGCAAATAAAAGTAAGATTCAAAAATATAGAAAAACTCTGGAAGGGAATACAACAGATATTAATGGAGTCTGTATGATTATGTAAAATACTTTTCATGCTTTTTTGTTTTATATTTACCCTACCTCTATACCCCATCCCCGAAATTATTTTATAATGTTCTTTCTAGAAAGTACCATCAATGAAAAAGTTTAGAGAAGGTCCCGATGATGTCATGGCCAAGTTCAGGACCTGCATGGGGTTGTGGAGGGTGGAGATAGTCTGTACTGAAAGTGAAAAGTGAAAGTGAAGTCATTTAGTTGTGTCCGACTCCTAGCGACCCCATGAACTGCAGCCTGGCAGGCTCCTCGGTCCATGGGATTTTCCAGGCAGGGTACTGGAGTGGGTTGCCATTGCCTTCTCTGATTTCTGCCTTCTTTTGACTAGTATGTTATTTGAAGTCTGGGTCTCTCTATATCTGCTCCTCTGTGCCACTTATTTGGGGTTGGGTAGGATATACTTTGTATAATAGTGATCAAAGAAATCTCAATATTCATGTACGTCAATTAAAAAAACTGTTTAAAAATACTATGACATGTGTAAGATAAAGTATTATTCACCACTGAAAGCCATTTTAATTATAGGAAAATTCTTATGAAGTAATGCAAATAAAAGTAAGATTCAAAAATATAGAAAAACTCTGGAAGGGAATACAACAGATATTAATGGAGTCTGTATGATTATGTAAAATACTTTTCATGCTTTTTTGTTTTATATTTACCCTACCTCTATACCCCATCCCCGAAATTATTTTATAATGTTCTTTCTAGAAAGTACCATCAATGAAAAAGTTTAGAGAAGGTCCCGATGATGTCATGGCCAAGTTCAGGACCTGCATGGGGTTGTGGAGGGTGGAGATAGTCTGTACTGAAAGTGAAAAGTGAAAGTGAAGTCATTTAGTCGTGTCCGACTCCTAGCGACCCCATGAACTGCAGCCTGGCAGGCTCCTCGGTCCATGGGATTTTCCAGGCAGGGTACTGGAGTGGGTTGCCATTGCCTTCTCTGATTTCTGCCTTCTTTTGACTAGTATGTTATTTGAAGTCTGGGTCTCTCTATATCTGCTCCTCTGTGCCACTTATTTGGGGTTGGTGAGGATATACTTTCCCAAGTAGTTCAGCCTGAAAGAAAAACTCATATCATTTGAAAACATTATCATGGAAATGAGTATATGATCATTCAAAGCAAAATCTTTCAGTGAACTCACAGGAATCTGAAAACTGCCCTTTTCTGTTTGTCTGAAATCTAGACCCCTTGTCAGTGGTCACCCCTCAGAGTGAGCCCAGAAGCTTGTTAGAGATGCAACCTCTTGGACTCCACTCCCAGAAATCCATGTTTTAACAAGATTGCCAAGTGATTCTTAGCTCCACTTAATCTTGACAAGCATTGTTCTATGTCAAATTCTCAGAAGTGTCTGGGTTTGTTACAGTCTTGGCTCAGAGGGCAGCTTTGGTTGCAAATAGCTTTTCCATGGGAGCCAATGGAAAACGCAGAAGAGCTTCAACCTCTTCCCTGAGGGAAGTGTGTCCTGGTCGTAGATTAGTGGTTGAGGATGTGGAGGGCTGCACAGCAGATGATAACCAGCGAATTTTTATGGAGATGAAAAATGTAGGATGATTTTATATTTCAAATTATATCTCTAGTAAGTCCAAGTTGATATCCCATGATAACAGCAAGAAAAACAAAATGGCGACAAGGTGCGCTAACTCAGGAGCCTGCCACCTTCATAGGAGTAGGGAAGTCAGCCCAGTTTTCCTTTGGTATCCTCAGGACAACAGTTCCAGGACCCTCAGGGACACCAACATTTGTGAATGCTCAAGTTCCTTTGATAAAATGGTCTGGGGTACTGAGTACTATCAGCCCTCAGTATCCACAGATGCAAAACACGCAGATGTGGAGAGTGACTGTATTCTAGGGTGGATTGGAAGACTTCCTTCACACTTCTGACTAGTGGACAAAAGTGATAAAATTCAAATGGAGCTGTTAAATCTTCCTCTGGGATATTGTTGAACCATCAGGTTTTATAAGCTCAGGAGGCATCCCAAGTTTAGAACCAAAAGATGAAATTACTCTTCTCAGCAAGCTACCTCCTGCACTGAAATAATTTCATAGATTGGCCTGTGTGTCTTCTGCCTCTGGTTATTGCCTACCTGTGGCTTACATAAGAGCCCCTACATGTACTACTTTCATTTTTCTTTTCTTTGAAAATAGGAGCAAAATACTTCAGCTTTGATGCTTTATAGGAATAGAAAATTGTGATGTCTCCTTAATATGAAAACTCAGGCAAGGTGGTTAATATTTAAATATCTAAACCAAATGCAATAGCACATGGAAATGTGCTTACAAGTTTGGGACAGGGATTTGACTTACTCTCCCACCACTTTCCAAATGTATTTTACTTATTTTATAGAATTATGAATAACAGATGAAACCTACTTGTTAAAAATTAAATGGATTTGTAATATAAAGAATTATTTTTATACAAAGTAATATTTGTGCATTGTGGATTTTATCTTTAATTTTTAAATGTCTGTTATCTGATGAAGATAGGCTTTATTATGATTAAGTCTACTTGGTTGAATTATTAATGAACCACATGCTGACTAAAGTTGATGTGATTCTTTCATATATCAGAGTATGGTACTCATGCATTTATAATGTACATCAATTTTTTTCCTAGAAAATATTATCTGTGTGAAAATTTATGATTTTAAAGGAAATATTTAACTTCAAAGAGATACCTTGGGAATTTTGTCTTAGGAAGTTATATAAAAGTAAAAGAAAATAATTTAACTTCAGATGATTCATGCTCAAGTCTTCAAAACACAAGCTCTAAGCCAGGTAAAACCTCATTTGGTCCATTGCTCTAAATAGTATCAGATGGAATTTAGGAACTTATTCCTAAGATAGTCTTTTTTTGAAAATTTCTCTTGTGCCATTTTCAGGGACTTCTTGTGTGAATACTCTTTTCCAAGCTTTCTGAGAGCATCAGTTTGCAAATACATATATCCATGCATAGATGCATGTATGCAAAAATATACACACAGACACGCACCTAACTTTTCTATGGTCATTCTTTTCCTGTGCTCCTAAATCTACGTGATTTGTATAACTGTGTTATTCCAGCATTAGTATTTAAAAAGCAAATAGTGTTTCTAGGCCTGAACAGGGATCTCCCTAGTTCCCAGAGGAATCTTACTTCCCTTTAACAGAAGAAAGCTTGCTGCTGCTGCTGCTAAGTCGCTTCAGTTGTGTCCGACCCTGTGCGACCCCACAGATGGCAGCCCATTGGGCTCCGCCATCCCTGGGATTCTCCAGGCAAGAACACTGGAGTGGGTTGCCATTTCCTTCTCCAATGCATGAAAGTGAAAAGTGAAAGTGAGGTCACTCAGTCATGTCTGACTCAGCGACCCCATGGACTGCAGCCCACCAGGCTCCTCCGTCCATGGGAGTTTCCAGGCAAGAGTACTGGAGTGGGATGCCATTGCCTTCTCCAGAAGAAAGCTTGAGGTCATATTTAATAGGTAAAAGCAAGAATCTCAATCAAGATGAGTTTAAAAACTAAAGACATGGGTTATGATTGCACAGCAAATTGGAAAAGTTTGAACTGATTGAGTTGGCTCTCTCCAAAGATGTTGACACAGGAGTCCCATTTTTGTCTGGGTAAAGACAATATTTAAATTTTTCTTCCATATGCAAAATAGGCAAAATTGCATGTGCTGCTGAAATAATGCATTATTTAACATAGCTGAATAAATCCATTTAAATTATCAGGGAAGTGCACATAATAAAATAATGCTTGTGTTCCTTCAGCTTAATCAATCTAAAGCATCTGTTTATTCTAGATGTATAATTCCATGCACTTTGTCAGAAGAAAGACTTTATGCTCTAAAGACTTGGCGCAAGTGAAATCTGTCCTAGGATACAAAGCCAGGATTTGAATTTGGGCCTCACAGGCCAAAACATTAAAAATAAAATATGGGCTGGGAATTCATGTGGTTAATTTATAATTCATTTAGGTGAAAATGAGGTTTACATGTGGAATTCTTAATACAAATATAGAATATTCATATTTTACAAGGAAAAGGCATATTCCTACATTGATACCCTTTGTGAGAGGGTATCTGATGACAATGATGATGATTTATTGTGATCTTCTGTTGTCAGCTTGTCAATTCTTCCTTGCAGTTTTGAGATATATATATATATTTATATATTTTTTTTTTTTTTTTTTTCTGTCAGTTGGTGTAAAGGAGCCATTCCTCTATTACCCCTGTAATATAATGAGTGTCCTTTTCTGTTTGGGATGTAAGTGAGGGCCATGGCCTTTTTTTGCAGAAGAAATGAAGTTACTAGTCTGTGAAGTTAAAGGGAGGCCAGGTTACCGACAGGAAGAGGCAGGCCTTCAAAGAGGTAGTGGGAACTCAGAAGGCTGGCTCTAGCCAAGAGAGAGAGGAAGCTTGAATTCTTCCTCTGGGTCTCACTTCTCTTACTTTGGGATCAGCAGTGCCTGGTTCGGAGAAGGCAATGGCAAGCCACTCCAGTACTCTTGCCTGGAAAATCCCATGGATGGAGGAGCCTGGTGGGCTGCAGTCCATGGGGTCGCTGAGAGTCGGTCGCGAGTGAGCGACTTCACTTTCACTTTTCGCTTTCACACAATGGAGAAGGAAATGGCAACCCACTCCAGTGTTCTTGCCTGGAGAATCCCAGGGACGGGGGAGCCTGTTGGGCTGCCGTCTATGGGGTCGCACAGAGTCGGACACGACTGAAGCGACTTAGCAGCAGCAGCATCAGCAGTGCCTGGTTAAGCCGGATAAGTAGATTCTCTGTATGCTTGGACAATACGGTGTAACTTTGAAATAATTGGAAGAAACTTTAAAATTGGGTTATTCTCTCAAGTATGAATAAAAAGCTCTTCACCTAGAGCTGCAGTTCCCAAAATATGGTCCTGAGACCAGCATCAGTCTGGAACTTCTTAGAAAGGAAAATGTTCAGGCCCTGTCTCAAACAAATGACAAAGCCCAGTGGGTGGAACCTGGCAGTTGGTTTTAGTAAAACCTCCAGGTGATTCTAATGAAAGTTCCAGTTTGAAAATCCTTGCCTCTTGTCTGCTTCCCCTTCAGGCTTCTTCACTCATTTCCTTCCCTTCCTTTCTCTTTCAAAGCTGGTCATTTCCGTGACAGATTGAACTTTTAGCCTTTTATGATGCAGACAGGAGAGGAAGGAAAAGATCAGGTCAGAACAATGAGAAGAATTTTCCCAGAGTGTGGAGATCAGCGCTGGAAGGAGAGCTGCACATATCGCTGGGGATAAACACTGGCGAGTTGGAGGTTGTCTCCAGGTTTGAATCCCAGCTCTGCCGCTTATAAGATGCATATCATTGGTCCACTTATTTCAGGTCAGTGGAGTCTACTTCTCCAGGACTCAGTTTCCTTATCTGTAAAATGGAGCTAAAACAGCAATAAAAATTTGAAGGGATATTATAAGTATCCATTTAGTGGATTTATATAAATGGCATGAAACAGTGATCAGTATTCATTTGTTTTTATTGTTCAATGCAATATATTCTCTTTATGATATTCAGAAAGAAAAAAAATAAAAGAGTGTGATCTCAAAAATTACATTTTGGTTGCTGGGTTCATTGCTTTGCTTTAAAAGCATGCTTTTTGAGACTGGACCACATTGATCATAGCTTTAAGGTGGTTTTATAAGAATATACTGGTCCAATTAGAGCAATGTTAAAAGACATTCACAATCCAAGGCTGCTAAACTGTTGTGGATTCTCAGTTAAGTGGTCATTCTCTCGGGTGCAAATCTCTGACACTTTCTTCTCAAAACAGGCACACTAGTTTCTCTGTCCCCAGTTTCCTCATTAAATCCCAACTTCCTGCATCCTAGTGTGTGGGTATTTTATTTTAAAACTAACTTCTTAAAGAAAGCAACTAGTTTTACATGTGTACAATTTTGGATACATGATTGCTTTCGCCTTTGATTGTATATCCAGTGGAGAGTTCTATAATAGCTCTGTTTTTTCTTTTCCTTTCCATCTTGTAAAGTTCCATTGGCCAAGAAAGAGGCCATTTTGACTCACCAAAATAGACTTTTATTTCTGATCTTCCTTCTATATGATGGCAAAATAATAAAAAGTTATGTGGGGTAATGGAAACAGCAACATATTTGGAGCCAGAGACATGGTTCTGACCCTATCTCTGATTAGCTTTTGACTCAGGAAAGTCATTCATTCTCTTGGATCAGTTTTCTCATGTAGACTGATGTTTCAACTGGGATAATAGTGCCTCTCGAAGAGTAATGAGGAGTTCAAGCCGAGGGAAAGTGAATGCTATTTTAAATGCTAACGTGCCATTCTAATGTTAGTTACTAAAAACTGATGATAGTTGACATTCATTGAGGGCTTATGAGGATCTGGGGACCATGAAAAGCCTTATATACACATATCTATATTTACTTATGTATAAAACAGTTCAAAAGCATCAATTCTTTGGTGCTCAGCCTTCTTTATAGTCCAACTCTCACATCCATACATGACCACTGGAAAAACCATAGCCTTGACTAGATGGACCTTTGTTGGCAAAGTAATGTCCCTGCTTTTTAATATGCTGTCTAGGTTGGTCATTGAACTGAGGTTCTTTTGAACTGTGGTGGAGAAGACTCCTGAGAGTCCCTTGGACTGCATGGAGATCCAACCAGTCCATCCTAAAGGAGATCGGTCCTGGGTGTTCATTGGAAGGACTGATGTTGAAGCTGAAATTCCAATACTTTGGCCACCTGATGCGAAGAGCTGACTCATTGGAAAAGACCCTGATGCTGTGAAAGATTGGGGGCAGGAGGAGAAGGGGACAACAGAGAATAAGATGGTTGGATGGCATCACTGGCTCAATGGACATGGGTTTGGGTGGACTCTGGTAGTTGGTGATGGACAGGGAGGCCAGGCATGCTGAGGTTCATGGGGTCACAAAGAGTTGGACACGACTGAGCAACTGAACTGAACTGACTGATATATAAAACATGATTGCAATGTATTTAACATTCAGTTTATTAATTCATAAATAAAGCTTAGCAAATCCAGTTCTCGTAATCAGTGTTCAAATCCTGATTAGAAACGTTTTCAACTTCTGACTGCAGGTAAGAGGACATTCATTCTGCCTGAAACAGTAAGGAAATTTACTGTCTCTTGTACCAAGGGATCCAGAGCAGCAGTGGATTCCAGTGTGTCCCAGGCTGCATTCCGAGAGCCCCTACCTTTCCTGCCCAGAGTAACAGAAGGCTACCTGTGTTGTAGATTTCTAAAGGTGGGCAGGCCCTCTGTGGTCACAGACTCCAGCGCAATCATGGGGATGAAAGTCAGGACTGGATTGGTTCCCAGAGCCAGTTTGTTGTGTATAAGACTGAGGATTCTGGTTTTCTTGTCCAACCCCTGATTGGAAAACAATGCTGGACCCTGGCAGGGAAGTGACTAGCCAGTCACCGACCACTAAGATGTTGTTCAGGAGTCTGTGAAGCCCTTGAATCTTCATAGCTTCAAGGTATTGAGTTGACCAGGAAAGTTAGTTTATGTTTTTCCAAAGATGTGGCTGAAAAACCCCAACAGAATTTTTGAGCAACTCAATAGGAATAGCTGTTGCTCCTTCTTCTCTCTACAAAGAGACTGAGTTCTTCAAGGGCCCTTATTGTTATTTCTCAACCCAAAGGGCAACATTCTATACACACGGTTTTCTTGGGCAATCTAAGTTCATTTTCTTATCACCTATTACATATCAGGAGTTCATACCTCCTTCCTAGAAGCAGTATTGTCTTTCCATTATTAAGCTATTGGTAGGCTTTCCATTCTGCTAGTGTGATTTTTCTTTCTATTCCTGCTCCTTAGGGAAGGGATACACCTTGTTGTTTTGAGTTCTGTGTTTTAAAATCTCTATACCAAAATTGTGGCCCTACTAAGGCATGTGATCCACGATAGTGGTAATACAAAGACTGCTTACCAGATAAGTCACTGGAAGGGAATATCTGGCTATGGTCATGATAATCCCAGATGCTCTGTACTGTAGTACTCTTAAAGAATGTCAGTGGGCTCCTTTCTCTCAAATGTTCCTTCTGTAGCAAAAGCAACATATTTTTTTTTTTTTTTTTCATGGAGTTGAAATGAGGTTCTTGAGTCAGTCACCAGCACAAATGCTTGTTAATGTGAAGCCAGGACAGACTGTGGATAGAACAGATCAGATCTTGGACATTGGTCTCCTCTGCCTAACACTCTTCCTGCCCAACTAGTTTATCTGCATTTCCTAGAACTTTCCTTGCACTTTCCAGGCTCCAGGTCTTTGCTCACTGTGTTCCCATCACTTAGGATGCCTTTATTGAATATCTCCACTTGCCTGAATCCCACCCTCACCCTGACCCAGCTGAAAATGGCCTCTTCTTCGCAACCTCTCAGACACATCCAGGCCAAAAAAGACCCAAGATCCAATTCTCTTCTTGCCCTCATTTAACACTAATTGAAAATCTTTTTTCTGTAAAATTAAATGTGACCTTGTTTATTTAAGTGTTTACATCTTGTCTCCATACCTAGATTACAGTTTGAGGGCCTAGGCCCCTGCCTCCCATGTTATTGTAACTCCCTGCCCCTCCCTCACCCATTCTAGTGCCTCTGCACGGAGCATAGTAACTGTTAGTGTTGGTTGCTCAGTCATGTCTGACTCTTGTGACCCTATAGACTGTAGCCTGCCAGATTCCTCTATCCATGGAATTCTCCAGGCAGGAATACTGGAGTGAGTAGCCATTCCCTTCTCCAGGGGATCTTCCTAACCCACTGATCAAACCCAGGTCTCCTGCATTGCAGGCGGATTCTTTACCATCTGAGCCACCAGGAAAGACATAAGCATAGTAACAAAAAAAAAATTTTTTTTTGATTCACTGTTTGATTAGAATCTGATAGTAAGGATATTTTAGACTAAGAAGACAGTTTTGGTTTACCTAAGAGAAAATTATACACTAGGACTAACTATAGCTTTTAACCAGAGTTGGTGAATGAGGTGAAGTATATCTTTTGTTTGATGTAAATATGTTTCCTTTTTAAGGCTTTTCACAAAGATTAAGTTTAGTTCAGTCACTCAGTTGTGTCCAACTCTCTGAGACCCCATGGACTGCAGCACACCCAGGCTTCTCTGTCCATCACCAACTCCCAGAGCTTGCACAAACTCATGTCCATTGCGTCAGTGATGCCATCCAACCATCTCACCCTCTGTCATCCCTTCTCCTTTTGCCTTCAGTCTTTCGCAGCATCAAGGTCTTTTCTAGTGAGTCAGTTCTTCGCATCAGGTGGCCAGAGTATTGGAGTTTCAGCTTCACCATCAGTCCTTTCAATGAATATTCAGGACTGATTTCCTTCCGGATGGACTGGTTTGATCTCCTTGCAGATTAGGTGGTTTTATGTTACCTCTTTGACCCATCTTCTGACTTTCTCTCTCATCTCTTTCTTGGTCACCCTTGTATGGCACAGGACAGTTTTGTTTTATTAATCCCCATACAGTGCAGCATCTGACATCTGTGTTTTCTGACCAGGGATCAAACCCATGCCTCCTTCAGTAGAAGCACAGATTTTCAACCACTAGGGAAGTCCCAGATTGTTTTTTTTTTTTTTTTTTAACAGAGCTTCCTCTAAGCTGTCTTCTATCCCCTTGCTGTATTTATATATTTTTCTTCTTAGAAAGCCTGGGAAGAATTCAGCAACATTTTGATAGTCACACTTTTTCAAAGTAACCCTTTACCTGTGTGCACTCTCGTTGGATCTGCCCAGCTCTGAGTCCCTGTAGGATCAAGTTTCAGGCTGGCAACTCTCTTCCAGCTTGGCCCTCTCTCTTTTGCATGTTAAATTTTTCCTTTTAGCCTTAGCACTACTGCCTTTCAAAAGTTGATTTTCAACAGATCTTTTGACTCTGATAACCTCCCAACATACAATGGTGGTGGTGGTAGTGTGTGTGTGTGTGTGTGTGTGTGTGTGTGTGTGAGTATACGTATATGGGCTTGTTTTTCTTTTTGCCAAAGTATTTATTGAACTACTTTGAGAGAACTTAAGAAATGATATAGAGCTATTGCCTTGAGTAGGAAGATTATGTTTGAACACAGCTCTGTTTTCATCCATCCTTGTCTTTAATTTAGTTTCTTCACTTGTTTCTTATTCTGAAACATCCATAACATTTTTGACCCAAAATTGTATCCCCTCAACCATCTCTTTCAATGTTGAACTCAGGAGGTACTAAAGCCTTTAAATAATATTGAAGACCCTTCAGTGGCTTTGAAGTACTTTAGAAAATAGACTAAGAACACTCTTGCTCTCAGATTAGCTAAGAAATCCATCCAGGACCATTGATTTCTCCCTATCTGCCTCTCTCCTCTCTTTCCTCTACATGTAGACACAAACCCAGTTAAGCCATCATATGGCAATATAGTTTTGATTCTACCCTTTATGACTTATAAGACATTGCTTAAAAACACCTTAAATTGTGTTTATTCAGTCAAAGTTTCTCATCCAGCTTTTCAAGCATGTTTTCCTTTGTATGCCAATGAGTTTCTTTCCCGAAGGGTCCAGTCAAATCTTTTGAGGTCTCCTGCTGCCTCTGTATCTGAAGCCATCACTTCAGAGCACTCTGCCTGCCATGGTTGACTCACCAATAGTCCTTTGCAAAAGGCCCAGGTTTTTTTTTGTTTGTTTTGTTTTTTTTCTGTTTGGATCTGATTATCTATCAGGCTAGAGGAGCTTATGAGAACTCACAACCTAAGCTCAAGGTGGTAATAGCAAGAAGACTTATCAAAGACTTAACAGGTGCTAGGTACTTTGTCATTTCATTTAATTCTCAGAATAACACCATGAGATGTCATTATCATCTTCATTTTGCAAGCAAGGAAACTGGAGGCACAGAGAGTTTAAGTTAACTTGTCTGAAATCTAAAAGACTTCTAAAAGTTTCTATAAAGTACGTGATAGAGTCTGTATTATGAACACAGAGGGAGAGCTTCCAAAATTTCAATTCGTAATTACTGTGCCAAATGGCATATTATTCAAGTTATGCTGTCTCCCGGGGCTTCCCTGGTGGCTCAGATGGTAAAGAAGCCACCTGCAATGTAGGAGACCTGGGTTCTATCCCTGGATCGGGAAGAATCCCTGAAGGAAGACATGGCAACCCACTCCAGTCTCCTTGCCTGGAGAGTCCCATGGACAGAGGAGCCTGGTACGCTGCAATCTACAGGGTTGCAGAGATTCGGGCGCGAATGAGTGAGGAAGCACACACACGCTGTCTCCCCGCACTGTTTCTGTCAAACTCCGATGGTAAACACAAGCATTATGGTTCATTTTAAAGCAATGATTCTAATTTTACAGTTTATAAGCACCATGTTCACTATTTAGATGATGCACTTTGGAATGGTACATTCTGTATGTTTGGAACATTCATTTCTCTTTGCAGTCACTGAAGCTTGTTAATATCAACCACTGGCTTTGCTGGCTCCTTCAAATAAGTTTGTTTAATCTATTATAGCTGGCCTCTAGCAAATGTTATTAGTAGGAAAGATATTGTGGTAAGGGATATTCACTCTTTTTAGAAACTCAAATGAGGTATTCTCAGCATATGTATGAATATATATGTATGCATATGTATGTACAGATACCCTTGAAAACCTTTTACAGTTATAGAGTCACTCAGTAACCAGTGGTAATGGAGTTCCATCTACCATAGGTGAGGTGTTGGGTTGTGTATATCCTGATATTCAAGTTATGTTTTTAAGGCAGTTTGGCAGAGATTAAAGTATCAGCAGGTGGCTTGCAGCTTTGGCAGTTTTCACTCTAAGAAAGCAATCGACAAAGCACCAAACAGCACAATATATTACTTGTTGGCTGGTAAGTCATAAGCCCCTGAGGCTGTTGCTCATCCTGGATGCTGGCTGCTGGCCGACTGTAGGGCAGATGGAAGAGCTGGCTGCTAAGTCATTGCCAGCACTTGAAGCCCAGCATGATGGAGGATCCTGAGCACGGCTCAGAAAAATGTTTCTCTACTAACTTATCTTGTGCTTATCGGTGAATTTACGTAGTCCGAGAGACAGCTGCTTTACTGTTGTAATGGTTCCTCAGCAAGTGAAATTCATGTTTCCAGGTCATTTTTTAATATTATGGTTATAATTGGGTACTATTTGAACTAGTTTCAATTTATAGAACAGAGAATAGTTAATTGAAAATATTTAAATCCTGATCTAAAGATTATTTATTGTAGCTTTGCTGGCAAGGTTGATGGTAAAAGTGCAGCTACATATCATACATACATACATTTGGCCTGATTTAATGACACCCCCTCCCTTCAACCCCTCCCTTCACCAGGGTTTCCCTGGTGGCTCAGATGGTAAAGAATCCACCTGCAGTGTGGGAGACCTGGGTTTGATCCCTGGGTTGGGAAGATCACCTGGAGGAGGGCATGGCAACCCACTCCAGTATTCTTGCCTAGAGAATCCCATGGACCCAGGAGCCTGGTGAAGAGTCAGAAATGACTGAGCAACTAAGCACAGCACCTCCCCCCAAATTTTTCAATATAGTGTAGTATTAATAATGCAATGATGAGTGGATTATTGACCAACATTTCCTAGTCTTGTAACTACACAGAAAAATAAGCTAGCCTGGTCTCATTGGCTCCCATTGTCTTGATAAAATAACCAGGATATATATAGGATCTGCTTTTCTTTTTTCCCCTTAGTCAACCTTTCTTTTTGTCTCCCCTTTGGGTAAACTTGACTCGCATTGCTACATTGAATTTTGATGAGTCTACAACCATACTCCACTTGAGTTTCCCTGATTCAGAGCCCTGAATTAGCAACAGAAGATTACTTGGTGAACACAAGATCATGGAAACAGAACCAAGTGACTCACAGTGCTTTCCTCCAGACTAAAACTCATCCTTGTCTTGCAACAGACACAATTTTCTAGACTTGGGCTTCTCACACCCTTTCAATTCAGTGACTTTCTCCCTGGATTTGTGCTGCATGAAAGCTACAGATTCTGTTTGACCGATCACCCTCCACATACAAACTTTTTTCCTCCATGCTTGCTATTCTATTCTGGTTCACATGGACTTTCTTCAAACTGTAACTTTTTTAGATTTATTTTTCATGAGGTTACAATCACAGTATATCTTTTAGGGAACATACCAAACTTATTTTAGTATCATTGGAACGATACAAATTCTTGAGTTATTGACAGCATCAGGTTCCTTATATAGAGGTCTAATTACTTACTTTTTTGAGGAGAGACCACTTCTTTCATTCTACAATGATACAAGAAATGATTGCACAAAGTACTTCCTGCAAAACATCCCGACTTCCACTCTCAGGTCATTTAGATTTTCTTTGGGGCATAAAATGGTTAGAAAAGTTTTAACAAATTGTTCGTCTTATTTTGATTATGTGATTTGCTCTTTGGTAAATTTTAAGTTTTTAAAATTACTTACTCAATATTCAAGCAAAGTTCTATTCATGTAGGCACCAGCATCATACTATGAAGTGAAGTGAAGTGAAAGTCACTCAGTTGTGTCCGACTCTTTGTGACCCCGTGGACTATACAGTCAATGGAATTCCTCAGGCCAGAATACTGGAGTGGGTAGCCTTTCCCTTCTCCAGGAGATCTTCCCAACCCTGGGATTGAACCCAGGCCTCCAGCATTACAGGCAGACTCTTTACCAGCTGAGCCACCAGGAAAGCCCAATTTGTGCTATATTAAATAGTAATTAAAAAATCCATTAATCTATACCAACGTAATATAGTAGTATCTAGTAAATTACCTTAATATGATGTAATTCTGCTGAGTCCAAGACTGCCTCATGAGAAAATGTACTTAGGTGCAACCAAAGAAAGAATATAAGAAATCTCCAGAGAGTTTTATATAGCTGGGCTTCGCTATTGGTAATGTATTGCCCTAAAGGCATCTTCAAAAAACCTTTCTGTTTAATAAGGGCTTCAATATCCATTAGGAAAAATGTTGGCAACAAATCTAGAAGATGAATTCAGGGCTTATTCACTTTACAAAAACATTTCTTAAGTATACAAAACCATCCACCTCTAAAACTCTGTATTTCAGCCTTCTATGATATTGATTGGTAGGTACTTCCTAAGCCAGGTGGGGAGCAAAGGGAAGAAGAAAAACCACATCAACTTAAAATTAAGGCATTAAGAATGATTGACAGTTTGATATGGCTCTAACCTTAAAGGTACAACATCAATTATATTATAATGTAAATCAGTAGAAGCGTGTCATATAATTTATAAAATGGTTAACATACAGCCTTTTCAAAATACATTTTTCATGCAGATCAAAATAAGTTACACAGATATAGCTAGGCAAATTATCTCCAGAAATCAGAACTGAGATTTTTTTTTTTTTTTTATGTGAACCATTTTTAAAATCCTTGTTGAATTTGTTACAGTATCACTTTTGTTTTTATGTGTTGGTTTTTTGACTCCAAGGCACATGAGATCTTAGCTTCCCAACCAGGGATTGAACCTGCACCACCTGCATTGGAAGGCGAAATGTTAACCACTGGACCACCAGGGAAGTCCCAGAGCTGAGACTCTTAATTTAGGGTTTTAAAGTGTCTGTGTCATGGGGGGACTGTGTGGTATGGGGATGGAACCCCTAGGAGAGTAGGCAGCATTTTTGTGGTATGAACTTGAGTCTCAGGGAATCTATTAATGGAAATCAATGGAGATATGAAATCCTTAAAAAAATGGACAGAATTGTATGTGATGAGGACAAGGTAAGGAAATAGTTAATGTGTTTCTGTTTTTTGTTTTTTTCTTCTTCAGATAAGGAGGGTCTTTTTATTGACTTATGTTAGATGACAGCCAAGGATATTTGATTGTATTGCAAATAGCCGAGGACTAATTCACATTAACATCATGAAAAGGTGATATCAGACATTAAAAGGATGAAGGAGATGACAAGAAAGAAGTGGAGACAGGAAGAAGTTTCTGGAGAATTGAGCTTTTTTGGTGGTGGGGGGATAGATGTAACCTCATTCTGACCCCTCCCCACTTTGGTATATCTGTATGAAGCGAGGGGGCTCTTGCTTTAATACTGCTTTTCCTGTTTGCAATCCCTACCACAGCATTTAACATCTTCCTCTTGTTGTTTCTTCATCTGTGCTCCTGGTGTTTTGCTACTGACCTCCCTTGGAGGGATGTTGTAAGGCTTAAATCATTAATGATTAGCAAGTGCTTCAGAAATTGAAAAGATTGTCTTGGTGCTAACTCAGATGCATCTAGGAACCATAGCATGTAGGATAGGATGCAAAGGCATGTTGTCAGAATTCCTCACGGAGCCACCAGTCAGCCAGGCCTCCCACTTACATCAGGGTGAATTAAGGCCGAGGTTTTGCAAGCACATCTGATGCTGCCTGATTTGTGCGTGCTTCTGTTGCAACATTATTTTGACACTTTGTGTGTTCATTTGTTGGACTACTTTAAACCCTTCTGTAACCAAATGAAAGCAAAGTGCCTACTACAAGCAATTTCTGAAGATGGTGTCAACCTGATTGAGGATGAAAAATTGATCTACTGGATAAAAATGTGGAATAGCATGTTTATTTGACTTGTTTGGCCAGACATAAATAGGGCATTGATTCAGGAGACGTTTTCATTAAGACATATTGTTTATCTAATACTTTGACAATCAGTGGTATTCTCTCTATATGTCTTTCTCTTTCTCTCAATTTCTTTCTTTTTCAACTCTGACTCACTTCCAAACTTCAATATCACATAAAAGAAAACAGAGACCAATGGAAGTAAATGATCCATCTAGTTTTAGTGCTGGGATTAAGACAGAAATCTGGTTTCTTGTCTCCTAGTTCAATACTTTAATATTTGTGAGAATTCGTTGATCATTTCTAAGAATAATACCAAGTAACTTTAACAAACATTCATTATTTTTCCTGAAAGCTCCAGATTTTCATTCAAAGATCCCAGGGTAACCACTATCTAAAAAGCTGATCAACCATGCATTTAGACTATGAGGGAGAGCCACTGTAGCATCTTTCATGTCATCAAACTCTAATATTGAGTTCTGTGATCTATTTGGTTTGATGAGCTATCCCCTTTTCCCATCTAGTCTGCATAACCCCTGAAAATATGACTTTAGCATACAGATCAAGGCAGTACAGGAGTAACCACACTCCCGTTTATTTTCTTTTTATCAATGTACCAAAAAAAAAAAAATATATAGAAATGGGGTTGGAAGCTGCAGTCTAAATTAGCTCCTGAAGTTTCAGTTATCTTGGTATGTATAGTTTAAATGAGATTCTTCTAAAATGAATTAGATAACAGCATAAAATTCACATTAGATTCCAAATACAAATCCAGACTCACTGATGAAAATCTTAAGTATAATTCCCAATCCTTCCCTTTCTCCTTTTCATCTCCAAGTGCCAGCCTTTCTCCCACTTCAGAGACCCCTTATCTCTAATGTTTCTTTCCTTCTGTTTTTTTAAAAAACTTTCTTTTTTTTCCTTGTCCTCTTCCTCTTGATACTCTTCAATCTGTATGCTCTGTAAGAGTGGGAAAGCCAGACTGAGAAGGTGTGGCTAAGGCAGAGATGAGAAGAGGCAATGACCAATTTTGTATGTACAATTCTGGGTCACTGGAAGGACCAGAAGAAGCTCTCCTACGCCCCAGGCTTGGGGACAAAGCAAGCACTGCTCCTGTTAGAAGACGTTAATAGAGCAATCAGGGGGTGGACTGCTCAGATGGAGCAGCAGCAGGGACCAATCTGCCCTAAGCTCTGAGTCTTGGTTTGTTTTGTGTAGAAACTTTTGGTGTGTGTACTTCCAGAGAGCATCAGCCTTGGCAACTAGACTCACAGAGGACTGATTTCTAAATCTCTGTGCCTGTTTGTTCAACTGCAATGTTGAATCTAATTTTGCAGCCACAATGGTCCTATCTGTTTGTTCACCCTTTCTTGGCCCAAGATGTGGAATTAGTGACTAGAAAATTGGCAACCATAGAAAAAGGATTGGAATTCTTAGTGTGTTATTTAATCTGACCTGTAATGGAGCCTAGAAAATTATTCCCATCCTGTTACATATATATTTTTAATTTTATTTCTTTATTTAGCCATGCTGGGTCTTCAGGTTGTCATGCAGGATCTTTGATCTTCACTGGGGCATGTGGGATCTTTACTTGCACCATGTGGGCTCTAGTTTTCTGTCCAGGGATCAACCCCAGGGCTCCTGCACTGGGAGTGTGGAGTCTTAGCCACTGGACCACCGGGGAAGTTCTGATCCTGTTATAATTAATTGTGTGTCTGTTCATTCATTCAGTATGTATTTAGTGCACTTCTTCAATGCTTCAGTTACTGTCCTAGGCTCTTGTATTTATCAATGAGCACAGTAGGTGAAGATCCCTTCCTTATATATCTACATTCTTCAGAATATGCTTTAAGTCTTTTGGAATATAGTTGCATTAGCTCTACGATCAGCACAGTTTAGTACACATCTTTCAGTTGCATGTATGAATCAGGACTGACTCCTCTTGGCCAAATCCTTGACCTTTGACATCTCATTCCCAGGCTCTAGATTGATGTGATCCAGCAGAACTTTGAAGGCTGATGATGGAAATATGCTCTATGCTGGCCACGTAGACACATGTGACATTGAGAACTTGGAATGTCACTGGTACAACTAAGAAATTGAATTTTTAAATGTTATTGAACTTAAAATTACATTTCAGTAACTGCCCACCGTTGGTGGCCTTCACATTGGACAGTACCGCTCTAGACGATCCATAGCTCCCTGTTGTCTCTGTAAGGTTAGAACTGCTGCTTCTTTGGCAAGTTGCTGCTCAGGAAATGGTGCAGTGAGCCATTTTGAATGTCCATGGATCCAGACTGTTCACAGGTCAGATATCAACAGTTGAGACAGTGCATAGTTAGACAGGAGGATTTTGATTCCTGGAAATGATGTACAGGTAGCCAGCCATGCAGATGTTTGCCACTTAAAAGCTCTTCAAGAGCTCCAAACAGGACAAGGTGCATTTGTGACCAGAATTCATGAAATATGGGCTAAATAGAGATCTTTAAGTACTGGGTTACATTGCCAGAACAGAATCCCAATTCCCTCTTCCTGGGAGGACTGTTGAGAAGGAGAGGAGACCCTTGTCTTTGAGAAAATGTTATCTGGGACTGGGTTTTGAGTTTAGGTAACTGAGGCAGCTACTCAACGACTAGAATTGGAATATTAGGAAAGAGGCAGATTTCCAAATAAAATAACTTATTCTCAAAATCATATAGTGTACAGCAGCAATGTTCACATACTATTGAGTCCAGTGATCTAATCTAGCTTCTTCTATTCTTCTTGCATGGATCTGGCTGGGCTGGGAATTGAAGACCATGTGTTGTCATGGAAGGAACTGGAGAGAGAGGCAGAAATATGTTCTCTTTGCTTGCTTAGCAATTTGGGGTATCTCCTTGAGAGTATCTGAAGAGAGAAATCATATCTTAGAAAGGACTTCAAAACAAATGCATAATAAATCCTGTCCAGGGAGCTTATATTAGCACTGGTTAGATCTCTCCATTTATGTTGATCATCTTAAGCTTTAGTTCCATGACCAACCACCGTGAAGCCTGGCAGAGATAGAACACTGTGAAACACAGAGTCAGGAGAATCCACGGGGCATCCACAGTCTGAAATCTCTAGGACAGGGAACTAAACATTCAAACCAAAAGGGGCAAAGCTGACTTGGGCAGCTGAGCACAGGGCCAGGTACTAGAGAGAAAAGCAAAGGTCTAGGCTAAGAGAACTCAGGAAATTTCATTTCAGCTCTTCGCTCACTGCCTTCACAACTCTCTTTGGGAACAGTGCTGTGCAAGTTGACTCTGTCCTTGTCATTTTAAAAGTCTTCCAAGTGGGCTTTATCCCAGGGATGCAAGGATTCTTCAGTATCCCAAATCAATCAATGTAATACACCACATTAACAAATTGAAAAATAAAAACCATATGATTATCTCACTAGATGCAGAGATAGCCTTTGACAAATGTCAACATCCATTTATGATAAAAACTCTCCAGAAAGCAGGAATAGAAGGAACATACTTCAACATAATGAAAGCTATATATGACAAACCCACAGCAAACATTATCCTATTGGTGAAAAATTGAAAGCATTTCCTCTAAATTCAGGAACAAAACAAGGGTGCCACTTTCAGCACTACTATTCAACATAGTTCTGGGAGTTTTGGCCACAGCTTTAGCCACAGCAATCAGAGCAGAAAAAGAAAAAAAGGAATCCAAATTGGAAAAGAAGAAGTAAAACTCTCACTGTTTGCAGATGACATGATCCTCTACATAGAAAACCCTAAAGACTCCACCAGAAAATTACTAGAGCTAATCAATGAATATAGTAAAGTTGCAGGATATAAAATCAACACACAGAAATCCCTTGCATTCCTATACACTAATAATGAGAAAATAGAGAAATTAAGGAAACAATTCCATTCACCATTGCAATGTAAAGAATAAAATACTTAGGAATATATCTAGCTAAAGAAACAAAAGACCTATATAAAGAAAACTATAAAACACTGGTGAAAGAAATCAAAGAGGACATTAATAGTTGGAGGAATATACCGTGTTCATCGATCAGAAGAATCAATATAGTGAAAATGAGGATGCTACCCAAAGCAATCTATAGACTCAATGCAATCCCTATCAAGCTACCAACGGTATTTTTCACAGAGCTAGAACAAATAATTTCACAATTTGTATGGAAATACAAAAAAAAAACATTGAATAGCTAAAGCAATCTTGAGAAAGAAGAATGGAACTGGGGGAATCAACCTGCCTGACTTCAGGCTCTACTACAAAGCCACAGTCATCAAGACAGTATGGTACTGGCACAAAGACAGAAATATAGATCAATGGAACAAAATAGAAAGCCCAGAGATAAATCCACACACCTATGGACACCTTATCTTCGACAAAGGAGGCAAGAATATACAATGGAGTAAAGACAATCTCTTTAACAAGTGGTGCTGGGAAAACTGGTCAACCACTTGTAGAAGAATGAAACTAGATCACTTTCTAACACCACACACAAAAATAAACTCAAAATGGATTAAAGATCTAAACGTAAGACCAGAAACTATAAAACTCCTAGAGGAGAACATAGGCAAAACACTCTCCGACATAAATCACAGCAGGATCCTCTATGATCCACCTCCCAGAATACTGGAAATAAAAGCAAAAATAAACAAATGGGATCTAATTAAAATTAAAAGCTTCTGCACAACAAAGGAAACTATAAGCAAGGTGAAAAGACAGCCTTCAGAATGGGAGAAAATAATAGCAAATGAAGCAACAGACAAAGAATTAATATCAAAAATATACAAGCAACTCCTGCAGCACAATTCCAGAAAAATAAAGAACCAAATCAAAAAATGGGCCAAAGAACTAAACAGACATTTCTCCAAAGAAGACATTCAGATGGCTAACAAACACATGAAAAGATGCTCAACATCACTCTTTATCAGAGAAATGCAAATCAAAACCACAATGAGGTACCATTTCACACCAGTCAGAATGGCTGCGATCCAAAAGTCTACAAGCAATAAATGCTGGAGAGGGTGTGGAGAAAAGGGAACCCTCTTGCACTGTTGGTGGGAATGCAAACTAGTATAGCCACTATGGAGAATAGTGTGGAGATTCCTTAAAAAACTGGAAATAGAACTGCCTTATGACCCAGCAATCCCACTGCTGGGCATACACACTGAGGAAACCAGAATTGAAAGAGACACATGTACCCCAATGTTCATTGCAGCACTGTTTTTAAAAGCCAGGTCGTGGAAGCAACCTAGATGTCCATCAGCAGACGAATAGATAAGAAAGCTGTGGTACATATACACAATGGAGTATTACTCAGTCATTAAAAAGAATACATTTGAATCAGTTCTAATGAGGTGGATGAAACTGGTGCCTATGATACAGAGTGAAGTAAGCCAGAAAGAAAAACACCAATACAGTATACTAACACATATATATGGAATTTAGAAAGATGGTAATGATAACCCTGTATGCGAGACAGCAAAAGAGACACAGATGTATAGAACAGTCTTATGAACTCTGTGGGAGAGGGCAAGGGTGGAATGATTTGGGAGAATGGCATTGAAACATGTATAATATCATATAAGAAACGAATCGCCAGTCCAGGTTCAATGCATGATACAGGATCCTCAGGGCTGGTGCACTGGGATGACCCAGAGAGATAGTATGGGAAGGGAGGTGGGAGGGGGGTTCAGATGGGCAACACGTGTCCACCCATGGCAGATTCATGCTGATGTACGGCAAAAACCAATACAATATTGTAAAGTAATTACCCTCCAGTTAAAATAAATAAATTTATATTAAAAAATAAATAAAAGTCTTTCAAGGCTACAAGTAATTTGCAACTTGATTCTCCCTACATACTTAAACTTTTCAAAAATAATTTGGCTTAAATAATCCATTTAAGTGAAATTATCCACTTGTCCTGAGACTATTTTTATAGTCTCATCAGTCAAGACTAACTTCCCTTGAGTAAGTTTGACACATCAGAAGGTTCAGTTAGACTACTTGTTAAAGTTGTTAACTTGTTTTTTCTGTTAACTTGTTACATTACTTGCTTTTCTGAATAAAAACTCTTTGCTTTTACTTGACGGAGATAGAAATATAAGCACTTTGTACTTATCTTATTGGCCAGTGGATTATCACCTGGATTGGTACAGGAGAAAAAGTGTTTTCAAAATCTCAGAGAAGTTCTTATGTTTTCTTAAGTCATATTCAGGGTTGTATAAAATTATATTGGGAAAAATTTAAATCAAAGCCATCTACTGAATGCCTGACTACATTTTCTTATGGTGCACATCATCAGTCACTTCCTTTAAGTCTGACTGCTGTACTCAAAACTGTAAGCATGCCATCATGCCCTGGCCATGCTTTGCCTCTATTTTCTCTTTTATATTTTTATCCTGGCTCTGCTCGCTTCTACAAAGCTTACCTGTGTGTTTTGTTTGTTGTCTTATCTCTCACCATTAAAATGTAATCTCTATGCAGGAGAGGATTTTTTTTTTAAATCCATATGTCTTCTTTCTTAAATTGCTTCTGGCATATAGCAGGCACCCCCAGGTGGTCCTACTGGTAAAGAAGCTGCCTGCCAATGCAGGAGACATAAGAGACGTGGGTTTGATCCCTCGGTCAGGAAGATCCCCTGGAGGAGGGCACGGAAACCCATTCCAGTATTCTTGCCTGGAGAATCCCATGGACAGAGGAGCTTGGTGGGCTACAGTCCATGGGGTTGCAGAGTTGGACATGACTAAAGTGATGTAGCATGCACACACAGTAAATCTATGCTGAATAAATGAATGGATCTTCTTGCCTGGTTCAGTTCAGTTCAGTTCAGTCACTCAGTCATGTCCGACTCTCTGCGACCCCATAAATCGCAGCATGCCAGGCCTCCCTGTCCATCACCAGCTCCTGGAGTTCACTCAAACTCATGTCCATCGACTCAGTGATGCCATCCTCTGTCGTCCCCTTCTCCTCCTGCCCCCAATCCCTCCCAGCATCACAGTCTTTTCCAATGAGTCAACTCTTTGCATGAGGTGGCCAAAGTGCTGGCGTTTCAGCTTTAGCATCATTCCTTCCAAAGAACACCCAGGGCTGATCTCCTTTAAAATGGACTGGTTGGATCTCCTTGCAGTCTGAGGGACTCTCAAGAGTCTTCTCCAACACCACAGTTCAAAAGCATCAATTCTTCAGTGCTCAGCTTTCTTCACAGTCCAACTTTCACATCCATACATGACCACTGGAAAAACCATAGCCTCGACTAGACAGACCTTTGTTGACAAAGTAATTTCTCTGCTTTTGAATATGCTATCTAGGTTGGTCATAACTTTCCTTCCAAGGAGTAAGCATCTTTTAATTTCATGGCTACAGTCACCATCTGCAGTTTTTTGGGAGCCCAAAAAATAAAGTCTGACACTGTTTCCACTGTTTCCCCATCTATTTCCCATGAATTGATGGGGCGAGATGCCATGATCTTCATTTTCTGAATGTTGAGCTTTAAGCCAACTTTTTCACCCTCCTCTTTCACTTTGATCTAGAGGCTTTCTTCACTTTCTGCCATAAGGGTGGTGTCATCTGCATATCTGAGGTTATTGATATTTCTCCCAGCAATCTTGATTCCAGCTTGTGCTTCTTCCAGCCCAGTGTTTCTCATGATGTACGCTACATGTAAGTTAAATAAGCAGGGTGACAATATACAGCCTTGACGGACTCCTTTTCCTATTTGGAACCAGTCTGTTGTTCCATGTCCAGTTCTAACTGTTGCTTCCTGACTTGCATATAGGTTTCTCAAGAGGCAGGTCAGGTGGTCTGGTATTCCCGTCTCTTTCAGAATTTTCCACAGCTTATTGTGATTCACACAGTCAAATGCTTTGGCATAGTCAGTAAAGCAGAAATAAATGTTTTTCTGGAACTCTCTTGCTTTTTCCATGATCCAGCAGATGTTGGCAATTTGATCTCTGGTTTCTCTGCTTTTTCTAAAACCAGCTTGAACATCAGGAAGTTCACGGTTCATGTATTGCTGAAGCCTGGCTTGGAGAATTTTGAGCATTATTTTACTAGTGTGTGAGATGAGTGCAATTGTTCAGTAGTTGGAGCATTCTTTGGCATTGCCTTTCTTTGGAATTGGAATGAAAACTGACCTTTTCCAGTCCTGTGGCCACTGCTGAGTTTTCCAAATTTGCTGGCATATTGAGTGCACCACTTTCACAGCTTCATCTCTCAGGATTTGAAATAGCTCCACTGGAATTCCATCACCTCCACTAGCTTTGTTCATAGTGATGCTTCCTAAGGCCAACTTGACTTCACATTCCAGGATGTCTGGCTCTAGGTGAGTGATCACACCATCATGATTATCTGGTAAATTAGAAGTGGTCAAATAGGAGATGGCAAGAGTGAACATCGACGTTTTAGGAATCAGTGAACTAAAATGGACTAGAACTGGTGAATTTGATTCAGATGACCATTTATCTACTACTGTGGGCAAGAATCCCTTAGAAGAAATGGAGTAGCACTCATAGTCAACAGAAGAGTCTGAAATGCAGTACTTGGGTGAAGTCTAAAAAAGAACAAAATGTTCTCTGTTTGTTTCCAAGGCAAACCATTCAATATCACAGTAATCCAAGTCTGTGTCCCAACCAGTAACACTGAAGAAGCTGAAGTTGAATGGTTCTAAGATCAACAAGACCTTCTAGAACTAACTCTACACATGGACATCACCAGATAGTCAACACCAAAATCAGATTGATTATATTCTTTGCAGCCAAAGATGGAGAAGCTCTATACAGTCAGCAAAAACATGACTGGGAGCTGACTGTGGCTCATATCATGAACTTATTGCCAAATTCAGACTTAAATTGAAGAAAGTAGGGAAAACCACTAGACCATTCAGGTATGACCTAATAAAATTCCTTATGATTATCCGGTGGAAGCGAGAAATAGATTCAAGGGATTAGATCTGATAGACTGCCTGAAGAACTATGAATGGAGGTTCATGGCATTGTACAGGAGGCAGTGACCAAGACCATCCCCAGAAAAAGAAATGCAAAAAGGCAAAATGGCAAAATGGCTGTCTGAGGAATGCTTACAAATAGCTGAGAAAAGAAGAGATGCTAAAGGCAAAGAAAAAAAAGAAAGATATACCCATCTGAATGCAGAGCTCCAAAAAATATCAAGGAGACATAAGAAAGCTTTCCGAGGTGATCAATTAAAATAAATAGAGGAAAGCAACAGAATGGGAAAGACTAGAGATCTCTTCCAGAAAATTAGAGATACCAAGGAAACATTTCATGCCAAGATGGGCACAATAAAGGATAGAAATGGTATGGTCCAAACAGAAGCAGAAGAGATTAAGAAAAGGTGGCAAGAATATACAGAAGAACTGTACAAAAAAGATCTTCATGACCCAGATAACCACAATGGTGGTTAGAGCCAGACATCCTGGAATGTGAAGTCAAGTGGGCTTTAGGAAGCATCACTATGAACGACACTAGTGGAGGTGATGGAATTACAGTTGAGCTATTTAAAATCCTAAAAGATGATGCTTTAAAAGTGCTGCACTCAACATGCCAGCAAATTTTGAGAAACTCAGCAATGGCCACAGGACTGGAAAAGGTCAGTTTTCATTCCAATCCCAAAGAAAGGCAATGCCAAAAATGCTCAAACTACTTCATGATTGCACTCACTTCACATGCTAGCAAAGTAATGCTCAAAATTCTCCAAGCCAGACTTCAACAGTATGTGAACCAAGATTTTCCAGATGCTCAAGCTTGTTTTAGAAAAGACAGAGGAACCAGAGGTCAAATTGCCAACATCCATTGGATCATCGAAAAAGCAAGAGAATACCAGAAAGACATCTACTTCTGCTTTATTGATTACACCAAAGTCTTTGGCTGTATGTAATACAACAAACTGGAAAATTCTTCAAGAGACAGGAATACTAGACCACCTTACCTGCCTCCTGAGAAATCTGTATGCAGGTCAAGGAGCAACAGTTAGAACTGGACATGGAACAACAGACTGGTTCCAAATCAGGAAAGGAGTACATCAAGGCTATATATTTTCACCCTGTTTGTTTGACTTATATGCAGTGCACATCATGCAAAACTCAGGGCTGGATGAAGGACAAGCTGGGATCAAGATTATGGGGAGAAATATCAATAATCTCAGATATGCAGATGATACCACCCTTATGGCAGAAAGCGAAGAGGAACTAAAGAGTCTCTTAATAAAAGTGAAAGAGAAGAGTGAAAATGTTAGTTTAAAACTCAATATTCATTTTCATTCGTTTCATGTTGATGTATGGCAAAACCAATGCAATATTGTAAAGTAAAAAAATTATAAAAACAATGAAAATCTCATTAAATACTTTCACAAAAACAACAACAAAAAAAACAACTCAATATTCAAAAAACGAAGATCATGGCATCCAGTCCCATCACTTCATGGCAAAAAGATGGGTAAATGATGGAAACAGTGTAAGAATTTATTTTCTTGGGCTCTAAAATCACATCAGATGGTGACTGCAGCCATGAAATTAAAAGACGCTTGCCCCTTGGAAGAAAAGTTATGACCAACCTAGGCAGCATATTGAAAAAACAGAGACATTACTTTGGCAACAAAGGTCCATCTAGTCAAAGCTATGGTTTTTCCAGTAGTCATGTATGGATGTGAGAGTTGAACCGTAAACAAAGCTGAGTGCTGAAGAATCGATGCTTTTGAACTGTGGTGTTTGAGAAAACTCTTGAGAGTCCCTTGGACTGCAAGAAGATCCAACCAGTCCATCCTAAAGGAAATCAGTCCTGAATATTTATTGGAAGAACTGATGTTGAAGCTGATACTCCAATACTTTGGCCACCTGATACGAAAACCTTACTACTTTGGAAAAGACCCTGAAGCTGGGAAGGATTGAAGGTGAGAGGAGAAGGGGAGGACAGAGGATGAGATTGTTGGGTGGCATCACCATCTCGATGGACATGAGTTTGAGCAAGCTCTGGGAGTTGGTGATGGATGGGGAAGCCTGGCATGCTGCAGTTCATGAGGTCTCAAAGAGTCGGCCACAACTGAGAAACTGAACTGAACTGAACCCCTTAGCTAAGCATAGATTGTGTGTTAGTCACTCAGTTGTGTCCAACTCTTTGTGATCCGGTGGACTGCAGCCCACCAGGCTCCTCTGTGGGATTTCCCAGGCAAGAATACTGGAATGGGTAGCCATTTTCTTCTCTGGGGGATCTTCCTGACCCACGCGTTGAACCTGGGTCTCCTGCATTACAGGCAGATTCTTTACTAACTAAGCCACCAGAGAAGCCCAGTAGTTATTAAACTAAGGG
This sequence comes from Cephalophus harveyi, assembly GCA_006410635.1. Lineage (NCBI taxonomy): Eukaryota > Metazoa > Chordata > Mammalia > Artiodactyla > Bovidae > Cephalophus > Cephalophus harveyi. The sequence continues at coordinate 276,786 of SJYT01028402.1, read as the reverse complement.
CTCTGCTGGTAGAGCAAAGAGGTTTTTTCTTGGCCATACAGCGTGGCAACAAGATCGTAGTACTGACCCGAGCTTGAACCCACACCCCCTGCAGTGGAAACACAACCTCTTCTTTGGACTGCCGGGGAATTCCCACTCAGAGAACATCTTTAAGTGACCTGATTTTCTGTAGCATGGTTCAGGTTTGGAATGAATCAATTAAGCAGAAAATTAAGCATCCATCATAGCTTTAAGGTAGAATGGAAACAAAATATTATAGACGAAAACCTTGTATAATGTGTGCTTCAGATAGCGTTTTGGACATACTATGGTATGTGAAAGTGAAAGTGAAGTCGCTCAGTCATGTCTGACTCTTTGCGACCCCATGGACTGTAGCCTATCAGGGACCTCTGTCCATGGGATTTTCCAGGCAAGAGTGCTGGAGTGGATTGCCATTTCCTTCTCCAGGGGATCTTCCCAACCCAGGAATCGAACCCAGGTCTCCCGCATTGCAGGCAGACGCTTTACTGTCTGAGCCACCAGGGAGGATTATACTATGGTGTGGTTTTCCTTTTATAAATGAAATTGTTTTTCTTGTATGCAGTTTCACAGTTGTGCTCAGGTCTCCTGCGCCCACCACCTGGAGAGCATCATCGTGATGATGAAAGGAAGCTGAGAGGCCGTAGAAAGCGAGCCTAGCAATCCTGGACAGTACTTACTTCCAGTCTCATGAGCATCTGTGACTCACTAACTTTTTGTTGAAGTGATTGAAGTCTTCTGCTTTGGTGTTTAGGCCAGACTTTAATTTAGATGTTTGTAATAGGCATTTAAATTTGTCCTCTTTGAGCTTTGTAAAGGGACTCTCTGTCCTGTTGTGTAGCAGTGAGAGCCTCCTCAGTATCAGCTCTAGCTTTACTTGTCAAACTTGCACTTTTTTCAAGTGAAATAACATATTTCCAGAAAAAAACCCCAGTAATAACAAAACCTTTCTGTCAAGGAACTGCAGTAGTAATTCCTTCTGTCACTCATGACTAACAGCATTTTCCACTGATTTCTCTTTTTCTCTTGCTTCTAAAAAATTCAAAATAGAAAAATAAGAAACCTGTAAAAAATATCCAAAATGATTGTTTTGTTTCAGAGTAGTATGTCTGTGTGTGAGCAATAATATGAATTTGACTTACTCTTAAAAAATCCATTTTTCTGTTTGCCTTCAGAATGTTTGTGATATTGTCAGTATTTACAGCTTCTCAGCTAGAATCGTCTCTGAGGCTGCAGGATGGAGTCTTCATAAATTCCTCTTGCCAATCTGTGCTTTGGCATCCACATGTCAGAATGTGTTTCATACGAATCATAAAAGTATAGTGTGATCCTACATGCTCCACTTTACAGCTGACCTTGACCATCCTTTCCTGCTGATTCTGGACTTATTTGGGTTTCTTTTTCTGGCATGACTCCTTTAAATTATTAATGGGCATTTCTTCTGACTATTAAAGATTAGCTGGCTAAGTACAGAGTTGTAGATGAGTGTAAGATGCCTGTTATCTTTCAACACATTTTGCACCTGGACATTTGGGGTTGTAGAGATCAAAGTGACTTTACTCTCTTATATCTCAGATTAATTTTTTCTTTTGAATCTAGGAATAATGAGCAAACCCACTCCTCTCCCCAGCTTAACTCCACATGGCCTGTTTTCCTGGTTTAAAGCAGCTTAGAATTAAATTAACCCCCCTCTTTGTCTATACTTCCATCTCCCTAACCCCATTTTAAGGTATAATTTGACAGTTTGCACAAGCAATTGCTTATGAACATGTGGCCTCTAGTTGTAGAGGCCTCCCTTTATTTGTGGAATTAGACATTTTGAACAAAACTAACTTTTGTGGGTTTATGGTCCCCTGAATGAGAGATTTTAGTGATGTATTTGAGAGGGCTAGAAGGTGACTCTGGTTAAGAAAAAGCAGATCTGGGGAACATTTTAAATGGCTAAAATGTAGCTTTGTGTCTTTTGTGAGGAGCCAGTGCCCTGGGTGTGCAGACATGTTCATAGGCCCACATTTATGCTCCTGGGAGCACCGGCATTCTTTGACGCCATCCTGATATCATTCGATACCGCACCTCCTGCTTTTTACTTGATAAATCACATTTACATTTTGTTGATCTCTGTTCCAGATTCTACCTAGTAGGTATCCTTGTGAGAGTGTATATGTTTCCCACTGTATTGACAGTATTCATTGATGGACATGTGATGATATCCCTGAGAGGCATTCCCATACAGGAGTGTGTCACAGCCCCTCAGCTGAGAGCCAGTAGGCCGGTCCCTCGCTGTTTAAGGCATGGTCTGTGGACTATGGTGGGGCACAGCATTCCTGCCCAACAGAAGATTCCTCTTTGGGAAACCTTTGATTTCCCTCAGGACACCTCTGGTACTTCTCAGTCTCAGTGTCAGCTTCCCAGAGGACCCTGTCCCACCATCGCTGCTGGCTCCAGTGCTCAGCAGGTCTGCGGGATGCTGCAGTTGAAAACTGGCAGTTCCCTGCATGCTCTGCAGCTCAGCAGGAAGTTTGTGGGAGGAGAGCTGGGAGGCACCCTCTGTAGATGCCACAATGGTTCATCAGAGTCACCCATCTGCTTGATGAAAAAAAAGCAGATTGGGATAAACAGTCTGTAATTCAATATTTTTCTCCAACTTCAAGTAACCTTATCTCTAGTATGTTAAAAGTAAGAATGACTGAAACTTCTGGAATAACCACAGACATTTCACAAAACTCCATTAGACTGGAAGCCATGAGTTGAAAGAGGTTCGGAGCCAGAATTTATCTTTTCTCCAGTTCTTCCACTTACCAGCTGTGTGAACTTGGGCAAAAAATTTATATTTCCTAGCCTCGGTTTTCTCATCCATATAATGGGTAATTGTAATACCCGGACTTCTGGGGTTAATAAGGAATCAATTAGATAATATACAAAGAACTTAGCATAGTACACAAAACAGAAAACATACAACAATCTCTTACTGAAAAATACAGTGTCAAAGCAAGTTGCAGTATTTTCTCAACTTCCACATAAAACCTTTACAGTTGGTAATGAGATAACCAACTATATCTCATCAGTTTTTAATCACCCAGGAGACCTTCTGGTTATAGTTTTATAAGCACTTTCACTCTATAAATTAAGTATGATTTGGAATGTATTACTTTTTTTTGCTCGAGTTTTTGCATATGGGAAATGTAAAATCACTTAGCCTCATTAGTTCCCCCTGTCCAATTATGGTCTTAATTATGCTCATCTGGGCCAGTTATTTTAGCACCAAGAAAAATTGCCTTCTTTGTCAAGACCATAGACAAGAACCAGAACCAGCCCCCAGAACCAAAGCCGAGTGTCTGTAGATATACATATTAACTGATTTGAGTCAAGGGTGCCATTCTTATACCCAGAAGCAGAACCTGGGACAAAGTTACTGCTTTAAAACATGCTCCTTTGCCAGCCATTCTCAGCATGTAAACTAGCAGCTAAAATATCCAGCTATTTTCTCTAAAAACATTATAAATGTAAAAACATTTTGTGCTAAGGAGCGTAATAAGGGCAAGAATATACATTCATTTTTCCACTGTAGTCTCATTTGGGATTTAGGCCAAACTCAGTAGATTAAAATAAAGAACTCGGTAGGCATAACTATGACTTTTGCAATGGAAATATTCAAGTAATGCATGCAATTATTTTAATGGAACTTTCTGCTCTGGTTTATAATGAAATGAGGGAGATTTTCTGAATCACAGGGATTTGTTCTGTACTCTACCTCAGAGGCTGTATGTATGAGTGACCTCCTGGTTTTAGACAAGTTGCCCTGAATTCTGTTATTTTCTACTTTAGTTAGGATATAAAGGAATTTCAGCAGGCCACTTTTCCAAAGCATAGATTGCTAAGTTTGGGGAAAGTCTATGCTTATTTCAAACGAATGTATGATTTTGCCTCTCCTAGGGCTGCAGTACAGTTCAGTTCAGTCGCTCAGTTGTGTCCGACTCTTTGCGACCCCATGAATTGCATCACGCCAAGCCTCCCTGTTCATTACCATCTCTCGTAGTTCACTCAGACTCACATCCATTGAGTCAGTGATGCCATCCAGCCATCTCATCCTCGGTCATCCCCTTCTCCTCCTGCCCCCAATCCCTCCCAGCATCAGAGTCTTTTCCAATGAGTCAACTCTTCGCATGAGGTGGCCAAAGTACTGGAGTTTCAGCTTTAGCATCATTCCTTCCAAAGAAATCCCAGGGCTGAT
>SJYT01028402.1:183029-271185 GCA_006410635.1 Cephalophus harveyi | reverse complement strand
GTTTTCCCTACTTTCTTCAATTTGAGTCTGAATTTGGTAATAAGGAGTTCATGATCTGAGCCACAGTCAGCTCCTGGTCTTGTTTTTGTTGACTGTATAGAGCTTCTCCATCTTTGGCTGCATAGAATATAATCAATCTGATTTTGGTGTTGACCATCTGGTGATGTCCATGTGTAGAGTCTTCTCTTGTGTTGTTGGAAGAGGGTGTTTGCTATGACCAGTGCATTTTCTTGGCAAAACTCTATTAGTCTTTGCCCTGCTTCATTCTGCATTCCAAGGCCAAACTTGCCTGTTACTCCAGGTGTTTCTTGACTTCCTACTTTAGCATTCCAGTCCCCTATAATGAAAAGGACATCTTTTTTGGGTGTTAGTTGTAAAAGGTCTTGTAGTGAAATCAGAATATTCCTGATATGATTTTATGTTCATGGTGGTCGTGGTGGTGGTTTTGTTGCTAAGTCGTGTCCAACTCAATCCCATGGACTGTAGCTCTCCAGGCTTCTCTGTCCATGGGCTATCCCAGGGAAAAATACTGGAGTGGGTTTCCATTTCCTTCTCCAGGGGATCTTCCCAACGCAGGTCTTTTGCATTTCAGACAGTCTCCTGCATTGCAGTAGGATTTTTTACTGACTGAACCACCAGGGAAGCCCTCTATGTGCTAGTTAAATCATTTGATTCAATCATTTGATTCTTACCACAAATCTGGTGAGATAGGCAAGTCATATTTATTTTAAAGAAGGGCATATATGTCCTGGAAGTGACATAGTAACTTGTTCAAAACAGTGTTTTTTGACTATTGTATGTCATAAACAACTATCTTCAGAATATCTTCAGAAGTTTTCAGAATATATCTTCAGAAATTTAAAATTCAGATATAAATTCAAAAATGTCTTCAGAAACTTTCTGAAATTTTTATATTTTCTTAAAAATTCTAGATCATCCTAGTAATAATATAATTCTCAATTCTCTTTTTATGTGGGAGAGTAAAGCAGGAGCTGTGGTGAGAGGGCCAGGGTTGCCTACACCTAGGGCCGGCCCTAGAGCTGGCTACACCTGTGATGTTGTTTATGATATCAGAGAGTGGGAGGTTTGAAATGGTGACTCGAAGAGAAGGGAAGGCAGGCTGACTGTGACCCTTCATCTGAGAGACTGAGACTGAAGCTTGTCCATGCTCAGGAGGGAGCAGGTCTTAATAGTCTATGTCAGGCTACCTCATGCACAGGAGGCCGAGGAGGCCACCTTGCTCCTCAGGTCAAGGTGCGCTTGTTCACATGTGTTCTGAGTCCAGACTTTCCAAATGGGCTGCTGAACCCAATCAAAAAAAGTGCAGAAGATCTAAACAGACACTTCTCCAAAGAAGACATCCAAAAGGCAAAAAAAATCACATGAAAAGATGCTCAACATCACTAATTATTAGATAAATGCAGATCAAAACTACAGTGAAGTAACACTCATTCAAGTCAGAATGGCCGCCATTGAAAAATCTATAAGCAGTAAGCACTGTGGAGAAAAGGGAACCCTCCTACCCTGTTGGAGGGAATGTAAATGGGTGCAGCCTCTATGGAGAATAGCATGGAGGTTCCTTAGAAAACTAAAAACAGAGTTACCATATGATACAGTAATCCTACTCCTGGGCATATATCTGTGAAAACTATATACTTTGAACAGATATGTGCACCCCAGTGTTTATTGCAGCACTAGTTACAGTAGCCAAGACATGGAGCAACATGAATATTCATCAACAGATGAATGGACAAAGAAGATGTGGTATATATATACAATGGAACTTTACTCAGCCATGAAAAAGAATGGAATGATGCCATTTGTAGCAACATAGATAAACCTAGAGATTATTATGCTATTATAGTAAAGTAAGTCAGAAAGAAAAAGACAAATATCATGATATTTTAAGCATATGTATGTGGAATCTAAAAAATTTATACAAATGAATTTATTTACAAAATAGAAACAGACTCATGGGCTTAGAAAACAATTTTACCAGAGAGGAAAGGAGTTGGGGGAGATAAATTAGGAGGTTGGGATTCACAGATACACACTGCTGCTGCTGCTAAGTCGCTTCAGTCGTGTCCGACTCTGTGCGACCCCATAGATGGCAGCCCACCAGGCTCTCCTGTCCCTGGATTCTCCAGGCAAGAACACTGGAGTGGGTTGGCATTTCCTTCTCCAACATATACACACTACTACATATAAAATAGATAATCAAGAAGGACCAGTAGGTCTTAATAGCACAGGGAACTCTACTCAACTGTTTGTAATAATTTATATAAGAAAATAATCTGAAAAAGAATTGATATATATAAATGTATATGTATTATGTGTGTGTAACTAAATCATTTTCTTGTACACCTGGACATTAACTATGCTCCAATAGAAAATAAATGCAATACTGTACATTAACTGTACTCCAATATAAAATAAATTTTAAAAATAAAGGGGATTAGCTCAAGATGGCAGAGTAGAAGGGTATGAGCTTCTCCCTTGTTATATAAATATGAAAAGCACAACAAATCACTGAAAAACCATTGACGAAAGATTTCTAGAACCTACACAAAAAGATACCCTACATTCAAAGGCAAAGAAGAAGCCGCCAGGTGGTAGAAGGGGCGCAATCATGATAAAAACAAATCCCATACTCAGATGAGTGACCCACAAACTGGAAAACAATTATACCACAGAAGTTCTGCCACAAGAGTGAATGTTCTGAGCCCCACATAGGGCTTCCCAGCAATAGGAGGAGGAGGAGCCCTAGAGAATCTAGGTTTAAAGACCGGTGGAGTTTGAGCCCAGGAATTCCACAGGGCTGGGGGAAGCAGAACCTCAACTCTTTGAGGGTGCATACAAGGTCTTGTGTGCACCAGGACTCAGGGTAAAAAGTAGTGACCACATGAGAGCCTGAGCGAGACCTACCTACTGGTATTGGAGAGTCTACTGCCAAGGTGGGGGGTGCAGCTGTGGCTTACTGCAGGGACAAAGACACTGGCAGCAGCAGATCTGGGAGTACTCACTGGCATGAGCCCTCCCAGAGGCTGCCATTCGCTCTACCCTACAGCCTGTAGGCTCCAGTGCTGGGATGCCTCAGGCCAAGCAACCAACAAGGCAGGAACACAGCCCCACCCATCAGCAGACAGGCTGCTTAAAATCTTCCTGAGCACAGCCTTACCTACCAGAGGCACAAGACTCAGCTTTACCCACCACTAGGCAGGAACCAGCCACTCCCATTAGGAAGCCTGCACAAGCCTCTTAGAGAGCCTCATCCATTAGAGGGCAGATAGGAGAAGCAAGAAGACCTATGATCCTGCAGCCGGTGGAGCAGAAACCATAGTCACAGAAAGACAAAATGAGATTCCAGAGGAATATGTCCCAGATAAATGAACCAGATAAAACCCCAGAAAAACAACTAAATGAAATGAGACTAGGCAACCTGCCAAAAAAAGAAAAGAAAGAATTCAGAATAATGATAGTGAAGATGATCGAACATCTTAGGAAAAGAATGGAGGCACAGATTTAGAAGATACAAGAAATGTTTAACAAAGACCTAGAACTAGAGAACAAACAGATTAACAACATAATAACTGAAATGAGGAATACACTAGAAGGAATCAATAGCAGAATAACCGAGGCAGAAGAATGGATAAGTGACCTAGAAGACAGAATGGTGGAAATCACTGCTGTAGAACACGGGGGGGAAAAAAAGGAATGACAAGAAATGAAGATAGTCTAAGGGACATCTGGGACAACATTAAATGCACCAACATTCACATTAGAGCATTCCTAGAAGGAGAACAGACAGAAAGGACCTGAGAAAATATTTGAAGAGATAATTGCTGAAAACTTCACCAACATGGGAAAGGAAACAGTCACGCAAGTCCAAGAAGCAAAAGAGAGTCCCAGGCAGATAAAGCCAAGGAGGAACACATCAAGACGTGGTCATCAAATTGACAAAAATGAAAGATGAAGAAAGATATTAAAAGCAACAAGGGAAAAGAAACAACAGAAAAGGGAACTCCCATAAGTTTATCAGCTGATTTCTCAGCAGAAACTCTGCAGGCCAGAATGGCATGGCACGATATATTTAAAGTGATGAAAGGGAAGAGCCTACAACCAAGATTACCCAGTGAGGCTCTCATTCACATTTGATGGACAAATGAAAAGCTTTACAGAGAAGCAAAAGCTAAATGAATTCAGTACCACCCAACCAACTTTGCAAAAAGGCTAAAAAAATAAAGATGAATTGTCATGGGGAAAAAAATGAAGCGTATACAACAAAAAGAATGAAAACAGAAGCCTGCATTTATAAGCAAGGTATGGCAGAAAACATTTTACACAGGTTACCTCTAAACCTCATATAGTGCTGAATGGAAGACGTGATTGCCTCCATTTGATTGATTTACTTTTAAAATTTTTATTTTCAAATAATTTTAGACATACAGAAAACTTGCAAAAAATAGTACAGTGAGTTTCTATATACTCTTCACTTAGCTTCTTAAGATGTTAACATCTTAACCAAAGTACAGTAATCAAAGCCCAAAAAAGTAACAACACTGTTAACTAAATACAAATCTTATTCTAGTTTATCAGTCCCCTCCCCAAAGGTCTCTTTGCCATTTCAAGGTCCAGTCCAGCATCCACACTGTGTTTATTGTTGTGTCTCCTTCAACTCCCCCTATCTGTGACAGCCCTGAGTTCATAATCCTCTTTCCTGATCTTGGCACTTTTGTAAGTAATGTTCACGTACTTTGTTGCATGTCTCTTACTGTGAGTTTGTCTGATACTTCTGAGTTAGGTAGAGGTTACTCATTCTAGTCAAGACTGGCACAGAAGTGATATGTCCTCACTATATCACTTCAAGTAGAATATGGGAGAGTGCTGGGAGAAATATCAATAATATATCAATATTATATATTGATATATATAAACATGTATATTATGTCAATAATATATCAAAATGATAATATTGATATCAATAATATCAATAATGCAGATATACAAACGATACCGCCCTTATGGCAGAAAGCAAAGAACTAAAGAGCCTGTTGATGAAAGTGAAAGGAGAGTGAAAAAGTTGGCTGAAAACTCAACATTCAGAAAATGTAGATCCATGGCATCTGGTCCCATCACTTCATGGCAAATAGTTGGGGAAACAATGGAAACAGTGACAGATTTTATTTTGGGGGGCTCCAAAATTTTTCACTGCAGATGGTGACAGCAGCCATGAAATTAAAAGACACTTGCTCCTTGGAGGAAAAGCTATGACCAACCTAGACAGCATATTATAAAGCAGAGATATTACTTTGCTGGCAAAGGTCCATCTAGTCAAAGCTACGTTTTTTTCTGGTAGTCATGTATGGATGTGAGAGTTGAACTATAAAGAAAGCTGAGTGCCAAAGAATTGATGCTTTTGAACTGTGGTGTTGGAGAAGACTCTTGAGAGTCCCTTGGACTGCAAGGAGATCAAACCAGTCAATCCTAAAGGAAATCAGTCCTGAATATTCATTGCAAGGACTGATGCTGAAGCTGAAACTCCAATACTTTGGCTGCCTGATGTGAAGAACTGACTCATTGGAAAAAACTCTGATGCTGAGAAAGGTTGAAGGCAGGAGGAGAAGGGGACAACAGAGGATGAGATGGTTGGATGGCATCACCACCTTGATGGACATGAGTTTGAGCAAGCTTGGCAGATGGTGAAGGACAGGGAAGCATGGCATGTTGCAGTGCATGGGGTCGCAGAGTCAGACACGACTGAGTGACTGAACAGAACTGAGAGTCTGTGATATGTGTCACCCTGATCACTTGAATGGGGTGACATCTTTCTTGCAGAGGTGGTGTCTCCCTGTAAATATATAATATTTTTTATTTTGTAATTACCAAATTTATTGAGGGAAATGGTTTGATAATATCACCTCTCTTTTAGATGAGGTGACTAATGTTCAGAGAAGTTAAATGATTCACATGAAATCACACAGCCAGTAATAAGAAAACTAGAATTTGACAGTTTTGCCTGATGCAGAAGCCCACTTTCTTCCCATCACCTGTTTTGGGAGTTTGTTCTCAGTGATGATGAACAAAAGAGTAGGCACAGTCGGCTATTTAATAAACCCTCAGTTCAGTTCAATTGCTCAGTCGTGTCTGACTCTTTGCAACCCCATGGACTGCAGCATGCCTTCCCTATCCTTCACCATCTCCTGGAGCTTGCTGAAACTCATCATGTCCATGGAGTTGGTGATGCCATCCAACCATCTCATCCCTTGTGGTCCCCTTCTCTTCCTGCCTTCAATCTTTCCCAGCATCGGGGTCTTTTGAGTCAGCTCTTCACATCAGGTGGCCAAAGTATTGGACTTTATGCTTCAGGATCAGTCCTTCCAATGAATATTCAGGGTTGATTACTTTTAGGATTGACTGGTTTGATCTCCTTGCAGTCCAAGGGACTCTCAAGAGTCTTCTGCAGCACCACAGTTCAAAAGCATCAGTGCCTCAATTTGGTGCTCAGCCTTGGTTATGGTCCAGTTCTCACATCCATACATGACTACTGGAAAAACCATAGCTTTGACTTTATGAACCTTTGCTGGATTCTCATATCTGTTTTTCATTTAGACTATTGTGATGTTACATGTCACATAGTGTCTAAAAGACTCCACTGTGTACACCTGAGTGGATTAGAGTGAAAAAGGAAAATAACATCTTGGTATTGTTATGAAGTTAGTCCTGGAATCCCTTGAAAGTGTCTCAGGTACTCCCAGGGTCCTTTGACCACTCTGGGAACTGTTCCTCTGGGCATGAAAGGAGACACTGAAAGAGCCAGCCTTAAATATTCCTGGATCTCTTGAATAATTTCTCCAGTTGTGCTGCCCTGTTAAATAAAATTTTAATAAGCTAGAAAGAAGTTAGTTAAGCAGCAGGAGCCCTTTTCATGAATAAGGTGCTCTAAGGTAAAAGCTCTATTTGAATTTCACGAGTGTGAGATCATTAATAAGCAAAAGTAATGCTGCCAGTGTTATCATAATAGTCGTAAAAATCTGCAGCCTTACTGAGATGATGCACTTTTATGCTTTAATTGATATCATTTTATGTACTAAGTGGATGCAAGATCTTGAAACTGTTTGAGGGGGCTCCTGCAGGGTTAATTGTGCAACACATTCACTCACTACATATTTCCTCCAAGGAGCCTGGGAGTTTCTAAATCAGTCACCCAAAATCTGGGCTCTTGTATTCTCTATGCAAACAGTTTTTCATCACTGAAGAATCCCAAATATGATGCAAAGCATCTGATTAATTATTTTGTGTTACTCTTCAGCTTTTCAGAAAAATAGTCCTTAGAGACCTGTAGCATCAGCACAATGCAGTCAATGCTTTAGAGCAGGTTGATTTCTGGCTCTTTATCATGGAGATAAAACCTTCAGACACAGGGAGTTATGGTGATGGTAAACCATGTTCTTTCCCTGGTGGCATGGATTTTTACAGCTTGTCTTTTGATGAATTCTTCTGTGTCACTGTTGATAAATTACATGTATAGCGATCTCTATTTTAATTTATCTAGCTATATTCTTAAATGAATACATTTCTATTTTGTTTTACCTTCAGGAAGATACAAAATTATTTTTAGTTAAATGGCTTGTGAAAAATTAGGTGCATTTGACAAAGGTACTTAATGTACTGATGGAATAAATACAATTCTATTTTTCTAGTTGGATGCACAGAAAAGGCACTGCTGGGTCCAAATTTGCATTTCTATATATATACCTCATCCATTGTCAAGATTTATTAGATCCTATAAGTTTCTTTGGGGCTTTCTAGTAGGACCCTGTTCAGATTCTAAATCAGAAATGCATAATATTTTTTCACTTTAACACTGTTTATTTTACCCTTCCCCTTTGTTTAAAACAATCATTTTCATTTATTGAGTGAAGCAATATAATGCTTATGCTATTTGCATTGGAAAACATTGTATACATTGTCTTTTCTAGTTAAATATTTTGGTAATATCCCACCATTTTAACTGTGAATTTTGCTTATGTTTTAAATGTTTCTATAGGAGAGACAACAATGATTTATAAGATATAAAATATACTTTCCCTTTTTGTTTCTCTAAGAAAATTTCATCCTACTTAGTCATGCAATTGGATGCATCCTCTCAACTTTGTATAAGATAAACACAAAGAATAGAATATATGGATTGATTATTCTGCCCCCAATTTCTGACACAGAGCTCCTAAAACCCTTGCAATTTCCTAAGTGACAAGAACACTAGGAATATCTTTTGTTCCAGTATTTTCTCTTTGACACTGGTTCCTGACACCAAACTCCTGAATCCCCTGGAATTTCCTGGCAGATGGAAATGTCTTTTGTTCTAATGAGGTGAATCTTGGTGGAGTCCTGCATGGGTCACTGGAAAGACCAAGCCATAGTTAGAAGCTTAGAACTTTCAACTCCCCCTCTCATTGTCCAGAGAGGGAAAGAAGGCTGGAAATATAGAGTAAATCCCTTCCCTGCCAAAAATCTCAAAAGTATGTGGTTCAGAGAGCTTTTAAGTTGGTGAACACACAGAAGTGCTGGGAGAGTGGGGTACCCAGAGAGGACATGGAAACTCCACGTCCCTTCCCATATTCCTGGCCCTACAGTCTCTTCCATCTGGATGTTCATCTCTATCATTTATCATATCTTTTTACAATAAACTGCTGTGTTTCCCTACACGTGTAAAATGTGCTTAGTAAATCTTTTCTTAGTGAATGAATGGGAACAAATTTCATATAGTGACTATTATGTGAGGTAATATATTGAAGGCCTTTTTTAAGTTGAAATGATGTGAATTTAATATACGAAAATGGCATTGCTTTATTTAGTGAAAAAAAATATATTTCAGTAAGTGGTGTAAAATAGTTGCATGTTTGATAACAAAATTAGATTCCTGTCTTATATAATAACACAAAAATGAGTTATAGTGGATTCAGATTTTAAAGGTACAAAACATTCAGTTTAGTTCAGTCGCTCAGTCGTGTCCAACTCTTTGTGACCCCATGACTGCAGCATGCCAGGCCTCCCTGTCCATCATCAGCTCCAGGAATTTACTCAAACTTATGTCCATTGAGTCGGTGATGCCATCCAACCATCTCATCTTCTGTCGTCCCCTTCTCCTCCTGCCATCAATCTTTCCCAGCATCAGGGTCTTTTCAAATGAGTCAGTTCTTTGCATCAGGTGGCCAAAGTATTGGAGTATCAGCTTCAACATCAGTTCTTCCAATGAATATTCAGGACTGATTTCCTTAGGATGGACTGGTTGGATCTCCATGCAGTCCAAGGGACTCTCAAGAGTCTTCTCCAACACCACAGTTCAAAAGCATCAACTCTTTGGCACTCAGCTTTCTTTGTAGTCCAACTCTCACATCCATACATGACTACTGGAAAAACCATAGCTTTGACTAGGCGGACTTTTGTTGGCAAAGTAATGTCTGTCTGCTTTTTAATATGCTGTCTAGGTTGGTAATAACATTAACCAAAAAAAAAAAAATTGAAGAATCAGTTCATAATCTTGGAGTAAGACATTTCTGATAATTATAAAATAAACCCAGAAGGCATAAAAAACATACAGATTTGCCTATATAAAAACAAACAAAAAAATTTCTAGGTAACAAAAGCCATAATAAACAAAATTAAAAGGCAAGTGAGAAATAACAAAGTATTTATAATTCTTATAATGTTTATGATCTCTAAATATATAATATATGATGTCTATGTTTCAATTTATAAATCAATAATAGGAAGAAAAATAACCCAGTAGAAAAATGAGCAAGGTCTGAGCACCTAAATAAATAAAACAAATACTAACAGATATAAAGGGAGACATTGACAGAAACGCAATAACAGTAGGAAACTTTCACACTGCACTGATGTCAATGAAGATAAAAATTATTTCAATCATCTTTTCTGACCATAATGGTATGAGACTAGAATTCAACCATAGAAAGAAAAATGGGGGAAAAACATCACATGGAGACTAAATAACATGCTAGTGAAAAACCAAGGTTCCTTGGTGACTCAGTCCATAAAGACAACCTGCAATGTGGGAGACTGGTTTTGATCCCTGAGTTAGGAAGATCTCCTGGAGAAGGAGATGGCAACCTACTCCAGTATTCTTGCCTGGAGAACTCAATATACAGAGAAGCCTGGTGGGCTCTAGTCCATGGGGTCACAAAAAGTCATGCACAACTGAGTGACTTTCCCTCACTCAAAAAATCAAAGGGTCCACAAATAAAAAAGGAAAGCAGAAAATACTTCAAAACAGCAACAAAGAAAATGCAACTTATTAAATCTATGAAAGTGAAAGTGAAGTCACTCAGTCATGTCCAACTCTTTGCGACCCCATGGACTGTTGCCTACCAGGATCCTATGTCCATGGGATTTTCCAGGCAAGAGTATTAGAGTGGGTTGCCATTTCCTTCTCTAGGGGATCTTCCTGACCCAGGGATTAAACCCAGGTCTCCCACATTGTGGGCAGATGCTTTACCATCTGAGCCACCAGGGATGCAGCAAAAGCAGTCCTCTAAGAGGGAAGTTCATAGCAAGACAGGCCCTCTTCATAAGTAAGAAGTATCTCCAACAAACAACCTAACCCACCACCTAAAAGAATTAGTAAAGGAAGAACAAACTCAGAAAGAAGGAAGGAAATAATAAAGATCAGAGAGGAAGTAAATAAAAGAGAGATAAAAAATAGAAGAGATCAATAAAACCAGGAACTGCTTTTTTGAAAGGATAAACAGAATCAACAGACCTCTAACCAGGCTCACCAAGAAGAAGAGAGAGAGGACCCAAATAAAGAAAATAAGAAATGAAAGGGGGAAAACAACCAGTACTGCAGAAATTTTAAAAATTGTAAGAAAATACTTAATAGTTTTATGCCAACAAATTGGATAACCTAGAAGGAATGGAAAAGTTTCAGGGAACCTACAGCCCACCAAAACTGAGTCAAGAAGCAATGGCTAATTGAAAAGACCAATCACTAGAGGTGAAATAGAATCTGTAAAGAAACAAAACAAAACTCCCTGAAAAGGGAGTTCCCTGGTGGCTTAGTGGTTAGGATTCCAGGCTTTTACTACTATGGCCTGGGTTCAATCCCTGTTCAGGGAACTGAGATCCCATCCCACAGGCCATGCAGCACGGCTGACAAAAGTCAAAACAAAACTCCCTACAAGCAAAAGTCCAGGACTGGATAACTTCTCTGGTTATCCAGAGAAGAATATAAGAAAGAACTTATACCTATTCTTATCAAGCTATTTCAAAAGATTGAAGAGGAGGGAATACTCCCAAAGTTGTTCTGTGAAGCCACCCTTACCCTGATACCAAAACCAGACCAAGACATTTAAAAATAGAAAATTACAGCCCAATATCTTTGATAGATGAGGAGGGCATAGAAACCCACTCCAGTATTCTTACCTGGAGAACCCCATGGACAAAGAAGCCTGGTGGGCTACAGTCCATAGGATCACAAAGAGTCAGACATGACTGAGCGACTGAACATGCGTGTACTCATGCTCGCATCTTTGATGGATGTAAATGCAAAAATCCTCAACAAAATATTAGCAAACCAAATCCAACAATACATAAAATGGATCATAAACCACATTATGATCAAGTTGACTTTATTTCAGGATTGCAAGGACAGCTTAACGTATGCAAATCAATGAATGTGATACACCACATCAACAAAAGAAGACCAAAACCAGAAGATCATCTCAATATATGCAGAAAAAGCATTTGATAGAATTCAACATCCATTAATGATAAAAACTATCACCAAACTGGGCATAGAGGGAACAATTCTCAGCATAATAAAAGCCGTTTATGACAGACACAGCTGGTATAATACCCAATGGTGAAAAGCTAAAAGCCTTCCCACTAAATTCTGGAATAAGATAAGGATGTCCCCTCTCACTACTTCTATTCAATATAGAATTTATAGTTACAACAACCAGACAAGAAGAAACAAAGTTATCTGAATCAGAAGGGAAGAGGTAAAATTGTCATAATGACACTGTAGTGACATGCAGGCAACTTGATATTCTATGTCAGTCAGTCAGTTCAGTCGCTCAGTCATGTCTGACTCTTTGCGACCCCATGAATTGCAGCACGCCAGGCCTCCACCAACTCCCGGAGTTTACTCAGACTCACGTCCATCAAGTCGGTGATGCCATCCAGCCATCTCATCCTCTGTCGTCCATTTCTTCTCCTGCCCCCAATCCCTCCCAGCATCAGAGTCTTTTCCAATGAGTCAACACTTCGCATGAGGTGGCCAAAGTATTGGAGTTTCAGCTTCAGCATCAGTCCTTCCAATGAACACCCAGGGTTGATCTCCTTCAGAATGGACTGGTTGGATCTCCTTGCAGTCCAAGGGACTCTCAACAGTCTTCTCCAACACCACAGTTCAAAAGCATCAATTCTTCGGCGCTCAGCCTTCTTCACAGTCCAACTCTCACATCCATACATGACCACAGGAAAAACCATAGCCTTGACTAGACGAACCTTAGTCGGCAAAGTAATGTCTCTGCTTTTGAAAATGCTATCTAGGTTGGTCATAACTTTTCTTCCAAGGAGTAAGCGTCTTCTAATTTCATGGCTGCAGCCACCATCAGGAGTGATTTTGGAGCCCCAAAAAATAAAGTCTGACACTTTTCCACTGTTTCCCCATCTATTTCCCATGAAGTGATGGGACCAGATGCTATGATCTTCGTTTTCTGAATGTTGAGCTTTAAGCCAACTTTTTCGCTCTCCTCTTTCACTTTCATCAAGAGGCTTTTTAGCTCCTCTTCACTTTCTGCCATAAGGGTGATATTCCCAGCTCTTTAAGAATTTTCCATAGTTTGTTGTGATCCACACAGTCAAAGGCTTTGGCATAGTCAATAAAGCAAAAGTAGATGTTTTTTGGAACTCTCTCGCTTTTTCCATGATCCAGCGGATGTTGACAATTTGATCTCTGGTTCCTCTGCCTTTTCTAAACCTATGTTAAAGATACAGTGATTTAAAAAATGTAACTTACAGAATGTAACATTCTAGAAGATAAGTTAGAAAATGAATTTTAAAAATAAAAATAAAAGAGTTTTAAAACACAGCAAATTTCTGCTTTGGATAAAGCAGGCTTGCTAATACTAACAACTGTTCACTAGACTAGACATACATATGCCATATACCTCCAAAGACTTGAGGTACTGGAATTATCAGACATAGGCTATAAAGCAATACTGCTTCTTATGTTTAAGTAAGCAAGCAAACAAAAATTTGAACATATTTTCTAGAAATAAGAAACTGTAAAAATCATATGCTGCTGCTGCTGCTGCTAAGTCGCTTTAGTCGTGTCCTTTTGGAAAAAGAAAGAATTTCTATACATAAAAACTATAATGTAATAAAGCTATAAACTAAAACTATATTACAGTAAGAGCTCAATGAATGAGTTTAACCTCAGGTTGCTGCTGCAGCAGCAGCTACGTTGCTTCAGTCGTGTCTGACTCTGTACGACCCCATAGACGGCAGCCCACCAGGCTCCTCTGCCCCTAGGATACTCCAGGCAAGAATACTGGAGTGGGTTGCCATTTCCTTCTCCAATGCATGCATGCACACTAAGTCACTTCAGTCGTGTCCAACTCTATGTGACCCTATGGACAGCAGCCCACCAGACTCCTCCATCCGCAGGATTCTCTAGGCAAGAATACTGGAGTGGGTTTCCATTTCCTTCTCCAAATCTCAGATTAGACACAGCTAAAGCAGAAATTGTGGTCTTTCCTAGTAGCTCAGTCAGCAAAGAGACCCCCTGCAATGTGGGAGACCTAGGTTCTATCCCTGGGTTGGGAAGACTCTTTAGAGAAGGAAATGGCAACCTGCTTCAGTATTCTTGCCTGGGAAATATCATGGACAGAGGAACTTGGGGGGCTACAGTCCATTGGGTCACAAAGAATCAGACATGACTGAGTGACTAAATTACCAAAGTAGAAATTAATGAATAGAAAGGAAAGTTGGAGACATTACAACATGGACAGATAAGACATGAAAATTACAGAAGAAAGGGGAAAGGACATGGACAATACAGTGAGATCTCAAACCATTTAACTAGAGCTCCAGAAAGAAACATAAACATATTTCAAGGAATAATAAGTGAGAATTTTCCAGAATTGATGATAGAAATCATTCATTAGATTCAAGAGATCCACCAATGCCAAGTAGGAAAACAAAAATAAATCTGTAGCTTGATGCACTTTATTAAACCTCAGACAACCAAAAGTGCAGATATTTAGTCCAGAGAAAAACAAAGAAATTATCCTTCTTCAAGGGAGTGATAATTAACAAACTGCAGAGTTAATAGCAGTAAGTGAAAGTAGCCTCAGTCATGTCTTACTCTTTGCAACCCCATGGACTGTAGCCTGCCAGGCTCTATCCATGGAATTCTCTAGGCCAGAATCCTGGAGTGGGTAGCCGTCCTTTCTTCAGGGGATCTTCCCAACCCAGTCATGGAACCCAGGTCTCCGGCATTGCAGGCAGATTCTTTACCAACTGAGCCACCGGGGAAGCCCAATAGCAGCAGTAAAGCAAGGCATGTCATTAACATCTTCCATGTACTGAAAGACAATAACTTCCAACTTCCAGTTCCATACAGAGTAAATCAGAAAATGAACACTAAAATGCACTCTGAGATCCCACTGAATACTATTCAGATGGACAAAAATTTAAAGTCTGACAGTACCACGTGTTGTCGAGGAAGTGAAACTGCAAGGACAAATTACACTTCCACTGTTGGGAGTATGTGTCATCTAATAAAGATGAAAATATGCACGCTGTATGGCTCAGCAGTTTCACTACTGGGTCTGTTCCATGGAAAGCCATCTGCATGTGTGCACGGGGACATACACGAGAATGCTGTAATGGCCCCAAGCTAGAAACAATGCAAATATGTATTAACAGTAAAACTAATAAGTTGCTGTATATTTATACAGTAGGATGTTGTACAACAATAAAAATAAACAGACTTCAACTGTTTGTGACAACACAGATAAATCTTGTAAGATTTATCTTCAAGGAGAATAAAAGGAAGAACCAAGAGAAACCCTGAAGTATAATTCTTTTTTTTAAAAAAAAATATTTATTTATGTCTGTGCTGGGTCTTCATTGCCGCACAAGGGCATTCTTTAGTTGTGGCAAGTGGAGGTTGCTCCCTAGTCGTGAGCACTTCTCACTGCGGCTTCTCTTGCTGTGGAGCACAGGCTCTAGGGCGTGCGGGCTTCAGTAGCTGGGAGTCTCGGGCTCTGGAGTGCTGGCTCAGTAGTTGTGGCACACACGTTCAGTTGCCCCACAGCTTGTGGGATCTTCCTGGTGTCCCCTGCATTGGCAAGTGGATTCTTAGCCACTGGATCAGCAGGGAAGCCCTGCAATGAATTCTGAACCTTCTGCAGATGTGGTTACCTTTGTGAGTATGGGACCAAACTGAGTGGTAACCTTCAGAGAGCAGCCAAGCAGAATTATGTAATCAATACGATTTGATACAAATGAGCACTAGATTTGGAATTTGAAGACATGGTTTGGAGTCCGCCACTTTCAAATTAAGTTGAAAAGGTGAGGGAACCCTAACTTTTGTGTTCCTGTGTGGACTTGAGGGGATATTGCCATCCATCTCACACCACATAGTGAGGGAGCTTTAGGTGAGGGAATATGTTTGAAGTCAGTTTGTGAATCATGACGGGTAATAAAAAGGGAAGTAATTATTACTTACTTTGGGAACATGTAAATGGAAGCATTTCCAGATTTTACAGGGCATGAAAGAGTTCCTTTTTTTAATTGAAGTATAATTGCTTTACAATGTTGTGTCAGTTTCTGCTGTGATCTTCTGATCATGAATCAGCCATTTGTTACATACATCCCTTCTCTCTTGAGCCTCCCTCCCACCACCCCATATCCCACCCCTCTAGATCATCACAGAGCACTGAGCTGAACTACATGTGCTACATAGCAGCTTCCCACTAGCATTTTACACATGATATTTTACATTTTACACTATTTTACACATGATAGTGTATCTATGCCAATGTTATGAAAGAGTTCCTTTTAAACTTGAGTTTACCTTGCTCTACAAGACCATATCACATCCAACAGGAAGTCCCTGGTCATGCAGGAAAATCCAACATGGATTGGATTAGCACCTGAGTAGAACCATGAACATTTGTCTAAACTGATGTGTATGATATGTACTTCCTTTAATTAAAAGCATTTAAATGAAATCATGTCCATATTATCAATACAGTATATTTCCCTTGTGTTTGTGATCATTAGCCCATGTTGCCATATTCAGCTTGCCTGTTCACACTGGCAGGCTTAGAACATCTTAGCATAAGCAAGCAGCTTCTGTCAGCTTTCTGACTGCCTCCAGCTGGACAGTTAACAGAGGGATGCTGCCAATGGGAAACAAATATTTGCCAGGAGCAATGAGGTGGAAAAGAGAAATTATCACTCTAAGATTTCATCAGAGAAGAAATCCTACTTGGCTCACAAGGTGTTCTCTCTGCCAACAAACAAATTGCTAAATGCATTCTGATGTATTCAAGCCTCTTGTTAAAGAGGAAAGGAAAACCAGAGAAAAGGCAGAGGCTTCGTTTTGACAGCGCTTCAAATTCTTCAATTTCATGAAAATCTTAGTTGTAATCTCCCACTTCTTGACAAACATTTGGGGCCTCTTCAAAGTGTGGTTTGAGGAGCATGTCAGCGGTATAGACTCTTAGCCCATGCACAGACCCACTGATCAAAATAGTATTTCATCAAGATCCCCCCATGATTCATATATACACCTGTCTGGTTCATTATTCCATATTGTACTTTTGCAACCCTTAGTGCAGAAGACAACCTGCAATCATCTAGTTTGGGCTCCTGTTTTTAGGATGCCAAGTTATTGCTATCTACATGTTGCAGATGAGACTTCTAAAACCCAGGGAGCATAAGCTAGTGGCCTGAAGTCACAGAACTTGATGTCTTCTGCCACAAGCACAGCATCCAGTCATACATACCAGCTTTTTCAGGGTCTGTTCAATCTACCTATACTTCCCTTTGAGAGAATAGGTTTCTTGGCCTATATTCATTTCTGGAGAAAATATAGACTTTACCTACTTATTTTGGCTTTTGCTTTTCAAACCAGAAAAAAATGTTTCAGAGAAATGTTATGATTTTGCCTAAGGGAGAATCAATCCTGACACATAGAATCAAAGCGTTGAGACTTGAGAGCCTACGGGAGACCTACTTCCAAATGGGTCATGGAGCTTCTTTCTGTTCTCTCTCTCTCTCTCTCTGTGTGTGTGTGTGTGTGTATGTATGAGTGTGTGTGTAGCAGGGAGCCCCTTTGGTGCACTTGATCTTATAGATGCAAGATATAAGTCTCTCTAAGAAAAACTTACAGCAGAAGCTGCTGTTATATCTATATATATATGGCATTGTACTGTACTTAATTTAGCTTTCCATACAGAAAGGGTCATGAATATGCATTTTGCCTAAGAAAATTATTTCTTTTCACAGCCTCATGTGTGATGGTGCAGGCTAAGCTAATTAACATAGCTAATTTTAGTCTTACTTTGAGGGTTTATTTTAGAAAAGGTCACAGTACTGGTGCTAACTTTTAGCTTATTGTGTGAGAGAAGGAAGCATCAAAAAGCTATACAACCAAGCAACTGCCGCACTCCTACTCCCAAGCATGTAAATGTATTGTATTTGAAATTTAGTTCTGCTTAGAGTTAGTGGGACTTACAGAGTAGCTCAGCTGGTAAAGAATCCGCCTGCAATGCAGGTGACCCTGATTCGATTCCTGGGTTGGAAAGTTCCCCCGGAGAAAGGATAGGCTACCCGCTTCAGTATTCTTGGGCTTCCCTGGTGGCTCAAACTGTAAAGAATCTACCTGCAGTATGGGAGATCTGGGTTCGATCCCTGGATTGGGAAGATCCCCTGGAGGAGGGCATGGCAGCCCACTCCAGTAGTAGTCTTGCCTGGAGAATCTCCATGCATAGAGGATCCTGGCATGCTATAGTCCATGGAGTTGCAAAGAGTCGGACACAACTGAGCGACTAAGCCCAGCCCAGCAGAGTTAGTGATGTGATTAGTAAAGTGAACTGATCCCTGCTGTCTCAGTGCCTGCTGTTGGGAGCTGGGGCTCCATGAGCTGCTTTTCTCTAGGGTCGAAGGGTGGGGGCTGGACATCTATGAAAGTCCTGCTTGCAGAAACTGTATAAAGAAAGTTTGCACAGGTGAGAAGTCTCTATCTGATGGATCCTTTGGCATGGTCTCAGGGGCAGGTGAAGGAGGCCGAGGCTAGAGTGGGATGGAGTCACTGACTGTCTCTGCTGAGGCCCGGACGGTGAGGGCTGGAGGCACTATAGGGCCTGTGGTTTCACCCTCCCTTTCACAGAGCGCGCGGGTGGAGCTGTCTCCAGTCAGCAGAGGGACAGAGGGCCCAAGGTGAGAAGGGACACACATCCTAGGTTTTCAAGAAATCTGGCCAAATTCCAAATGGGGACTGTGGGCCATCCAGCAGATGCCTTGTGAGGATAGAATGTTCTGCATTCTTGTCGCAGGAGACTTTCAAGCACTTGAGATGTGGCCAGTGTGACTAGGGGACTGGATTTGTCATTTGTTTCCTTTTACTTTTAATTTAAAAGGCACACGTGTCTAATGGCTACCATATTGGACAAGGCAGTTCTAGAAGGAGAGTTCATAAAAGTGTAGAAGATGGAAAGCATGAGGAAGTTCAGGGGAAAATGTAGAGTCCAGGTCACAAAAGCCAAGGTCCTGATCTAAAGGTATATTTGAGAACCATCTGGAAAATATCAGAAAAATGAGGCTGCCTAGGCCTCACCCAGGGCCACCCAATCAGAATCCCTTTTGGTGCCACCTTTAACTGAGAGCTACCACATCCATCAGCAAGAGAAGGCAGGTCTAGGAAACTGGGTTGCAACCAGATTATAAAAGGCCTTGATGCCAAGCTAAAGATTCTGTACTCAACTTTATTGGTGGGAGGGGCATCCTTGGTAGGGAAGAGTGATGTAGTGAGTGTTCTGCTAAGTCACTTCAGTCGTGTCCGACTCTGTGCGACCCCATAGACGGCAGCCCAACAGGCTCCCCCGTCCCTGGGATTCTCCAGGCAAGAACACTGGAGTGGGTTGCCATTTCCTTCTCCATTGTGTGAAAGCGAAAAGTGAAAGTGAAGTCGCTCACTCGCGACCGACTCCTAGCGACCCCATGGACTGCAGCCTACCAGGCTCCTCCATCCATGGGATTTTCTAGGCAAGAGTACTGGAGTGGCTTGCTATTGCCTTCTCCGAGTGAGTGTTCTAGGTAACATTTATTGCAGCTTGGATAAGACTGAGGCGGTCACAGAGCTGAGTACTCATTTCTCCCTCAGGTTCCAGAGTGCTTGTTTCACCAGAGGCTGCGAATGCTTCTACATGCTTCCCTGGACTGAGCATTGGTTCAAAATACTCTTCAGCAAATATGCTGCTGCAAGCCTCCAGCCCCACTAAACTGTGACTGAAAATTACAGTTATCTCCCATGGGCCAGAAGGGGGCTGCGTAATGAAATGCTGCTTCTGCAGCAGCCCCTTGGCGTATGGCATATGGCCTCCCCAGGACCTCCAGCTGGGGCCCCTGGTCCCCATAAAAGGGATGACTTGCCACAGGGAAGCAGTGATCACTGGTCTTAGCGTATACCCTTCTCCCCTGTAACTTACAATCTCCAATGACCAGTCTTAGTAGCCGCTGATGGAAACTGTATTTTAGGTCCAGCTGATGACTCACCTCATAACCCTGATAAACCAGTTTACTGTGGGGGTGGAGATGGCTTTTAAAAATTGGAAAGGAAAAATAAAATCCAATTTAAGTTGAGGTTTAGAAATTGCCTTTTCCAAAAAAGCAAAATTTCAGGGTCAGTTCTTTCCTTCTAATAGTGTAGGGAAGATGTGTCCAGAGGTGAGAGACTGGTGGCTTTACTAGCTCCCAAGAAGACAGAAGCCTGGGGTTTAGGAATGACCCTTGTTTACTTGATGGAGTCAAGCTGCCTCTGCCAAAGGAGTGGTTTCTCTAGCTCTGCAGCTGGCCCTTTTTATATAAATGCTGCTTTTATAAGATTGCTGGGAGAAATATCAACAACCTCAGATATGCAGATGATACCAATCTTGCGGCAGACAGTGAACAGAACCTTTAAGCCTCTTGAAGAGGGTGAAAGAGGAGAGTGAAAAAGCTGGCTTAAAACTCAACATTAAAAAAACTAAGATCATGGCATCCAGTTCCATCACTTCATGGCAAATAGAAGGGGGAAAAGTGGAAGCAGTGACAGATTTCCTTTTCTTGGGCTCCAAAATCACTGCAGATGGTGACTACAGCCATGAAATTCAAAGGTGCTTGCTCCTTGGAAGGAAAGCTGTGACATGCCTAGACAGCACGTTAAAAAGCAGAGATATCACTTTGCTGACAAAGGTCCATATTGTTAAAGCTATTGTTTCTCCAGTAGTCCTGTATGGATGTGAGAGCTGGACCACAAAGAAAGCTTAGTACTGAAGAATTAATGCTTTCAAACTGTGATGCTGGAGGAGACTCTTGAGAGTCTCTTTGCCTGCAGGGACATCAAACCAGTCAATTCTAAAGGAAATCGACCCTGAATATTCACTGGGAGAGTGGCGCTGGAGCTGAAGCTCTAATACTTTGGCCACCTGATGTGAAGAGAGACTGAAGGCAAAAGGAGAAATAGAGGCAGAGGATGGGATGGTTAGATAACATCACTGAGTAAATGGACATGAATGTGAGCAAACTCTGGGAGATAGTGGAGGACAGAGGAGCCTGACATGCTGTAGTCCATGACGTCACAAAGGTTGGACACAACTTAACAACTAAACAGCAATAAACGGTAATAATAATGGTCATTTATTAGTACCTACGAGGTACAGGACATTATGCTATATGGAACATTTTAAGAAGATCTTAAGCAGGACAAGTAGACTAGACCTCAAGAGATAAAAGATATAGCTGTCTGAAATATAATTGATAGCCGAAAAAGGACTTCCTTTCGCAGTATCCATAGATAAGGGCTCTATTGTTTTCTAGAAAATCTAAGGGTTAAATGTATCATATAAAAGAATATAATCTTGCTGCCATCGGGTTGTTTTCCTTTAAGGAGTGTTTACATTATTAGCTTTTATAAAATTTTACATTGTATCTGATTTAAGGTATTCTTAATATTATTTTAATACCCCTAATCTTTGGTTGGGTTGCTTAGAAGCAGAGGCTGAGATGGTTATTCTGTAGTGTGTGTCTTCTTGGGTAGAGTAGGGTGAGGGTTGTGTCAGGGCAGGGCAGTGGAGGTTGCTGAGCAAACATGTGATCCAGCTACAGACTAGCCCTGCCTGACCCCACAGTAGCTCAAACATGAGTGACACCTCAGAGTTGGTTCCATCTTGAGTTAGTCAGCCATTGGCCGGAACTGTTCCTGGGTGGAGGTGAAACATAACCTCTTTGATAAGGTAATTCTTTGATCTAAAAGCAGATGTCTAGAGAAGGAGGCATCTGTGCCCTGTAAGAAGTAGGAATGGACTGAACTGTGTTCCCCTAAAATTTAGATGTTGAAGCCCTAACCCCTGGGACCTCAAAATGTGAATGTATTTGGAGACTGGGCCTTTAAAGAGGCAGTTAAGATGAAACTGTTAGGGCAAGGCCCGAATCCATTCTGACTAGTGTCCTTATAAGAAGAGGAGACTTGGACACAAGGGACGCCAGCACACTTGCAAGCCAAGGAGCAAAGTTGCCAGCACCTTGATCTTGGACTTCTAGCCTCCAGAACTATGAGAAAATACATTTCTGTTGTTTAAGCATTCTGTCGTGGCAAACCTAGCAGACCATAACTCAGCATCTGGAGGATGAGCAGGCCAACACACGCAGGTGGAGTGTGTTTGTTAAGGAGCTTTGGGTGGAACATCAATAACATTCACCGCACCCACTTACAAATCAGGAAACCATGGCCACAGGCGTGAAGTGGGTGCCCAAGATGATACAGTCAATAAACTAGAGTTGAACTTCAGTCTATGTTGCTGATCCTCTTAATCACTATTCTGCAGTCTTTTTCAGAAGCAGCAGATATTACCAGTTAACTTCGGCTCCATTTCTGTCTTTTTTTACCCTAGTTTGTGCCCACCTTACATGAGATGGAGCTCCTTGGGGAAACTTAGCCAGCTCAGCATAGACAATGTCTGTATCTAAGTGCCTTCTAAAAGCATTGTCTTTTACCCTATTGTTTGAGAATGTTGTAGCATATTAACTTCAGGTTTTTCCTACATATGGGATGATGTCTTTATTTAAAATGTTTTTTATTAAAAAATGAATTAGGGCAATCTTTTTCATATCCACACATGCTGTTTGAGGGAAATAAGAAATTCTGAGATCTGTCTTGTCAGTGTAGTTATGATGTCATTCTGAGCACTAGCACTGAACATGGTCTTTGGAGAGGTCACATCATGATCTAACAGTAAATCATGGTTTGTGTTTATTATAACTTAGCTCAGTATTTTCTGGCTCAGTGTAATAAAGCCATTGCCTCCTTCCGAAAATTAGTAAAGAAAGGAAAAATAAAGAAGGGTATCTCTGGGCAGCTGCCTGCTACCAAGACCCCAACTTGCCTCACTGTAGCTAAAATACAGATAATCCTCGCTTTAAGAAGAGATTCTCCGCCACCACACATACCCCCTATATACAGGATATGGCAAAAACGTCTTAAAAAGTGTCTTGTGGATATTGTTGACTTCCTTAGAGAAGAGGCAGAAAATTACAATTAAAAATGCATTTTAAATGTTGGATTTCCCAAATCACAAGTCATTTGGCCCTCAAACATTAGTCAATTCCAACAGTATTGTTAAACATGCAGAGAGAGTCAGAGTGTTCCTGCAGCTGGAGAGGGGTCTGGGGCACCTGACAGAAGCCACTGTCTAATGTGAGTGCCGTCACAGGCTGGGCAGTATTAAACTGAGTCCTCAAACTTGCAGGCCTGTGGAGTATAGCTGGAGATGGTAGTATGAGGAAGACATACTTTACTGTTTGGAGTTATAACTCCATCTGAGATATAAGGTCAGAAGATGTAAGAAACTGGGAGAGAGTAGGTCTTTCATGGGAAAAAAGTTCCTTATCTTTTACTGATCTTCCTCCTCCCTTCTGACCCTCCCTAAAATAAACATCAGAAAATTCTTTGCAGGAGATACTGTGTGATAGTTTGAAAGTTCTCATCTCTTGGAGATGTAGACATTCCCTTCTTCAACAAGAAGTTTGAGTGTCTGCTTTGAAACATGGATTTGAGATGCCCTGAAGAAAAAGATGAGCACAACTCCTGCCCTGTGGGAGCGTGCTGTCTACATTGTGCTAAGTTAGTGGTTCTTAAATTTAAATGTGTGTCAGGATCCTCTGGAGGACTTGTTAAAGTGTGAATTGCTGGACCCTCACTGCGGTTTCTGGTCCAGTAGGTCTGGGAGGTCCGAGAATCTGTGTTTTTAATAAGATCCGGGGCAATGCTGCTCTTATTTCTCTTCTGGGACATGCTTCTGAGAACCACTGTGCTAAGCTTGCTTCCTGCATTTGCTCAAAGCATATATATTGGATGGCTAGAATCATTTAGGGTAGTGGTGAGCTCACAGGCTGAGAAATTCCTCCCACATAACTAAGTTTCTTTAAAGGAAATTTGGTTTTGCCTTTAAGCAAAGTTCTTACCTTATTGGCTCTTTACAAAATTCTTTAATACATTCATGATCATTTTAGAAGTTTAAAGTGCTGGTGCAATAATAGACAAAGTATTGGGGAATTTATCTTTAAACAGTTGTATGTCATTTTCTCCTTAAAGGTCCAAAAGATAGAGCAGTAGTTCTCATAATATGTTGTAGCATCTTTGTGTAGAGTTCAGGCCCCACCTCAGAGCAGCTAAATCTGAATCAGTGGGCTTTGGGGCCAAGAATCTGTTTTACAAATGCCTCCAGGTGATCCTGACCCACAGTCCACCTTGAGCATATCTGAGACAGAGTTGGATTGAGTTACAGTGGGATTGAGACTGAGTGAGGGCCCCTGGCATTCAATAGTCCTAGCTCCCTTCAGATAACTTACCAGGATGACTGTGCTTCAGTTTTTCTAGCTCATTAAGTCAAAGGTCTGTCCCTTGTTGTATGACATCTTTCAGAGGTAAGAGAAAGATAATCACAATTATTATTTATAACATTTAAATTTCATGAATAATGATGGAAATATGAAAATAATGATGAAAATAATGTCATAAGTAGATGAAAAATCCTAGCTAAGCATAAAATTTCTTTGTCTTGTTCACGTAAGGCATTCTTATCTCTCCTTGCTTTTCTTTGGAACTCTGCATTCAATTAGGTATATCTTTTCCTTTCTCCTTTGCCTTTTGCTTCTCTTCTTTTCTCAACTGTTTGTAAGGCTTCCTCAGATAACCATTTTGCCTTCACGTATTTCTTTTTTCTTGGGGTAATTTTGGTCACCGCCTCCTGTACAATGTTACAAACCTCTGTCCATAGTTCTTCAGGCACTCTGTCTATCAGATCTAAGCCCTTGAATCTATTTGTCATTTCCACTGTTTAATAAGGGATTTGATTTAGGTCATACCTGAATGGCTTAGTGGTTTTCCTACTTTCTTCAATTTAAGTCTTAATTTTGCAATAAGGAGCTCATGATCTGACCCACAGTCAGCTCCTGGTCTTGTTTTTGCTTACTGTATAGGGCTTCTCCATTTTTTGATGCAAAGAAATAGGGGAAAACAATAGAATGGAAAAGACTAGAGATATCTTCAAGAAAATTAGAGATACCAAGAGAATATTTCATGCAAAGTTGGGCACAATAAAGATGGGCACAGAAATGGTAAGGACCTAGCAGAAACAAAAGAAATTAAGAAGAGGTGGCAAGAATACACAGAAGAACTGTACCAAAAGGCCTTAATGATGTGGATAACCATAATGGTTATCACTCACCTAGAGCCAGACATCCTGGAGTGTGAAGTCAAGTGGGCCTTAGGAAGCCTTACCATGAAGAAAGCTAGTGGAGGTGATGGAATAGCAGCTGAGCTATTTCAAATCCTGAAAGATGATGCTGTGAAAGTGCTGCAAGTGATATGACAGCAAATTTGGAAAACTCAGCGGTGGCCACAGGACTGAAAAAGGTGTTTTCATTCTAATCTCAAAGAAAGGCAATGCCAAAGAGTGTTCTAACTACCACACAACTGTGCTCATTTCACATGCTAATAAGGTAATTCTCAAAATCCTTCAAGCTAACCTTCAACAGTACAAGATCCAAGAAATTCTAGATGTACAAGCTGGATTTAGAAAAGGCAGAGGAACAAGCAATCAAATTGCCAACATCCATTGGATCATAGATAAAGCAAGTGAATCCCAGAAAAAACATCTACCTCTGCTTCATTAACTGTACTGAAGCCTTTGATTCTGTGGATCACAACAAACTGGAAAATTCTTAAAGAGTTGGGAATACCAGACCACCTTGCCTGCCTCCTGAGAAACCTGTGGCAGACTGAGAAACAACAGTTAAAACCGGATATGGAACAACGGACTGGGTCAAAATTGAGAAAGGAGTATGTCAAGGCTATATATTGTCACCCTCCTTATTTAACTTATATGCAGAGTACATCATGTGAAATTCTGAGCTGGATGAATCACAAACTGGTATCAAGACTGCTGGGAGAAATACCGATAGCCTCAGATATGCAGATGACACCAATTTAATGGCAGAAAGTGAAGAGGAACTAAAAAGCTTCTTGATGAAGGTGAAAGAAGAACGTGAAGAAGCTGGCTTAAAACTCAACATTCAAAAAACTAATACCATAGCATCTGGTCCCATCACTTCATGGCAAATAGATGGGGAAACAAGGGAAACAGTGACAAACTTTATTTTCTTGGGCTCCAAAATCACCATGGATGTAACTGTAGCCATGAAATTAAAAGACGCTTAGTCTTTGGAAGAAAAGCTATGACCACCTAGAGACATCACTTTGCTGGCAAACGTCCATCTAGTCAAAGCTCCAGTTTTTCTAGTAGTCGTGTTTGGATGTGAGAGTTAGACAATAAAAAAGGCTGAGAATTGATGCTTTTGAACTGTGGTATTGGAGAAGACTCTTGAGAGTCCCTTGGACTGCAAGGAGATCCAAACAGTCCATCCTAAAGGAAATCAGTCCTGAATATTCATTGGAAAGACTGATGCTAAAGCTAAGCTCCAATACTTTGGCCACCTAATGCAAAGAGCTGACCCACTGGAAAAGACCCTGATGCCAGGAAAGACTGAGGACATGAGNGCAAGGAGATCCAAACAGTCCATCCTAAAGGAAATCAGTCCTGAATATTCATTGGAAAGACTGATGCTAAAGCTAAGCTCCAATACTTTGGCCACCTAATGCAAAGAGCTGACCCACTGGAAAAGACCCTGATGCCAGGAAAGACTGAGGACATGAGAAGGGGATGAGAGAGGATAAGGTGGTTGGATGGCATCATCGACTCAATGGACGTGAGTTTGAGGAAGCGCCTGGAGATAGTGAAAGACAGGGAAGGCTGATATGCTGCAGTCAGTGGGGTCACAGAGAATTGAAGACAACTGACTGACTGCACAACAGCCACCATAAAATAGTGCCCAAGCAGTGGAACAAAGATAGGATTCAGGTAATTTACATTCCAGTCTGCCATGTATTCAGCTGTGTGACATGTGCTTGGTTATTAGCCTGTCTCTCACTTTATTTAAAACTGAGATAAAAAGGTTGTCCTGGTCTGAGTTGAATCACTATTGCAGTGATAATGTAGAATAATGGATACGAATGTGCATTTAAAAACAATCTATAAAGTGCTGTGACTCTGGCCTGCTAATTCATGCTTTTGTTATTCCCCATCATTAAAATGGGAATAGGCCCCTATAACTCTATAGAGATTGTGAGTAGTGGGACAACTAATATCACAACGATTTGAGTTCAGATCCCCTGGAGAAGGAAATGGCAACCCACTCCAGTATTCTTGCCTGGGAAATCCCATGGACAGTGGAGCCTGGCAGGCTGTAGTCCATGGTGTTGCAAAAGAATCAGACACAACTTGGCTGAACAATAGCAACAACAAAAGTAAAGTTTATTTCTTCATTTATTGTCTGTAACATATAAATGTTGTAAGGTGTGGAGATATTATAAAGTCTTATGCATTTTATTATAGTGCTTCTATAATAATATATGCTAGTACTTTCATTTGAACTAGTCACATCCTGGAGCAGAAGTTTTCACATTATGACCCCCAGGCCAGCAGCACCAGCATCCCCCGGGAACTTGTCAAAAATGCACATTTCCAGGCCTCTCCTGACCTGCTGGATCAGGGCCCTATGTGGGTCCCAGCGGTCCATGTTTTAACAAGCCCTGCAGGTGATCCTGCTGCTCACTTAAGTCTCAGAGGAAGGGCTTTATTAGGGTCTCTGTTGAAGGGTCTGACAAAGAGCACCCTTTTCCCAGGACAGGGTAACTGTCTCTCTTTTTCTCCAGCATGGATATGCAACAACTGTGTCCAAGCTCGGGCAGCCATTGTTAAATTCCTGCATAAATGTATCTGTCACCACCGCCCAGTGTAGTGGAGATCTGGATGCTGCTCCCAAGCATCTGTCAGGAGGCTGACTTCAGGGTATGAGAAAATGAAAGCTATTTATCTGAGACCACTTTCCCTTCCATGACAGCAGTAATGAGCCTTAGCCTAACAAGGCTTCACACTGGACCAGTGTCTGAAAAACACACAATTTGACAAACAGCATGAGCTGACTTCTTTCTTCTGATTTTTCCATTTGAAAACTCACCCTTCTCTGAGCCTCACCAAGTTAGTGGTATTTGAGTAAGAAATACTGGTGGTGGGTTCATCCTGGTCTATTTCATGACTTGGACACCTGTCCATTTCTTCCCTCCTCTTCTCCCTGGGAGGGGATGCTTGAAGGAGAGAGAAAAGGACTGACTGTGCACAAGGAGCCATGTTATGGGAAGGGCTCAATATTTAGTAAGAGAAACACTTGTCTGCGGGGTAGAGCTGTGGTATGATCCAGCTGCCACCTGCTTTTCTAAATAAAGTTCCCAGTCAATGGAGCACAGCCATGCTCATGCATTTATTGTCTATCTCTGCTTCCACACTACAAAGAGTTGGGTAGTTGTGACAGGGACTGTATACCCTGCAAGACCTGACACTTTTTCTGTCAAGCCCTTAAAAGAGCGAGTTTGTTCACCCCTGTGGTAGAGGTTCCCTCTGAGCTGCCTGGAGGAGCCAGGATGGAACCAGAGACAGGAAGGTGATGGGAGGAGAGGAGGGTGTAAAATGCCCGGGGTCCCTCTGGAGTCCAGCAGTCAGAAGGGCAGTGGGAGGAGCCACTCCTTACTGCCTTTGGCGTTGGGTACTGTGTGAATTTTGAGAAGTGATTCTATTTAAAATATTGTTAAAAATTTTAACTTGGCATCCATTTGTGATTGCCTGATATTTATTTTTGCTTTGGCTCCATCCCTTCATTCTTTCCGGAGATATTTCTCCACTGATCTCCTCTTTCAGTATCCTATCATTTTGCCCTTTCATACTGTTTATGGGGTTCTTAAGGCAAGAATACTGAAGTGGTTTGCCATTCCTTTCTCCAGTGGACCACATTCTGTCAGACCTCTCCATTTGCTTTGGCTCCATCCCTTCATTCTTTCCGGAGATATTTCTCCACTGATCTCCTCTTTCAGTATCCTATCATTTTGCCCTTTCATACTGTTTATGGGGTTCTTAAGGCAAGAATACTGAAGTGGTTTGCCATTCCTTTCTCCAGTGGACCACATTCTGTCAGACCTCTCCACCATGACCTGCTCGTCTTGGGTTGACCAGCGGGCATGGCTTACTTTCTCTGAGTTAGACAAGGCTGTGGTCCTAGTGTGATTAGACTAACTAGGTTTCTGTGGTTATGGTTTCACTGTGTCTGCCCTCTGATGCCCTCTTGCAACACCTACTGTCTTACTTGGGTTTCTATTACCTTGGACTTGTGGTATCTCTTCACGGCTGCTCCAGCAAAGCGCAGCTGCTGCTCCTTACCTTGGACGGAGGATATCTCCTCACTGCCGCCCCTCCTGACCTTGAACGTGGAGCAGCTCCTTTAGGCACTGCTGTGCCCACGCAGCCACCGCTCCTTGGACGTGGGGTAGCTCCTCCCCGCCGCCGCCCCTGGCCTCGGACGTGGGGTGGCTGCTCCTGTGCTGTCGCAGCCTGGCACTCCCGGCTGCCACCCCGACCTTGGACTTGGGGTGCTGCTGCTGCTGCTAAGTCACTTCAGTCATGTCCGACTCTGCGCGACCCCATAGACAGCAGCCCACCAGGCTCCCCCGTCCCTGGGATTCTCCAGGCAAGAACACTGGAGTGGGTTGCCATTTCCTTCTCCAATGCATGAAAGTGAAAAGTGAAAGTGAAGTCACTGAGTTGTGTCCAACTCTCAGTGACCCCATGGACTGCAGCCTACAAGGCTCCTCCGTTCATGGGATTTTTCAGGCAAGAGTACTGGAGAGAGGTGCCAGAGCTCCTGCCAAAGCAAAAACAATACCCAGCTGTGGATGTGACTGGTGATAGAAACAAGGTCCGATGCTGTAAAGAGCAATATTGCGTAGGAACCTGGAATGTCAGGTCCGTGAATCAAGGCAAATTGGAAGTGGTCAAACAAGAGATGGCAAGAGTGAGCGTCGACATTCTAGGAATCAGTGAACTAAAATGGACTAGAATGGGTGAATTTAACTCAGATGACCATTATATCTACTACTGCAGGCAGGAATCCCTCAGAAGAAATGGAGTAGCCATCATGGTCAACAAAAGAGTCCGAAATGCAGTACTTGGATGCAATCTCAAAAATAACAGAATGATCTCTGTTCGTTTCCAAGACAAACCATTCAATATTACAGTAATCCAAGTCCATGCCCCAAACAGTAACACTGAAGAAGCTGAAGTTGAACGGTTCTATGAAGACCTACAAGACCTTTTAGAACTAACATGCAAAAAAGATGTCCTTTTCATTATAAGGGACTGGAATGCAAAAGTAGGAAGTCAAGAAACACCTGGAGTAACAGGCAGATTTGCCTTGGAATACGGAATGAAGCAGAGCAAAGGTCAATAGAGTTTTGCCAAGAGAACGCACTGGTCATAGCAAACACCCTCTTCCAACAACACAAGAGAAGACTCTACACATGGACATCACCAGATGGTCAACACCAAAATCAGATTGATTATATTCTTTGCAGCCAAAGATGGAGAAGCTCTATACAGTCAACAAAAACAAGACCAGGAACTGACTGTGGCTCAGATCATGATTTCCTTATTGCCAAATTCAGACTCAAATTGAAGAAAGTAGGGAAAACCACTAGACCATTCAGATATGACCTAAATCAAATCCCTTATGATTATACAGTGGAAGTGAGNGAAAGAGGAGAGTGAAAAAGTTGGCTTAAAGCTCAGCATTCAGAAAATGAAGATCATGGCATCTGGTCCCATCACTTCATGGGAAATAGATGGGGAAACAGTGGAAACAGTGTCAGACTTTGTTTTTTTGGGCTCCAAAATCACTGCAGATGGTGACTGCAGCCATGAAATTAAAAGATGTTTACTCCTTGGAAGAAAACCTATGACCAACCTAGACAGCATATTGTAAAGCAGAGAGATTACTTTGCCAACAAAGGTCCATCTAGTCAAGGCTATGGTTTTTCCTGTGGTCATGTATGGATGCGAGAGTTGGACTGTGAAGAGAGCTGAGCACCAAAGAATTGATGCTTTTGAACTGTGGTGTTGGAGAAGACTCTTGAGAGTCCCTTGGACTGCAAGGAGATCCAAACAGTCCATTCTGAAGGAGTTCAGCCCTGGGTGTTCTTTGGAAGGAATGATGCTAAAGCTGAAACTCCAGTACTTTGGCCACCTCATGCGAAGAGTTGACTCATTGGAAAAGACTCTGATGTTGGGAGGGATTGGGGGCAGGAGGAGAAGAGGACGACGGAGGATGAGATGGCTGGATGGCATCACCGACTCAGTGGACGTGAGTTTGAGTGAACTCCGAAAGTTGGTGATCGACAGGGAGGCTTGGCATGCTGCGATTCCTGGGGTCACAAAGAGTCAGACGTGACTGAGCGACTGAACTGAACTTAACTGAGCTGATATTTATTTTCTCCCTGGTGTTGAGCATTACAGACAAAACTGCAGAGTTTTATGTTCAATGTCAGTAGCTCACATTTCCTGGACACATACTATGTGTACTGATAGCTGCATTGTCACACTATGTAATGTTCACCATATTCAATGAGATGAGTGCTACCATCCCCACTGTACTGATGAGAAAACTGACGGGCAGAAAGTTTGCATAACACCCCGCATTAAGAGCCTCAATTTAAATGTGGGCCTTTTTGATGCCAAAGTCAGCATTTTAAACCAGTGTTTTTCAAATTCTGGGTTGAGAAATCAGTTTAGTAAGTTGCAACTAGCATTAAAAGTAAAAAAAAAAAAAAAAAAAAGGGAGGGGGGAGAGAAATCATTGAATAGTATGCAAAATGCCAGAGTGTGTCATTTGTAGTATGGGTAAATCTTGATGCATGAAGCATTTGTTTCTATTGTAAAGATGTTTTTATATAAACATAAATCCAAGCACATTTCTGTACCCTGGGCAACAATGTAAATGACATGTCTTACTCTTTCAGAGTCAATCTTGAGAGGAAATATTCTTTTCTGAAAGTGGGCCATGGTGGGCAGAGAAACAGAGGGAGAAAATATGAGTGAGTCAGTGAATGAATAACTGTCAAAGGAAGACAGACTCATGGAGAGGACATGGGAGGAAGTGGGATGACAGAGAATGGACATCTCTGTGGAAGAGACACAGAGACCCAGGGAGAGGCCGAGGGTGGTGGGGAAGAGGCAGGAAGTCCTCTCAGTGGGTGCGTGCCCCTGCTTGAAGGCGAAACTGGAGACCTGAATTGTCCTCTTGGTAGATTTTGGTTTTCATATACTTCTCTTGCTGTCATCCTTTCGTCATTCTGAGTGTGAATCAAATAAATATTTTTATAAAAAATAGCCCCTATGTACAAATACTCTTGTTTCATCAGCTGCTCAACTGATAATAGGTGATCGGAGGAGAAAACAGACTGTGTTGGAGTTACTGAGAGAAAGTGTGAGTTTCCTAAAGAATTGGCAAAGGCATTTTTGAATATGTGTATTAGTAATTCTTGTTTTTGAGCTGGCCAGTGTTAGTTCCATGGTACTGCCTCTTGAGGTGAGGTGAAGTCGCTCAGTCGTGTCCGACTCTTTGCGACCCCATGAACTGTAACCTACTAGGCTTCTCCGCCCATGGGATTCTCCAGGCAAGAATACTGGAGTGGATTGCCATTTCCTTCTCCAGGGGATCTTCCCGACCCAGGGATCGAACCTGGGTCTCCCGCATCAGAGGCAGACTGCCTCTTGTGTTCTATGCAAAATCATAGATAGCAAAGATTTTTAAACATTCAATTGTCAGGGCTTTCTACATCCACTAAGTATTTTACTTTCAAGGGATTCTGGAATCAGTTAATCAAAAGTTCAATTTTATAGATGTGGAAATTGATGGAACACTTGATAAAGTTTCCCTATACACAGATGCTTTCATAAGAATCATATTATTGAATCTTCATAGCTACCCTGTTAGATTACCTTTTGTCTGCTTCACTAGAAAAAAAATAAAGCTCAGTAAATTCAAATCCCTCACTCAAGTTTCTTATTTAAGAGGTGGCAGAGCTAGATGCAAACCCTGATTCTCTAACCCCAAATTCCATATTTTCCCCACCAGACATAAAATAATAGGCTCAGGTGGCATCAGTGGTAAAGAATTCATCTGCCAATGCAGGAGACGCGAGAGATGCTGCTTCGATCACTGGGCCGAGAAGATCCCCTGGAGTAGGAAACGGCAATGCACTCCAGTATTCCTACCGGGAAAATTCCATGGACAGAGGAGACTGGCAGGCTGCAGTCCATGGGGTCTCAGAGAGTTGGACATGACTGAGCACACATGCACTAGACATAAAATAGCAACAGTGGGATGAAAACCAGTGCTCTGTGTTACAGTTTAGAAGGATAATTTTGTTTATAAGCCAGTCAGTTCAGTCACACAGTCATGTCCGACTCTGCAACCTCATGGACTGCAGCATGACAGGCTTCCCTGTCCATCACCAACTCCCGGACCTTGCTAAAACTCATATCCATCAAGTCGGTGATGCCATCCAACCATCTCATCCTCTGTCGTCCCCTTCTTCTGCCTTCAATCTTTCCCAACATCAGGGTCTTTCCCAGTGGGTCAGTTCTTCACATCAGGTGGCCAAAATATTGGAGTTTCAGCTTCAGCATCAGTCCTTCCAATGAATATTCAGGACTGATTTCCTTTAGGATGGACTAGTTGGATCTCCTTGCAGTCCAAGGGACTCTCAAGAGTCTTCTCCAACACCACGGTTCAAAAGCACCAGTTCTCTGGCACTCAGCTTTCCTGATAGTCCAACTCTCATATCCATACTTGACTACTGGAAAAACCATAGCTTTGACTAAATGGACTTTTGTCAGCAAAGTAATGTCTCTGCTTTTTAATGTGCTGTCTAGGTTGGTCATAACTTTTCTTCCAAGGAGTGTCTTTTAATTTTGTGGCTGTAGTTACCACCTGCAATGATTTTGGAGCCCCCCAAAATAAAGTATTTGTTTCCACTGTTTCCCCATCTATTTGTCATGAAGTGCTGGGACCAGATGCCATGATCTTCGTCTTTTGAATGTTGAGTTTTAAGCCAACTTTTTCACACTCCTCCTTATGGTAGAAAGTGAAGAGGAACTAAAGAACCTCTTGATGAAGGTTAAAGAGGAGAGTGAAAAATCTGGCCTAAAACTCAACATTCTCAGACCTAAGATCATGGCATCTGGTCCCATCACTTCATGGCAAATAGATGGGGAAACAATGGAAACAGTGACAGACTTTATTTTCCTGGGCTCCAGAATCACTGAAGATGGTGACTGCAGTCATGAAATTCAAAGATGCTTGCTCCTTGGAAGAAAAGTTATGACCAACCTAGACAGCATATTAAATAGCAGAGACATTACATTACCAACAAACATCTGTCTGATCAAAACTATAGTTTTTCCAGTAGTTATCTATGGATGTGAGAGTTGGACCATAAACAAGGCTGATCATCAAAGAATTGATGCTTTTGAACTGTGATGCTGGAGAAGACCTTTGAGAGTCCCTTGGACTGCAAGGAGATCAAACCAGTCCATCCTAAAGGAAATCAGTCCTGAATATTCATTGGAAGGACTGATGCTGAAGCTGAAACTCTGATATTTTGGCCACCTGATGTGAAGAACTGACCCATTGGAAAAGACCCTGATGTTGGGAAAGATTGAAGGCAGAAGGAGAAGGGGACGACAGAGGATGAGATGGTTGGATGGCATCACTGACTCGATGGACATGAGTTTTAGCAAGATCCGGGAGTTGGTGATGGACAGAGAAGCCTGGTGTGCTGCAGTCCAAGGGGTCACAAAGAGGCAGACACAGCTGAGTGACTGAACAACAAAAACTGCTAACGTGTATGAAGCCTAAATGCCCATGGTTTCAATAAGGTAGAGAGGGTACCATTATTTAACTTTCTCCCTTCCCCAAGGATATTTCTTATTTCTAGGCTCCCATTAGCAAATTGGAATTGATATCACTGTGATTTTTTGGGATCTTGGATTTTGAATGGACCGACAGATCCATTCTTAGCCTTTCTTGGTTGAAGACCATTATAAGCACCAACCAGACTTTCCTGGTGGCTCAATGGTAAAGAATCCACCTGCCAGTGCAGGAGACACAGGTTCAATCCTTGGATCAGGAAGATCCCTGGAGAAGGAAACGGCAACCCACTCCAGTTTTTTTGCCTGGGAAATCCCATTGCCAGAAGCACCAGGGGGGCTGCAGTCCAGGGGTTACAAAGAGACAAACATGACTTAGCAATTGAACAGCAACAACAATATTTCTAGTTGGTAATACTATTTCATCAAGTAACTTAGGTAGCACTTCCTGGCAGCAGCTTAACTGGGTGGCCTTCCTTTTTTTTTTTTTTAATCAAGAAATGCTTCATATTCATGTGAGTAAGTAGAACCTTAGTGTGATCTACAGCTCAAAAACATTCATAGCCTTAGAATTTTAACATTTACCTCAGCTTGCCAATAATGCCATTTCTATATATTCTATCCCTCTTGCCTGATCTCCCTACTAGTATTTTCTTTAAAAGAAGAAATTCCCAGGAAGAACACTTATATTTGTCCCCTCCACTGTCTCCACAAAAAGTTTATGTGGATAGTAGAGTCTGGTGGCCAAGGCATCTTACTTCGTTTTTTGTCCTAAATCCCCTTATTTGTAATAATGATTCATGCCTCTGAATGTAAAGACTTTAGAAGAGGTCATTTCTTTTTGTTTCATGGTTTTATTCTTGCAGTTTCAAAAAGTGGTTGCAAGTAGAGCCATCCTTCATTTCCTCCACTGGTTTACCTGTTGAGTATTTATTACATTCTACTAGGTGCATTCAGGAAGCTAAGATTCTACTCTGCACTCCAGGAAAGCTTTGTTAGTGTTAACAGAATACATATCTCTGGGATATGGGGGTCCTAGACTCATTATAATTTTAATGACCAACAGGACCTGACTTTTGCTTATTCTTTATTTCAGAGATCCCTGAAGACCCACTTGTGGCTGAAGAGTATTATGCTGATGTATTTGATTCCTGTTCTGAAGAAAGTGAGGGGAGTGAGGAAGAAAAAACAGTATTCTCAGTCAAGGATGAAGAGGTTGAGGATGAAGGACCCCAGCCTGTTTATAGGACAAACCAACAGGTAAACATTGCTGCCCGCAGAAGCAGTGGAGCTGTCCAAGGTCCTGACCAGGCTGTGCCTTCCCAGGAAGAGTCAAGGGAGTCTTAGAAACCAAGTAGAACTAAGGTTTGTTATACAGGCTCTACATGATGTGTCTTGATTTCCAAAGCCCAGGGGCAGACAGGGCCCCATGGGATTGTGTGACTCTGGGTATGTTGATGAGGAAAGGGCTAGAGCACTCAGTACTGATTCAGGTGAGAGGATGAAACACACTACACTGTTTATACACTGAGGAGCACCCCACATATAGCTGTCGAATAAACATTTCATGTGTCTCTTTAGAAGAGAGAAGAGGATATTTAAAATTATACTATTCTGCCTGGTTATCCGGAGAAGGCAATGGCACCCCACTCCAGTACTCTTGCCTGGAAAATCCCATGGACGGAGGAGCCTGGTGGGCTGCAGTCCATGGAGTTGCTAAGAGTCGGACATGACTGAGCGACTTCCCTTTCACTTTTCAGTTTCATGCATTGGAGAAGGAAATGGCAACCCACTCCAGTGTTCTTGCCTGGAGAATCCCAGGGACGGGGGAGCCTGGTGGGCTGCCATCTATGGGGTCGCACATAGTCAGACACGACTGAAGTGACTTAGCAGCAGCAGCAGCCTGATAACCAGATTTGTGAGTCATGTCCCAGTGTATTAATTAGTTCTGGGGTTGAGGCCCAGAGATCTTGGGCTTAGGAGATGGTCTTCCTGGCCACTCCAGTCCTTGAAGTTCCCCCCTTACATACAGTGCTGGAATCTCTGAGTCCACGACCTTGCCATAGATTCTGTAACAATAACAATACTAGTTCCATCTGGCTCATACACCAAGAAACAGCCCTGCGTGTGATTTCACTGTTGGTTGCCTGCAGGAGAGAGGAAAAACAAGAGTTGTGTGAAGAGAAAGCAGATGACTCTGGGCAATTTATTCAATTTATACTTGATTTCCTTCTTAGGCCATAATCTGATAATCTTCCTAGTCCTAAGCTTTCATAAGGTACAGAAGCTTTTTACTGACTGGAAACATTAAGCTAGTAAGGTAACAGTCAATCAAAGGGCATCTGTGTTAATGGAGACTTAATTCAGGAGGATTAACTGAAAGTTGTCCACAATCCATTCAATCCTTTTTAACGAAGACTAGGCAATTCATCATAATACTCAGTGAATAAATCCAGTAAGAAATGTTCTCAAGTTCTCCATAAGAAAAAGAAAAAGGCAGGGAGAAGGGGATAGAGGGCGTGATTTAGAGCTGAGCAGAGAAAGGGATGAGAAAGAGAGAAAGGATGAGAGAAAGGAATTGAGAGATAAATACATGAAGAGAGAAACAAATAAATATTTGAGAAAAACAGAGTCCAGACAGTGAGGATTCAACATACCAAATGAAAACATTTCCCTTACACCATTTCCCTATTTTCTCCAGTGGACTTGTAAACAGAAGCACCTCCTACCACAAATTGAAAATATAATCTCTACTTCTGTACCTCTGTCCTAAACAGCAGAGACTAATATTGTTACATTATTACAAAAACTTCATTCTATGACTGTGGTTGCAAAGCACACAATATGCAAAACACATCTGTTTCTGTCCAAAGCATCAAAGGTAAAATTTTAGCTACTAACATTATTACTTTAAAGTATTTTCAATAAAATAAAACCGATTTCAGAAAACCAGAGGGATCACTTGCAGATCATGTG
Source organism: Cephalophus harveyi (assembly GCA_006410635.1). NCBI lineage: Eukaryota > Metazoa > Chordata > Mammalia > Artiodactyla > Bovidae > Cephalophus > Cephalophus harveyi. The sequence goes on along the minus strand of SJYT01028402.1, from coordinate 233,539 downwards.
ACCTTGTGTGAGTCACTAAAGCCCACTGTGCCTTGGTTTCCCAATCTAATGAAGTAATTAATAATGAGATATTAGCTGTTTTTAAGATAAAGCTATATAGCCGTTTTGTGGCTTTTTCATGGTACTTCCAAAACTCCTTAATTCTAAAGTGAGAGTTTATGGTACTTCCCTCATGGTCCAGTGGTTAAGAATCTGCCTTCCAGAGTCCAGTTAAAGATGGTGGAGTAGAAGGATGTGCCCTCATCTCTTCCTGAGAGAGCATCAAAATTGCAACTAGTTGTTGAACAATCATCAACAGGAGGACACTGGAATCCAACAAAAAAAGAGATACCCCATGTCCAAAGACAGAGAAGAAGCTGCAGCAAGACAGCCAGACAGGAAGGGCTCTATCATGATAAAATCAAATCCCATACCCATTTGTTGGGTGACCCAGAAACTGGAGAACAATAATACCAAAGACGTTCTCCCACAGTTGTGAAAGTTCTAAACCCCACGTCAGGCTTCCCAGCCTGGGGATAATACAAAGGGACTGGGAATCCCTAGGGAATCTGGCCTTGAGGGCCAGCCTAGATAGCATATCCAAAAGCAGAGTCATTACTTTGCCAACTAAGGTCCGTCTAGTCAAGGCTATGGTTTTTCCTGTGGTCATGTATGGATCTGAGAGTTGGACTGTGAAGAAGGCTGAATGCCAAAGAATTGATGCTTTTGAACTGTGGTGTTGGAGAAGACTCTTGAGAGTCCCTTGGACTGCAAGGAGATCCAACCAGTCCATTCTGAAGGAGATCAGCCCTGGGATTTCTTTGGAAGGAATGATGCTAAAGCTGAAACTCCAGTACTTTGGCCACCTCATGTGAAGAGTTGACTCATTGGAAAAGACTCTGATGCTGGGAGGGATTGGGGGCAGGAGGAGAAGGGGACGACCGAGGATGAGATGGCTGGATGGCATCACCGACTCGATGGATGTGAGTCTGAGTGAACTCCGGGAGATGGTGATGAACAGGGAGGCCTGGCTTGCTGCGATTCATGGGGTCGCAAAGAGTTGGACACGACTGAGCGACTGAATTGAACTGAACTGAACTGGGATTTGATTTTAGGCCTTCCAGAGGACTAAAGGAAACAGAGACTCCAGTCTTGGAAGGCACAAACAAAATTTTACATGCACCAAGACCCAGAAGAGAGGAGCAGTGACCCCATAGGAGACTGAACCAAAACTACCTGCTAGTGTTAGAGGGCTTCCTGTGGAGACATGAGTTGGTATGGGCTCACCACAGGGATGGGGGCACTGGAAAGTCCCCCTTGGCATAAACCCTCTTGGAATTCACCATTAATCCTATCATACAGCCTGTAGACCCCAGGGCTGGGTCACCTCAGGCCAAACAACTACTAAGGAAGGAGTACAACCCCACCCATAATTGGATTAAAGCTTAACTCAGCAAAGCCCTGCACACCAGAGCAAGACCCAGTTTTCCCATCACCAGTCCCTCCCATCAAGAAACATACACAAGCTTCTTAGCCTCATTCATCAGAGGGCAGACAGAAGAAGCAAGAAGAAGCACAGTCTCACAGTGGTTAAAACAAAAACCATATCACAGAAAGTTAATCATGATGAAAAAGCAGGAAGTTATGTCCCAGATGAACGAATAAGATAAAACTCCAGGAAAACAACTAAATGAGGTGGAGATAGACAACCTTTCAGAAAAAGAATTCAGATAATGCTAGTGAAAATGATCCAGGATCTCAGGGAAAGAATGGAAGCAAAGATTGAGAACATGCAAGAAATGTTTACCAAAGACCTAGAGCTAAAGAACAAATGGAGATGAATAATATACTAGAAGGAATCCATAGCAGAATAACTGAGACAGAAGAAAGGATAAATGGCCTGGAGGACAGAATGGTGGAAATCACTGCCACAGAACAGAGTGTAGAAAAAAGAATGAAACTAAATGAAGACAGCCTGAGACATCTGGGACAACATTAAACACACCAACATTCGCATTATAGGGGTCCCAGAAGGAGAAGGAAGAGAGCAAGGACCTGAGAAAATACTTGAAGAGATAATAGCTGAAAAATTCCTGAATATGGGAAAGGAAATAGTCAACTAAGTCCAGGAAGCTCAGAGAATCTCAGGCAGGATAAACCCAAGAAGGAACACACCAAGACACAGTAATAAAACTGACAAAAAGACAGAGATAAAATATTAAAAGCAACAAGGGAAAAATGACAAATAACATACAAGGGAACTCCCACCAGGCTATCAGCTGATTTCTCAACAGAAACTCTACAAACCAGAAAGGAATGGCATGATACATTTAAGGTGATAAAAGGGAAGAACCTAACAACCAAGAATACTCTACCCAGTAAGACTCTCCTTCAGATCTGATGGAGACATCAAAAGCTTTAAAGACAACCAAAAGCTTTTGATGGAGACATCAAAAGCTTTAAAGACAACCAAAAGCTTTAAAGATAATTCAGCACCACCAAATCAGCTGTACAACAAATGCTAAAGGAACTTCTCTAGGCAGGAAACACAAGAGAAGGGAAAGCCATACAGAAAATAAACTCAAAACAATTAAGAAAATGGTAATAGGATAATACATATAGATAATTGCCTTAAATGTAAATGGATTAAATGCACCTACCAAAAGACATAGACTGGCTGGGTGGATGAAAACATGTGCATGTATGCACTTCCACTTACCACATCACTCTACTTGATTCCCCCAAATCGAATGTAATTATTTTATATTGTTAAGTTACTCTATGTTCCCATTATGGCTTGCAATTGTAATTATCTTTTATTGTTTGTCTCCCTATTGATTGTGAAATCACAATCTGTGTGGATCACAACAGATTGTAGAAAAATCTCGAAGAGATGGGAATACCGACCCCCTTACCTGCCTCCTGAGAAATCCGTATGCAGGTCAAGAATCAACAGTTAGAACCAGACATGGAAAAACAAATTGGTTCCAAGTCGGGAAAGGAGTATGTCAAGGCTGTATATTGTCACCCTGCTTATATGCAGGTTATATCATGCAAAATGCCAGGCTGGATGAAGCACAAGCTGAAATCAAGATTGCTGGGAGAAATATCAATAAACTTAGTTATGCAGATGACTCTACCCTTATGCCTGAAAGTAAAGAACTAAAGAGACTCTTGATGAAAGTGAAAGAGGAGCATAAAAAAGTTGGCTTAAAGCTCAACATTCAGAAAACTAAGATCATGGCATCCAGTCCCATCACTTCATGTCAAATAGATGGGGAAACAATGAAAACAGTGACAGACTTTATTTTTGGGGGGTCCAAAATCTGCAGATGGTGACTGCAGCCATGAAATTAAAAGACCCTTGCTCCCTGGAAGGAAAGTTATGACCAACCTAGACAGCATATTAAAATGCAGAGACACTACTTTGCCAACAAAGGTCTGTCTCGTCAAGGCTATGGTTTTTCCAATAGTCATGTATGGATGTGAGAGTTGGACCATAAAGAAAGCTGAATGCCAAAGTATTGATGCTTTTGAACTGTGATGTTGGAGAAGACTCTTGAGAGTCCCTTGGGCTGCAAGGAGATCCAAACAGTCCATCCTAAAGGAATTCAGTCCTGAATATTCATTGGAAGGACTGATGCTGAAGCTGAAACTCAAATACTTTGGCCGCCTGATGCCAAGAACTGACCCATTGGAAAAAAACCCTGATGCTGGGAAAGATTGAAGGCAGGAGGAGAAAGGGCAACAGAGGATGAGATGGTTGGATGGTATCACCGACTCAATGGACATGAGTTTGAGCAAGTTCTGGGAGTTGGTGATGGACAGAAAAGCCTGGCGAGCTACAGTCCATGGAGTTGCAAAGAGTCAGACATGACTGAGGGATGGAACTGAACTTATTTTGAAAATTGATAAGCACCTTTTACTATTGTCATTATGTAACTGTTACTCACTTAATATCATTGTACTTATCAGAATTGATAAAAGCATCAATTCTTTAGTGCTCAGCTTTCTATATAGTCCAACTCTCACATCCATACATGACCACTGGAAAAACCATAGCCTTGACTAGATGGACCTTTGTTGGCTAAGTAATGTCTCTGCTTTTTAATATGCTATCTAGGTTGGTCATAACTTTTCTTCCAAGGAGTAAGCATCTTTTAATTTCATGGCTGTGATCACCATCTGCAGTGATTTTGGACCCCCCCAAAATAAAGTCAGCCACTGTTTCCCCATCTATTTCCCATGAAGTGATGGGACTGGATGGCATGATCTTAATTTTCTGAATGTTCAGATTTAAGCCAACTTTATCACTCTCCTCTTTCATCAAGAGTCCCTTTAGTTCTTCTTCACTTTCTGCCATAAGGGTGGTGTCATCTGCATATCTGAGGTTATTTATATTTCTCCTGGCAATATTGATTCCAGCTTGTGCTTCATCCAGCCCAGCGTTTCTCATGATGTACTCTGCATATAAGTCAAATAAGCATGGTGACAATATACAGCCTTGACGAACTCCTTTTCCACCTTGGAACCAGTCTGTTGTTCCATGTCCAGTTCTAACTGTTGCTTCCTGACCTGCATACAGGTTTCTCAAGAGGCAGGTCAGGTGGTCTGGTATTCCCATCTCTTTCAGAATTTTCCACAGTTTATTGTGATCCACACAGTCAAAGACTTTGGCATAGTCAGTAAAGCAGAAATAGATGTTTTTCTGGAACGCTCTTGTTTTTTCAATGATCCAGAGGATGTTGGCAATTTGATCTCTGGTTCTTCTGCCTTTTCTAAAACCAGCTTGAACATCTGGAAGTTCATGGTTTGCATATTCCTGAAGCCTAGCTTGGAGAATTTTGAACATTACTTTACTAGTGTGTGTGATGAGTGCAGTTGTGTGGTAGTTTGAGCATTCTTTGGCATTGCCTTTCTTTGGGATTGAAATGAAAACTGACTTTTTCCAGTCCTGTGGCCACTGCTGCGTTTTCCAAATTTGCTGACATATTGAGTGCACCTGTTTGTCAGTTGTTTCTCTGCATCAATAAGCAGAGCATCAGTAACTCCTTTATCACAAGCCCTTATCATGCTGTTGATGGCTCCTCTGTGAAGTCTGTGGTCACTGAATTGGAACCAACCTCTCAGATCTCAAGAGAATGGAGTTTATAGCTGTCATCATAACAAGGTTCTCAACAGTATTTGTGGGACCTGTCACTGAAAAGTGTTTCATGTGCCCTGATGGACATGTTTTAGGGCTGCGGACTGATGGTGTTTCTGTAGACTCTTGTCTTCCCCTTACTGCCATGACCAGTGCTTCCCTCTCCACCACCAATCAGCACTTTCATAGCATTATCTTTTAGGATTTGAAATAGCTAAACTGGATTTCCATCACCTCTACTAGCTTTGTTCGTAGTGATGCTTCCTAAGGCCCACTTGACTTTGCATTCCAGGATGTCTGGCTCTAGGTGAGTGATCACACCATCGTGATTATCTGGGTCATGAAGATCTTTTTTGTACAGTTCTTTTGTGTATTTTTGCCACCTCTTCTTAATATCTTCTGCTTCTGTTAGGTCTGCACCATTTCTGTCCTTTATTGAGCCCATTAAGGCTAGTGATTAATTCTGGGCAGTAATTTTGCTCTCTAGGCTATGCCTCCATAGCATGTGGTATAATAGATTGTGACTGATTGTAAATAATTATTGTCTTCTGTAAGGCTGCTCACATACATGTTGGTGTTTTGTCTCACAAAGCCCTGTTGGGTAGTTATTCTTACCCCAATTTTCCAGATGAGGAAACTGAATTTCTAAGGCTATGCTGCTGGGGAAGGGTTGGAACCATGTTTCAGGCCCAGGTTCATCACATTTTCAAGCTGTTTTTTCTAGGACCCAAAGTATACCATCCTAGAATGGACTTGGACTAATAGAATAGAATGGACTTGGCATGAGGAGACATGTTAGCTGAGTAGTTTGTATTAGAGACAGGTAATTATAGCCCCATTTATTCTTCAATATAGTTTCCCCTTCCCCAAATGTTGTGAGCGTGGGATTGTGGTGAGTATTTACCCTTCTCTTTTTAGGTTATTTTATTAGCAGCACACAATTTGAAGTTTTAGAACCCTGGGCTGAGACACAGTCACTGTTGGCTTTGTGAACTGGATGACACCTCCAGCCACCTCTTCCCCTGCTCCCTAGTCTTGCCATTAGCTTGAGCACCCAGGGTCTGCTTAGGTGATCATCTTACTCGTGTCTTTTACTTGAGTCATCAGGTCAGAGTTGATATTCTCTTCCTTCAGATGGAACAGAAGTCACATGGTTTCTATCTTGATGGAAGAAGTGCTTTAAAAAAGAAAGACAGGCACAGGCTTCAGTGGGATTGATTGCAGGGTCCCTTGTGCCACCCATGACAATCTTTTCAGCAGCAGTTTCTCCAGAGCAATTTTGTGAAGCACCTATTTGTCAGTTGCATCAATAAGCAGAGCACCAGTAACCCTTTTCTCACAAGCCCTTATCATGCTGTTGATGGCTCCTCTGTGAAGTCTGTGGTCACTGAATTGGAACCAGCCTCTCAGATCTCAAGAGAATGGAGTTTATAGCTGTCATCATAACAAGGTTCTCAACAGTATTTTTGGGACCTGTCACTGAAAAGTGTTTCATGTGCCCTGATGGACATGTTTTAGGGCTGCAGACTGAAGGTGTTTCTGTAGACTCTTGTCTTCCCCTTATTGCCATGACCAGTGCTTCCCTCTCCACTATTAATCAGTACCCTGAATCCCCCTGTAATGCAGACATGAGGTGGGCCATGATGACGTGACACAGAGCTCCCTCAGGAAAGACCCTGCTGTTTAGTGGCTGGCTGTCACTGATACTTGTTCGAGGAAAGCTCTTAGGACCATGATGTCTGTTCTTACTAAAATGGAAAGCTGTAGAGGCCCATTTCTCAGCTGCTTCTGAAATTTTCAATACTTTTTCACCAAATCCTCCACTGATTTTGAAATGCTTTGCACAGTGAGACATTAGGAAAAGCAAGAATGACCTTGGAATGGTCCACTGAGGACTTCTGGAGCAGATTGTTACGGGAAAAGGTGCCTCTAAGAGTGTCTTCTGCTAGTGGAGTCATTTGTTTAATCAAGGCATAATTATTATAATAATAAGAGCTATTGTTCCCAGAACCTTTACTCTATGTCTAGTACTTGATGTGCTATGTCTGTTTAGGTCCTTTGGGAAGCATTTTGTCTATAATTAATTATTGTATGAAGCACTGACTTTAAGACTCAGGTCCCTTGGAAGATGAGACTGTTGGGCTTTCCTCACTTTGCATAAGAGGAAACTGGGGCCTGATGAGGTGAAGGACTTTCTCAAGGGCCACACAGCTGGTAAGTAGCAGAGGCTGACTCTCTGCCCCTGTCTCTAGCCCTTCTATAGACAGTCTCCTGCTTGGCAGTTACTGCTCCTCCACCGGGAAGAGAGGATAGCTGAGGGGCTGCTGTTGCAGAGAGCTGCTTTACTGAAGACAATTACTGATCTGTGTACAAGGCAAAGTTTGTCCCAGTTTGAGGAAAAGTGCTGAGTTATGAAAATTAAACCTAAAATGAACCTGCTTCCCACATCTGTTGTAGGATACAGATTTCTCTCCTCCTACTGTTTTTAAATTTTTTATAGAAGGTGCCAGAACTCTTGAGTCCAAATGGTAAGACTGATTTGCCTCCTGTTTTGCATAGTCAGAGCTCCTTAATCGAGCTGTTTGCATGGGAGCAGTCACTTTTTTGTCTTGCATTGCATCAGTTGGAGTCAGTTCTGAGAAGCAGCCAGCACTGCTGCTGAGTCATCTCTCCATCAGTATCCCCCGGCCTGTGGCCCAGGTGGTAGAGCAGCCAGCCCTGCTGAAAGCTAGTGAAATCACAGTTTAGGTCATTCCTTCCAGGTAACAGGCCTCTGTAGACCCAGCTTATGGTGCTGAAAGGAGTGACTTTGATGTTACAGTTTCCACCCCAACCCCATTCCAGCCCTCATCAGCATAGTCATTCCCCCTTCCCTCTCTGCCATTTCTGGTCCAGGGTAAAGCACAGTGCATTGCTGGTCAGATGGGGGCCAGCAAAACCTTGCTCTTGTTGGGACACAGCACAGCAGGCTTTGCAGAAGGCTGTAGTCCCTCCATCTTTTTAATTAGATCCACTCTTGTGTTCAAGGTCATACCTACCCCTCTAGCCCTGACACCAAAGCGTAGAGGGCAAAGGGAGGTGATAGATGGATTACGACAGAGCACACAGGCAGAAGGGCAGATCTGTGTGGTCCTTCTAGGGTGCTGGAGGCCTCTGCCACCTCCTTGTTGATGGTCACCGAGGTGCCCAGGTGGGTGGGGGGTGAGGGCACAGTGGCCTGCGCGGTGCTTGGCTGCTGCATGTTCCTGAGGCCAGGGTGAGAGTGCTATAGAGGTGTGTGCTGGTTTGCACAGAGCTGACTGACTTGAAGTGGCACCTTCAGGGCTTTTCTCTCCACCCTCTCCCCGCACCCCTGCATACACACCAATTCTGGTCCCTCTCTGCCGTCAGAGGTGGGGGGCCCAACCATAAGAGAATCTGCAAAGAATATGAAAATCCTCCTAAACAGCCCTTGCAAACAAAAGGTCCATCCCACTATTTTGTGATTGAATTACACAGAGAAATTTAATTTTCTTTTCTCAATAAGTTTTTACATCTGGAAGGAATCTGGGTGTTCAGTCTGGGAGGAAGTGGGTGTGGCACATCTGGGATGTTATTGGAGGTGCTGTCCTTCCATTAACCTGCTGACCTGGGAGCTCATGGGTCCACGTCATATCAGAGAAAGCGACAAGTCTTAGTGAAGAATAAACAGCCACCTCAGCTCACCTGGCCCCGCACTAAGTCCTTTCTGTGCTTTGTCCCATGTTGTGCTCACCAGCACTTTCTAGGAGTAACATCTTTCATCCCATCTGCCAAATGAGGAAACTTAAAGTAGAAAGAATGACCAATTTCCTAGGTTACTCAGTGTATTGGAGAGCTGGAATTCAAACCAGCAAGCACCCTGTATCCATCCACTAGACATTCTGGGTGAGCACAGCACTTACTGGAGAAGCTGGCAAAGGAGACGATGAGGAAATGCTGGGCACCCAGCTTTGGATGTGTGAAAATGGAGCATCTGATGATTTAAAATTATGTTCAAAACACAGGGCCAAGTTCCCACTTCCTCTGTGGGGTTTATATAGGAAGAGAGCTAGAACTGGAGTCAGAAACAGGAAGCTGCAATGAGGGAGTGTGTGCCTTGAGGTCCTTTTTGGAACACGCACATTCTTTCTCTTTCTGCTCCAGGAAACCTCCTCCAACTGCAGGACTTTCTCCCATGGACTCTTGGGCTGTGACGTGTGAAGAGACAAAGCTTGTGAGATGTTGGGAGGGAGGGGAGTGGTGGGGGCAGCCCCCCTCCAGCTGCTGGAACTGGGAACAAGGCAGTAGGGGAGCACCGTCCTAACCAGCTCCTTAAACCCTGCTGCCCATGGTCCTGGTGGGCTTCGTGGCACCACTTTGTCAGTCCTGTTTTCTGTTTTCTTCTCTCCACTCTTTACATTTCCAACTGTAATCCAGAATATCTGAAGAGTAGTTCTGTAATGAATTCCCATGTGTTTCTGTGAAACCCTAAAGCAACCGCGGATGCTGACTTGCCACAAACCTGACGCTGACAAGCAGCAGTGCAGTTAGGAGGCTTTGATGATGTGGAGGGAACACGTGAAATGTGGACCCCCTGACAGTCATGTCCAGCTGTCCCCAGTGCAGTGACAGAGGCATCGCGTGTTTCAGGAGCTGGGTGGGGTGGGGCGGGGTGGGGGAGGCTTGTTTGCAGTTTAAGCTTTGCAGATGTGGTTCTATACAAACTACAGTATTTGGGGTTGCCTCTAAGAGCTAAAGATAAAAATGTAAGATGCTGTGTAGCTCTAGTTTAGTATAAACCTTATAACTATATTTTTACTATCGTGTTCTGTTAAGATCATCCAGATGAGAATATTTTTAAGAATTTGGTCCATTATGCCTATCCAGGTATCAAATTCCAACAAAATATTGCTCAGAGGAAACCTTCCTGGATTGCTTTATGAGATTTTTATGTTTTCTAGGAAACAGAATCCTCTCATTATATGTGTACATACATATATAGTTGCAGCCAAGGTGCATAAATCTGTGATTCAGATAATAAGGGGTCAAGTTCCTGGGTCTATAGGCATCTACAGGATCACAGAATCTATAGAAAAAAATAACATGGGTTCTTCTAGAATGTGAAACTGGGAGGATTAGTGAACCTGCTCCAGAGAGGACGAGCCACGAAGCCAGGAAAGCCTGGGAGGCCAGTGAGCACAAGCCTCAGTTGCGCTGAGAAAGCAGCCTGCTGTTCATGGATCTCACATGTGGCTTTCACCTCTTGAAAGCTGTGTGTCCCCCCCAGTGCCTGAGGGTGTACACCCCATGGTGGCCACAGGGGACAAAGCTTGTAGCAGTGGCTTCAACCTGCAGAGGGGCCATCATCTGAAAGGTGATGTTCTTCATCTGGGGCCATTTGGGAGGCTGCAACAAAAATTTTCCCAGAAGGCTCATGACAGGGATTTCACCAAAGGAAGTTCTAGTTTGTGGGGAGCCTGTGAGGTCATGTCTGTCTCTGGGGTTACCTCAGAGGCAGACAGAAATAACCTTATCATAGAACAGCTGGGAGCCAAGAAGAAAAGGCAGATGGAAGCAGAAGATACACAGTCCGCTGGCCTGGAATGAAGCTTTGCAAATAAACACCTCTGAAAGAATTCAGTGGGAGAAATGTGTCCAAAGTTTTGACAGGGTTGAGAAGCTAAGAATTTAGGTAAAACCTGCTGGTGAGGTAGAAACAGAGGAATATTTTGTTTGACTAGTTGCCTTGATGTTTGTTTTTCTTTCATCAGCATATTCACAAAGGGTTTATTGGTTGCCAGCTCTGAGCTAATAATGACTCTACAGGCATGGTCCCTGCCCTCATGGAGCAAATACTAACAAACAAAGCTTTAATTGTATCCTTGGGTAATTGTATCCGTCTCAAAAGAAACAGGCACTGTGATATGTCGACTGGGTTGGTGGCAGAAAGAAACTCAATTCAAATAGGGGGATCTCCAAGCAGGTGACCTACAGTTGAGATCTGAGGGATGAGAAGGACAATCATGTCATATGTGAAGCAAGAGCACTGTCAGCCAATGAGAAGGCCTCAAAGTGGGAAAGATCTTACATGGCTGGAGCACTGTCAGTCAGAGAAGTGGAAAGAGATGATATTGGAGAAATGAGCAGGAGCTAAGTTATACAGGGTGTGGCCAGCTGTGATGGAATTTTATTCTGTACATAGTGACAAAGTCGTGGCTATTGTGAAGGAAATGGATTAAAGCAACACCACGGAGGAGGCAGAGAGTAAAGTAAGGAGGCCATGCAAGGTCCAGGCAAGAAGTGGACTTGAGCTCTGGTAGTTGTTGGGTTTTTCTTTGTTTGATTTTAATGTGTTTCTCAACTTGGCTTGTGTAATCCAGCCAGCATGGAGAACATTGATCAAAGGATTTGATGGGGGAATGTACTGCTGAAAGAGCAGTGAGTCACTAGGCTACTGGCAAGAATACCCCTGGGGTGTGGAATGGATTACCTATCTGAAATGGTGGGTTGAGGCCATATCTGTCTCCCTCAACTTTGTACAGAACATAATTGGCATTTGACATTGTATAGGAGACAGGGATCAAGGCCATCCCCATGGAAAAGAAATGCAAAAAAGCAAAATGGCTGTCTGGAGAGGCCTTACAAATAGCTGTGAAAAGAAGAGAAGTGAAAAGCAAAGGAGAAAAGGAAATATGTAAGTATCTGAATGCAGAGTTCCAGAGAATAGCAAGAAGAGATAAGAAAGCCTTCTTCAACGATCAATGCAAAGAAATAGAGGGAAAGAACAGAATGAGAAAGACTAGAGATCTCTTCAAGAAAATTAGAGATACCAAGGGAATATTTCATGCAAAGATGGGCTCGATAAAAGACAGAATGGTATGGACCTAACAGAAGCAGAAGATATTAAGAAGAGGTGGCAAGAATATACAGAAAAACTGTACAAAAAAGATTTTCACAACCCAGATAATCATGATGGTGTGATCACTCATCTAGAGCCAGACATCCTGGAATGTGAAGTCAGGTGGGCCTTAGAAACATTGCTACTGGAGATCAGCCCTGGGATTTCTTTGGAAGGAATGATGCTAAAGCTGAAACTCCAGTACTTTGGCCACCTCATGCGAAGAGTTGACTCATTGGAAAAGACTCTGATGCTGGGAGGGATTGGGGGCAGGAGGAGAAGGGGATGACCGAGGATGAGATGGCTGGATGGCATCACTTACTCGATGGATGTGAGTCTGGGTGAACTCCGGGAGTTGGTGATGGACAGGGAGGCCTGGCGTACTGTGATTCATGGGGTCACAAAGAGTCAGATACGACTGAGCAACTGAACTGAACTGAACACATCACCTCAATTGAACAAAGCTGAATAATGAAATGGCTTTGTGTGAGTATATATGTTCATGTATGTGTGAACTAAATTACCACAACTCAAGTGAAAGCCCTAAAGTAAGGAGATACTCTGGATTATTTAGTCAGACAGAACTGGCTGATAATTAAATGAGAAACTGATTTTTCCAGCTCTGTGACAATATCACCTGATTTCCTCCTCTGGTATGCCTGCTATTAGAAATGAATTCCTCTGCCGAAGCACAAGTATTCTGAGATAATTTCTAAGCTTTATCAATATTCTTTGTATTAATGTATCTATCATATCTTTTCTTGAAGGAAAGGACATTTTAATAGGAAGGAAGTTGAAAAAAGTATGAAGACATTGAAACTGACTGTGGAGAAAATAAACTGCGTGGAATGGCTGGCATGTGAAGAAAAGGGCCAGAGCAGAGAAAGAGGGCGTTTCCTAATGTTCACACTCTTTGACTCAGTAATTTCATTTCTGAACAGTAACCTAAAGCAATAACAGCAAACATGGGGCAAAGATAGACATTGCAATATCATTTATGAAAAAAAATGAAAGCAATCTAGATGTACAATTATAGGGCATAGAGAAATAAGTTCATATGGCTTTAGAGCAGTAGTGTGTAGCTATTAAAATTATGTTTCTGAAGAATTTTTAATAACATAGGATGAAAATCCAAACAAACGTGTATGTGTGTCTGTGTATTCTATGTATACCATACATATATAGTATAATCTCAAATAGCTAATAAATCTACCTAGAAAAGAGCATGTATATATATTTTTGGATGTGTATGTTTACATTATGGAATTTAGGGTGTTTATTTTTCTTTTTCCAGATTAAAAATAAATATGGATTATTAGAGAATATATTATAACAACTACCCTTTCCACTTGGAGGGTATCTTCCTAGAGGCTCAGCTGGTAAAAAATCTGCCTGCAATGCAGGAGACCCAGGTTTGATCCCTTGGTTGGGAAGATACCCTGGAGAAGGGAATGGCAACCCACTCCAGTATTCTTGTCTGGAGAATTCCATGGACAGAGGATCCTGGCGGGCTAGAGTCCATGGGGTCACAAGAGTTGGACACAACTAACTTTTACTTCTGCTTAGAAGAAATTTCTAATTTATTAACCAAATTACTGCATCTGTTTCTGAAACAAATCTGGGTGTTTGACTGAACTTGAATCTGTGGGACAGTTTTTCAGAGCTGAATCTTAAAAGATGTTCCTCAAGCCTCTAAGGCATGATCTCATTAGAGGTTGATGGTTAGTAGGGAAGGAGACTTGAAAAATATCTAAGGAACCATTGGTCAGCAAGGAGCAATTAGGTTTTTTCAACAGCATTTGAAAATGAGATTCCTAGCACTTGGCTGGTGACACCATGATGTGGCTCCTAGGGAGACACAAGTGCTCCACAGGCCACTGAGCTCAGGCAGAGATCAATTAAACTGTGAAGCAAGGAGAAGATGTAGAATTTCCAATCAGCAGCATAATTCCTGCATTGCACCAGCCATGATATATTCCCAAAAGGTCTTTTTCATGACTGCAATTCTTGCTGAGTGCAAACACGGTACAGACCCAAGAAACATTGAGTTCATTTCCATTTCCCCCTTTTTCTCATGGGGTGAGTGTATTTCTATTGAGATCATTTGTGTTCATTAAATGATAATTTCCAGAATACTAGGAACGAGCTGATTGCCACATTAAATCGTAAAACAAGCCCTTTAATGCCTTTCCTAAACTACTATGTGAAAAATGTAGAACCTGATATTTGTTATAAATTGTCTCTTTGTCAAAATAGACAAAATTTCATTCAAATGTTAAAAGGTGTAAGTGTTAGTCGCTCAGTCGTGTCCAACTCCTTGCAATGCCATGGACTGTAGCCTGCCAGGCTTCTTTGTCCATAGGATTCTCCAGGCTAGAGTACTGGAGTGGGTTGCCATTCCTTTCACCTGGGGCCCTTTCTGACCCAGGAATTGAATCCAGGTCTCCTGCATTGCAGGCAGATTCTTTACCATATGAGCCACCAGGGAAGCCATTTATAACCATTAGTATTGTTTATGTTGATCCTTAGGCTTTCCAGATTTGACCAGTAGAGAAAATATATATGTGGAGATAGAGATGGACATAGGTTGGTTTGTCTCAACCAGGGGAGATTTGCCCCTTGTAGGCATTTGGCAGTGTCCAGGAACATTTTTGGTTTTCCAATTTCAGAATCAAAGGAAGGGCTGATGGGAGTGTCTTACTGGCATCTGGTGGTCAAGGGGAGGGATATTGCTAAAACTAAACGTCTCTCAGTGCACTAGCCAGAATTGCCCAGCTCAAATGCGAGTAGTGCCTCGTTGAGAAACTTTGATGTATGTGGATAGATGGAGTGATAACATAAATATGGTATAGCAGTGACATCAGGGATAAAGGTAAGTGGGAGTTTTCACACTATTTTTCAAGTTTTCTGTAAGTCTGAAAATATTTCAAAATTTTACAAAGTTTTCAATAGGTATTGGCACCTTAAACTGTATTACCCTGTTCTGCAGCCTAGAGATAGAAAATGATGTGTCCCTTGTTGAGAATGAAGGTTCAGCTTGGTCATTGCCCATGACCTCTGGTATTGCAGTCTCCAGGGGCAGGAAGGGAAGTCAGTAAAAGTCCCAAGTGCCCACAGGGATCATGGCTGGATTTGCTTACTCCGCTATGAGACATCACGCCCCTCGGGTTGAGGCCATATTTAGATGAGCATTGTTGTTCTGCTTAAACTGCTCTTTCCATCTGGAGTCAGAGGCTGCTAATGAAGAGCCCACCCCTCCCACCTCTCCCTCTTTAGCTGCATCTCATTTCCAGGCTACACCCTATTTTATTTTTATATATACATATCCCAAGGAATTGTTCTTAGGTCTTCTCTTGAGTCAATACCCTAGTTTCTCCAACAATGACGTAAGCTGCTCTGGGTTAAGAACCCCAGTTTCTACTCTGTGCACATATAATGGAATGGCTAGGAGGTCAGGCCCTGGAAATACTGCCTGTTGCACGTCTAACGAGTTGCATGAACTTGCTGCTATTATGGAACCAGGTTTGTGCCTCAGTTTTTTCAACTGTTAAATGGGGAGAAAAATAGCAAACTTGGTAGAGTTTAAATTAATTGATTTAATTAGAGTTTAATTAATTAAGCTGGTACAACAATGGCAGATATTAATACCTTAATTAAAGTTAGTATTCGTTCACCCATCTATAGCATTAGAGTTATTTCTTTCTGCCCTCCCCACCCCCATGAGCAGTGCTCCTAACTTCTGTGTTGGGAAGATGTGATTGATGTGTCCAGTCATTTGGGTGCTTCCTGCAGTTCTGTCTCTGGTTCTTGCTGTTTCTGTTGCATTGGTTCAACTCAGGTGCTTCCAAGACTTTTCACGCCGTGTGGCCAGCACAGTGAGTGTCTCTGTTCTGGGTCCATTCTGTCTTCTTCTACTGAACTCTCTTTCTGACTGTGTATTTCCAGTGAGCCATATACTATAGTAAAGGCTTTGTATTACTTCATGTGTCTCATAAGAGCCCTGAGATGGAAACTGTAATTCTCATTACTTTAATTAAAAAAACTGAGGCTTGGAGGGGTTAACTTGACCAGGCCACAGGATTAAGAAACAGCATGCTTTTGAAAACCTCCATTCCTCCATGTCCCCAGGAATGAAATACTTTGAGTAGGGGAGAACCCAGAGTTCAGGCCATTCTTCTATTTTCCTTCCTTACAAATCACAGAAGTTGAGGTGACCCAAACAGATGAGACTTGGTGTTTGTCATATGCCAGGGTCTGTGCTGGTGCTGGGATATAAAGGTAGAAAATATAGTGTTTGGTCAGTGACCTCAAAGTCCTGCTTCAGTTATCTTTCACTGTACAGCAAAATGCCCTGAAACTTAGTGGCTTAAAATATGATTTCTTGTTTCTAATGACTCTGTGTTTCCAGGGCTGCATGTGACAGCTCTTCTGCTCCATGTGATGCTGAGTCCCTCCTGAGGCTGCATGTAGCTGAGAACTTGTCTTGGGGGTCCACAGTGGCCTTACTCCCATGGCCAACGGTGGTGCTGGCTGTTGACTGGGGGGGGTCTCTGTTTTCCTCCTGTGGCTTTTCATGTTCCAAGGGCTCTCCCCAGGGGATCTCTCCAGGAAGACAACCTGGACTTCTTTATGTGATTGGTGGCCACCAAGAGTACAAAACAGAAGCTACATGCCTCATGAAGCCTAGTTGTAGAAGTCACAGCATTACTTCTGCGTCTTTCTGTGGCCCAAAAGCAAGCTACAGGCCCAGCCACAGGGGTGACAGAAGATCGCCCCCTCTTGATGTGAGGAATGGCATAGAAGCACGGGGATGGGAGGGTGGCTGCAGCCACTTTGAAAACAATCTACCACGCTTTTCTGTGCATATGGCTCAGATGCACAAGAAAATAGAGTTTGAGAGCTGGAAGGCTCTTTAACCATCATCTGATTTAGCCTCTAATATCACAAGCTGGAATCAAGATTGCCTGGAGAAATATCAATACCCTCAGACATGCCACTCTAATGGCAGAAAGTGAAGAGGAACGAAAGAGCTTCTTGATGAGGGCAAGAGAAGAGAGTGAAAAACCTGGCTTAAAACTCAACATTCCAAAAACTAAGATCGCAGCATCCAGTCCCATCACTTCATGGCAAATAGATGAGGGAAAAGTGGAAACAATATCAGATTTTATTTTCTTGGGCCCCAAAATCACTGTGGATGTTGACTGCAGCCATGAAATTCAAAGATGCTTGCTCCTTGGAAGGAAAGCTATGAAAAATGTAGACAGCATATTAAAAAGCAGAGACATCACTTTGCTAACAAAGATCTGTAGAGTCAAAGCTGTAGTCATGTATGGATGTGAGAGTTGGGTCATAAAGAAGGCTGAGTGCTGAAGAATTGATGCCGTTGAACTGTGGTGTTGGAGAAGACTCTTGAGAGTCCCTGGGACAGCAAGGAGATCAAACTAGTCAATTCTAAAGGAAATCAACCCTGAATATTCATTGGAAGGACTGAAGCTGAAGCTGAAGCTCCAATACTTTTGGCCACCTGATGCAAAGAGCTGACATTAGAAAAGACCCTCATGCTGGGAAAGTTTGAGGGCAAAGGGAGAAAGGAGAGGCAGAGGATGATGGTTAGATAATATCACCGACTCAATAGACATGAGTTTGAGCAAATTCTGGGAGATGGTGAAGGAGAGGAAAGCTTGGCATACTGCAGTCAGTGGGGTCACAAAGACTCAGACACAACTTAGCACCAAAAAAACAACAATAATCACAGATGCAGAAACTACAACCTGGGAAGTCAAGCTACTTGGCCTCGACCAGCACAGTCAGTGAGCAGCCAGGCTTGGACCCAGCTTGTCTGGTTGGCACTATTACTTGCACATGCAGATGTGTGCTTTGCTTTGCTTCCTGCAGAGGATGTCTCTGCCAAGTTCCTGTCTCAAGACTGCCCCTGTTAAGTTTGGAGACGTCAAGAGTATAGAAGAAGGGAGGGACCTGTTTTTACTTCTGTTTCTGTGCCTGATACCTGCCTCCCTGTTCCTGGGCTGCGCACTGGGGTGTTCAATTAGTGCTTTGGCCTTGCTGACCAACACTCATCAGGGATACCTTCTTCATCACTCTTCTTTCATTTGAGAAAATGAAGCAATGCAGGGTTTTAGCACATGCATAAAAAGTGACTGCCCAACCCCCACCACATGTTATAAAATGAAACCCAACACATTTACATAATGTTTTAGGGTAATCTATTATACTACAGGCCTTCCCTGGTGGCTTAAATGGTAAAGCGTCTGCCTGCAATGCAGGAGACCTGGGTTGGATCCCAGGGTTGGAAAGATCCCCTGGAGAAGGAAATGGCAACCCATTCCAGTACTCTTGCTTGGAAAATTATACTACAATGCATTTTTCTAAAATCCACAATTACTACAATATGAAATGTGTAGCTTGTTTTGAAATAGAGTAGGTGAGCCATAAATTATTAATTTCTCTCAATACAACAAACCTGAAAATAATTAAGATCTTACATTCCCCTGATCATTATGATGCTGCTTTGGATATTTCCAGCCTTAGATGTTTATTTTGCACTAAAGATGGTATTTGTTATCAAGTACAGCTCTGGGATTCTCCCCCTCAAAATCCTCATGGGGGTGCTTGACTGTTATTGAGAGTTAAATAAGAAGTACAATTCTTAGACTTATGACTCCTTGAAGACCATGGATTTCCAAAGAAGAATGGTAGAGATGCTGTCTAGAAAAAAAATGTTCACTTGATTTCTGTGGTATTTAGTATAGATTAAATGAAACCTTTTTCTCTTCATTCTAAAGTATTTACCATTTTTATAGTTTAAATAAATAATATTTATTATAAAAATTTACAAAAGACAGAAGCACACAAAGGAGAAAATAAATATATCCCCTTAACCGCACCTTACAGTCACACTGCTGTTAACATTTTTAGTGTATGCTCTTCATATCAGAGAGATAGACAATAGACACTAATATATAGATTGCCATGAGGGAGAAGATGTGGCTACACATACAGAGTTTTCTTTTCAAAAAATGCAATCATACAATAAGTTTACAGCTAGATTTTCGTGTGTTTTCTCTTGCCTGCATGTAGCGAGAACATTTTTCCACATTTACCACCCAGAGAAATAAATCTCTCTTGTTCTGATAGGACAGTGATACTGAAGCTCTGGCCAGGTGTTTGGAGCACGTGCTGGGCTGCCCCACTCTAGGTGAGTAAGTCTCTTCAGATTCCAAAATATACTGATACCTACTGAATCTACCGGAATATCCAACAAGTAGAAAGCTTAGATATTTTAGTCTAACCTCCTCATTTGACAGATGAGACAGGTCAACAGAGGTTGAATGTCTGGCCCATGGGCCAGGAAATGCAAAGAAGAATTGTTTATCCTTGTTCAGTGACCCTGGGTGTCCAAGGATGAAATCGTTAAATTCAGTGGTCCACTGTGATCCAGTGGTGGTCTAGGAGGATGCAATAATAGATTTTACAGGTTTTCTGGGAGAGGAATCTTTCTACCTCACCGGTCCTGTAGAAACACTACATTCATTCAAGCTGAAAGTATCATCATTCTGAAGGTCAGCCAATTACTGGAAGAGATTTGGTCTGAAAAACAGAGCTAAAATTTCTTTAGCATTGTTGGTCTTGAGGAATGGGATTGCTGTGCTTCAAAGATAAAACCCTATTTCTTATTTTCTTCCTTTTTTAACCCAACAAACCCAACCGGGATCCCTTCCAGCACTGATGATAATTGTCACCTGACAGAAATAGGATGTCGGAGGATGCAGTCTGTCATCTGCAGGTTTCGCTTGCACAGGTGGAACCTGCCCTGGATGGACGCACCTTTAGCCCTGAGGGCCGCCTGGATTCACTGTGCCAGGCCTTCGTGTGCAGGGACTTGAGGGGTCCTAGGTTTTGGTATTCACGAGGGCTCGGTCCCTCAGGGATGCCAAGGGATATTTTTTATAGGTCCTGGGTGAAAAGTGGTGAGATCTTTATTCTTTGAAAGTTGATGGTGAATTTTTATTTTAAACTTTTTAATTGTGTGACCAAAAGCAGTCCAAAAGGAATCGCAGGAATAAAGATGAAGTTTTCATGCGTGCCAGCATTCACCAATATTTTGTTAGGTGTGTATGCACAATTTATAGCCTTTTTCTAGCTTCTTCTGCATCTGTATGTGAGAAGCCTCACTCATAACACAGCTCCCTGATTTTTTCTCCTGGTCATCATCCTGTGACCTGTTTAGTTGTCTAACAGTAACACTATGAGATCCATTTATCCCAGGTTTCAAATTAGCAGACCAGGCAGGCTGTCCTTTGGCGAAGCACTCTCTGTCTCTCTGGACCTCAGTTAGACTAGCTCAGTAATTTTCAAATTGGGTTCCTTGGGGATCTGCAGAAGCTAGCAAGGAGGGGGGTACCCTGAGAAGCACTGGGATAGAAGCCCTGTCTAACATAGACCTTGGTACAAAAGAGGCCCTTAACAAATATTTTTAAATATTTTAAGAGAAATTAGATGCAGACTCTGCTCCTTTCCCAGCTTCAACCAAAATAGTTTCACTCTTATCTGCTTTATAAATTAGATTTCAACATAAGATTGTGTCTTAAAAAAAGATTCTACCGCAAAAAAAAAAAAAATAAATAAATAAATAAATAAAATGCTGGATTGGATAGATGATATCTAAATTCCCTTCAAGACTGTATGATTTTATAAGTGAGCATTAGAACTTGGAATAAAAATACACACTCATCTCTGCCAGGAGTGCCACCAAAGTGACAGCGATGGAATAAAGCTGATATAAACCTTCAGAAACAAAGGGAACCAGAGAAGAGGTGGGAGCAGATGAGGGCTGTTAGTGACTTTGAGAAGACAGAAAGCAGATGGGTGAGTGGTGAGTGACTTAGGAACCGGGAAACGTGAAAGCTAAACTCCTAAGTGTGTGTAGGAAGGCAGGCAGGGAGCAATGGCCTGCCAGACACAGATATGAGGGGCAGCAAGCCTGAGAAACACCTCTCTGGGGAGGTGCTCATTGCAGATGAGAGTATGATGGCTTTCTGGATTCCAGGAGCTTCTTTGCCATTACACAGGAGCCATGAAGACATCCCCTCATGTGGTCTCACTGGGCATGAGCTTGCTCAGGTAGACAGTAGTTGCTTTGCTCTAACTGCACTTTGGGAGATTTGTCAACCACAGTCACAGCTAGAGCGTATTAACAGTCATGGCTTTTGATATATGTCTGAATGTTAACAGGATCCAAGGGGCAATAGAAGCTTTGGTATGTCAGAGTATAAGCCCTGTCACTTAAACGGGAACTCTCCATGACTGACACTGAATGCAATTGTGTGGTAGTTCTATAGTTTTCAAACTACCACACAATTGCACTCATCTCACACATTAGCAAAGTAATGCTCAAAGTTCTCCAAGCCAGACTTCAACAGTACATCAACTAAGAACTTCCAGACATTCAAGCTGGATTTACAAAAGGCAGAGGAACCAGAGATTAAGTTGCCAACATCCATTGGATCATAGAGACAGCAAAAGAGTTCCAGAAAACATCTACTTCTGCTTTATTGACTAAGCCAAAGTCTTTGTGTGAATCACAGCAAACTGGAAAATTCTTCAAGAGATGGGAATTTCAGACCACCTGACCTGCCTCTTGAGAAATCTGTATGCAGGTCAGTAAGCAACAGTTAGAACCAGACTTGAAACAATGGACTGGTTCCAAATCGGGAAAGAAGTATGTCAAGGCTGTATATTGTCACCCTGCTTATTTAACTTATATGCAGAGTACATCATGTGAAATGCCAGACTGGATGAAGCATAAGTTGGGATCAAGACTTATGGGAGAAATATCAATAACCTCAGATATGCAAATAACACCACCCTTTATGGCAGAAAGTGAAGAGACTGAAGAGCCTCTTGATTAAAGTGAAAGAGAAGAGTGAAAAAGCTGGGTTAAAACTCAACATTCAAAAAGTGAAGATCATGGCATCTGGTCCCATCACTTCGTTGCAAATAGATGGGAAAACAATGGAAACAGTGAGAGACTTTTTTGGGGGCTCCAAAATCACTGTAGATGGTGATTGCAGCCATGAAATTAAAAGATGCTTGCTCCTTGGGAGAAAAGTTATGATCAACCTAGACAGCACCTTAAAAAGCAGAGACATTACTTTGCCGACAAAGGTCTGTCTAGTCAAAGCTGTGGTTTTTCCAGTGGTCATGTATGGATCTGAGAGTAGGATGACAAAGAAAGCTGAGTGCCGAAGAATTGATGCTTTTGAACTGTGGTGTTCTCAAGAGAAGACTCTTGAGAGTCCCTTGGACTGCAAGGAGATCCAACCAGTCAATCCTAAAGGAAATCAGTCCTGAATATTCATTGGAAGGACTGATGCTGAAGCTGAAACTCCAATACTTTGGCTACCTGATGCAAAGAACTAACTCATTGGAAAATACCTCAATGTTCAGAAAGATTGAAGGCCAGAGGAGAAGGGGACGACAGAGGATGAGATGGTTGGATGGCATCACTGACTCGATGGACATCAGTTAGAGCAAGCTCCAAGAGTTGGTGATGGACAAGGAGGCCTGGCACACTGCAGTCTATGGGGTCACAAAGAGTCGGACATGACTGAGCGACCGAACTGAGCTGAACTGATGATCAACACACTTCACTCACAGGCAGCATCAGCCTGTGCAATGGCAATATCCAGTTGCCCATTGAGCATGCCAGGTCTTAATTATCTTCCACAAACGTTTTCAAGAGCTTCTGCCAACCCTGGACAAGAAAGGAGGAACAACAGATGCAAATATCCTTCTGGTTCTTTGGACCAAGTATGTTGTAACTGTTGCCCTGAAGATGCTGCTGGCAGCGGTTTACCCCAGACTGTTTGATTTCCATGTGAAACAGGGGCAGGGATGCCTCTGCTTCCTGTGTCCCTGGAGAGTTGAGAGGTTGGATAAGAAAACATTTGTGGAGCTTCAAGGGATCCCCAATTAGAAGGTGGCTTTTTGAATTTCAGGTTCAGTATCTGAGTCTCCTGAACATATCAAGGTCAGGTTACAGCCTTTAAACCGGTAGTTTTCACACTTAAACAGGCATCTGAATCACTTACAGGCCTTGGGAAGATGCAGGTGCACTGTGTGCCTTAGAATTTGTTTCTAACAAGTTCCCAGGTGATGCTGATATTCTGGATCCAGACCATACTTTGAGAGCCATGGATTTAATGCCCTTAAGCCCTGAGATTCTTATCCTGCACATCCACCCTAATTTATAATTCAAACAAAATGCTACTAAAACTAAAAATATATATATTTCTTAAAATTACAAAGGACTTGATTATAAGCCAAAATGACAATAGCTTCTTCTAGGAATTTTCTTCTTTTTATAGTGATGTCAGTGTCTGCTGGGCTATCTAGCACTGTATACAAGAGTTACTGAGCTTTGTTGGAACCAATATTGTATTTTTTCACAATCCTATGCATCTGTGTCAGACATTTAGGGGGTTCGAGGCACAGTATGAGATTCAGATGTTGAAATCTATTTGCAACATGGTCCCAGCCACCAAGTGTGGTCCTGGATAGACCAGCACAAAGCTTTGTAAATGATGCCATGATCTTCACTTTTTGAATGTTGAGTTTTAAGCCAGCTTTTTCACTCTTCTCTTTCACTTTAATCAAGAGGTTCTTCAGTCTCTTCACTTTCTGCCATAAAGGGTGGTGTTATTTGCATATCTGAGGTTATTGATATTTCTCCCATAAGTCTTGATCCCAACTTATGCTTCATCCCAACTTATGCTCTCATCCCACTTGGTGCTTCTTTTATGCATGGAGGACATACCCTCCCAAATGGAGGCACCTCGTTTCTGAAGCCCTAAATTCCCCTCAAAGTTCCCCATGGAGTACAAGAAGGCAAGGCCAGTCATGAACAGAATGCTGAGGGATCCTAGGTAGAATTAGGTGAGGAAAGGAGAAGAAAACACTTTTTAAGGGAATAGGAAAGGCCAGAAATGCCTGGGGTGTCTGGGGGACAGCCAGAGATGCAGGCAACAGCCATTTCACTGAGGGCAGAAGCTTCAAAACATGAAGCTTTGATGGTTGAAATGTGCTACCTATCTCCCCACCTCTCCTTTCTTCCCTACTATGTTTATAACACACATGTGATTATCCAGGTATCACAGAGTGATGGAGAAAACAAGGTCCCTCCCTTGATGAGCTCCCAGTCCAGTGAGGGAGCAGGAAATTACAGGGCATTGTGAAGAGGACAACACATACTGGGGACAAGGGAGTGGTTAGGAGGGGTCCACCCTGGATATGCAGCTGGAGCAAAGCTCTGCAGAGGAGGAGAAGGCTTATGATTGCCCAGGTCCATGAGGACCAGGACAAGATCTTATTCACATCAGTGTCTTCAGAATCTGGCACACAGCCTGGCACACAGAATTTTCAAGAGTCATTCAATGAATGAATGGAAAGGTAAGTAGAGTAGCCAAGTGGTTAGAAAGAGGAAGTGTTCCCTACAAAGGATCAAGCAGTAGAGAGCTCAGAAATATGAAACAATTGATTGGGTGTATCCATGGAACTGTCAAGAAGGCTGGTGCTGCTTCAGTGTAAGGTGTGAGGAAGGGATCAACAAATCTGGATGCATAGGACCAAGCCCATGGGGAACCTTGGTGCCAGGTTAAGAATCTTGAACTTTATTGTGTGGACTAGGGTACCACTGGTTCTTAAGCATGGTCAGAAAAAAAATCAGCTTTAACAAACAATAAGGAGGATGTTTTGAAAGAAGTGACTTGAGATGGGGGACTGACTATGGCTCTCATTCCACAGACAACACATGGTGTTGCTATAGTAACTGTTCAGGCCCATCACTAGCCAGTAAAGGTCAAAGATGACCTCTGCTTTCCTTTAAAAAGGAAAATTCTGTCTCTGTGTTTCTTAGTAACCAGATTAGGAACCGAGGCAACAAATGAAGTTTAGCCCTTTTAACAACTAGGAAATTGGGTGTGCTTCTATAGAGAAGTCATCAGCAGAATGATACAAGTCGGGTGAACTATTTATAAAAAGGCTCGTTTTGTACCTCTAAGCAGGATGTTATGACAGAAGTCTTTAGAAAACAAGAGATGCTTCCAAACCTCACTCCCCATTATGATTTCTTTAGTGTGTTAACATGTCTGATCAGTTTGGCTTTTTGAAATTTGTTACCCTTCAGTTCTTCCACTGAACGTTGGTAATTACTGTTTAATCTCCACTAAACAATATGACTGATAGAGACCAGAGAGACATCAGGGCTTTGGAATCCCTTCAAGACGTCCTTTGCTTAAGCTCTTCAGACTCAAAGCTGTTAAATGTAGGGATGACTGACAGCCATTTAACCTTGCACTACTGTGTTTTCACCTTGACAGAAAAGAATTTCATGTAATAATTAGAGTGATTTCAACATAGTGTCTTATCTTTGGTTACTGACACTTTGAAACCACTGCATTTGGAGGAAAGGAGGGATATTTTGGATTAAAAACCACTTGGATCATTTTGATGTGCATGCACAAAACTTGCCACTATCCCTTCTGTCTTTATAAATTTATATCTGATAAAAACTTATTAGTTTCTAGAAGTTCTTTGAAACTTGAAAGATTAAAATAGATTCAGAATTAGTCGTGATTTACAGAGAACCTGCTATATGTCTGCTACCATGCCAGGCACATTCATTTGGCATGTGTGTGGTGATGGGAAGGAGGTAGAGAAAGGCTTTGTAATTTAAATGCATTCCTAAAAGAGTACTGTTAATCACTCTTAGTAGCATCTTCTTAGCAAAGAACTTTTTGTATTTTCCTATTGTCTACAAAAAAGTTCCAAGAATCAAGTTTACCTAGCTAAGAAAGAAACTCAGCAGTCATTTATTCCTTTATTACTTGCACATTAGGATTTCATCAAAGTTTATATACTTTGTAGAGGAATAGTAGTAGATGGCAATGACGTGTTAGGTCTGGATCCTGCCATTAAAGGTGTAAGATTTCAGAGAAGAACCAAGACAAGGGCCTAAATAACTATGTAACAAGATAATAAGAATTCAGAAAGTGGGGGAATAGCTTTTAGTTGGGGGATGGAGCCACCAAGGATGTTTCAAGGAGAAGGCAGCATCTGAGGCTGTTCATGATGTGAGGATAGATGTGGCCATGAAAAGATGGAGAGGAAGGCCCTGCAGGTGGAAAGGACAGGACAGGGAGAAACAGACAGGAACAGGTAGAAGGAACAGGCTGACTGACAATGGCGAGCAATTCAGATCATCACACTGGTGAATATGGCATGAACTGTCTTGGTAGCTACTTTTTATTATTTTTCCTAAGCAAAGTCTTTTCTTTGTAAAAGGAAGTTATTAGGATCTTTAATATCCCATGCTCTTTTATGTGGAAATAGTCACTGCCATTGCACTTGACTTAGTGTTCAATATATTAAGCTGAATTATTATAAAAATATTAATACCCCCTTTTCTATCATATGTGTAGCAAAATTTCCCTAGTCTGTCTTATGTCTATTAATTCTGTTTATTGTCTCTTTTAGATTTTTGGTGGGGGAATTTTTTATTTTTTAAGTAGGCAAAGGTTATTGATTTTTATATATTCTAGCTTTTCTGTTTTTTTTTCTTTAAAGTTTTTCAGCTTAATTTTTTCAAATATTGTTGGTGTACAATTGATCAAAACAGTATAAGTATAATCTAAAAGTTTTTCAGATGTACAACATAGTGATTCAGTATTTTTACTTATTCCCTTCTTTCTTTATTGAAGTATAGTTGATTTACAATGTTATGTTAATTTCAGGTACACAGCACATGATTTAGATTTCAAATTCTTTTCTTGTAGGCTATATTGAGTATAGTTCTCTGTGCTATTCAGTAGGTCCTTGTTGGTTATCTATTTTATATATAGTAGTGTGTATGCGTTAATCTCAAATTCCTAATTCATTCCTCCTCCACTGTTTTTTAAGAGTGTTTTCAATATAGCCTCCTAAATTTCATTCTAGAATTGCTATCGTCTTATTTTACACACTTGAGGTTTTTACACCAATAAAATCTCTTTTTTCCATTTAAGTTTTTTTTTTTATTCCAACTCCTGGATATTATTTAATTCTGCCTCTGTTTTTGGCCTACTGATCTAGCTTCTTAATCCTCGATCAGTACTAGAGTATTCTCATTACACTGCCTTTATGGAATGTTTTAATGTCTGATAAGACATTCATCTTCTAATTTTCATATTTTTTTCAAATATTCCTATCCTCTCACATGCGTTTTCTCACATGAATTTTAAGATTTTTTATCTATCTCCAAAGGACATCTACACTTTGTAGATGTCTATTAAGGTCTTTACAAAAACTTAGCAACATAGTTCTACAGCAAACATGAAATAGAAACATTCTTCATATATTAGTTTCTTATCCTGACCCTCTGTAAAAACTCGGTGCTTAAACTGTGGCTGTATTAACGACTACTCAGAAACACACTGGCAGAAAACAGCAATAGTCCTCTGTACCTCTCATGGTTTCTGTGGATCATGAACCCAGGGGCCGCTTGGCTGTGGAGTGCTGGTTCAGGGTCTTCCTCGAGGTTGTAGTCAGATGTCCTTAGGACAGTGATCATGGGAAGACTTGACTGGAGCTGGAGGACACCTCTTGGCAACTCACTCACTCGCACTGCAAGTTGCCTGGGGCCTCAGCTCCCCTCCACATGCGGCTCCTTAGGGCAGCTTGAGCATCCTCAAGGCTACAAATGATGCTCGTGGAGCGTGGCTGCCAGGCTCCCCTGGCTAGAGCCCCACCCCTGTCTGCATGGCCTTCTCAAGCTCCAATTCTCCTCCATGAAACTTCTGATAGGAAGTCTGGGGAGCACCTCAGAGGCTGACCGTGTGCCTGCTCCCTGACGGCGCGGAGGCTGGGAAGTGACCTTCTGGCATCTATAGCTGCTTTTGTGGGTGCTGGACTCTGTCTCATGGAGAAGAGGATTCTCCTACCCAGGAAGGGGGAATGTGAAGTCTAGAATAATAATGACCGTGTACTGCAGTAACGATAAGGCTAGACCTTAAAAGTGCCTAGACATGTGGAGGAGAGACGGCCTGGGCAGTGTCCTGTGGACACAGCCCCTCTCTTGCCTTTCACAGGAGTAGGTGATCAGCAGCGGGGGAGGCGGGGTATTCTCCAGTTCTTTTCTGTGCTGCTGACTGCAGAGAAAGCTGTTCGCTTTGGCAGCAGTTGCCAGGATTGATGCTGTATGGAAAGGTACGAAGCTGTCCAGTGTGCTCTCCTGAATAGACGCCAACAGCAGCACCAGCTGGCGATAGACTCCATGAAGTGCCTACCTGCAGAAGCGGAAAACCTGGCCCTGAATCTGCTCAGCGGAGTCTCCAGCTGAGGCTTGAATTCCACACCATCAGTGTAGAAGGGGTGAAAGGGACACGGTCTCTTGTCATCCATCTTGGCCCCAGAAGAGGCTCAGTGATGCTCCTGGGTATGTGTGCAGGCGGCACAGACAGCCATTGAAGTGCCTTCTAGGGGGAGGTGGATGTGCGAGGCCCAGCGAATGACAAGTCATCCCGGCCATTTGAACTTTAGATACAGCTCATTCTCAAGGGGGCAGTGTCAAGCTATTCTATCAGCAGTGATTATGCACCAGACCAGTTGCTTTTTGAGGCTACTCTGGTTGGGTCAGTAAAGCTGTGTCACTGACAGAAGACTGTCCACCCATTTTTCAGGGTAGAGGATTTCTTATCCAGTTCATTTAAAAGTTCTATTAGTTTATTTATGTGAAAAGTTGGAAATGTAAGCCTGCGTTACAAATGATGACACATCCATCAAGTATTTTCTGACATAAACCATCAGAGGGCTCACAGAGCAATATCAGACACACTTCATGTTTTCAGGGAACTTCTGGGTTTATTGTTATCTCTAGACCAAATAACTAGAACTCCAGGCAGGAAGTGATGAACTCCGCATGAGAACCTGATCTTTGGGTACCACCCCTAGAGATTCTGATCCAGTAGGTTTGTGTGGGCCCCAGAAATCTGCACCTCTAACATTTTCCCACATGATACTGATGCTGCTGGTTCAGAGACTTTGAGAACCACTGGGCTTTCACTTCCAGCTAAGGCTTTATAAAGAAAACGCTTATATTCGATTTTTAGATTTTCATAAATAGAAGATTTTACTAAAGGTGCCTCACATTGCATCTTTAATGTATTTGTGACTCCCTTGAAAACAGTGTTAATTACAACCTAGAATAAGTTTGGCTTTCAGCATCTAGGTTAAACTAACCTGAAAGATTAAAATATTTTTTGACCCAGCAAGTCTGTGTCTAGGGATTTAACTTAAAGGAATAATCAGAGTTGTGTGTAAAGAGAAATATATACAAAGATTCTCAGGGCAGTGTGGTTTACAGTAGTAAAAATTGAGAGTCAAAATAAATGCCTAGCAGTAAGGGCTAATATGTCTTCTAGAATAAAGAAGTTCTTCTCAGTTTGTTAAAAATGATGATGTAGTTACATATTCATTGGCATGAGAGGTGTTATTAAGAAATAAACTATAGTTGATACACACACATGCACACACCAGAAATACCACAGTGGTACTAACGGTTCTCTGAGGGACTTTTCCCTTCCATGTTTTCTAATTTATCCACAATGACCATGGATGACTTCTGTGATTCTTTTCTGTTGAAAGAAGAGGGGAGTGCTGATGTACTTACCCTAAACATTTGAGTCAGTTTGGAAGCCAGCTCAATCTTCTGTTACAGAAAAAGAGATTTTGTTTCTAAAGCTGATTCTCCATGTAAGCACCCCAGAATAATGAAACTCCCAAATGCTGGCTACTGTCTCCTCAAGGTAAGCACAGCTGAAAAAGTTAGAGTCTGGCCTCCACAAACCTCTTACCCTGATGGCACATTTAATTGCTCTGCCTCAATCCTAAAATAGACACTCCCTCTTTTTTTTTTTTTAAGTTGAAAGGTACTATTCTTAGAGGCCTCTTCTGATGTATTCAAAAGAAAATGACCATTTGCAAACCCCTGAACTCCTGTTGTTTTTAATCTTCCATGCAATTCTGTTGAATATTTGTTGTGTGAAATAGCTGTGTAATAAAAATAGAAAGTTTATTTCCTATCTTCTGGTATTTATCATCTCCCCTGTGAGTAGCAGGTTTCCTCTTCAAGCCGGCCCACTTTTTTTCCAACTAATTGATTTTGGTAGAGGCACTGGGATGCTATTTATTTATTGAGAAACTTCCCTGTGCAAAGCAGTGGGGTGAGGGCCCTGGGGGCCAGGGAGGCAGCCTACATGTACTGACAGCAACATACTTTTATATAGATCATCACATTTCGGCTTTGCTAAAGCCCTAAAATGCAGATTTTTTTTTTTTTTGTACAGGTGAGGAAATTGAGTCACAGAAGTTTTGTAACTGATCAAACATCACAGAGTCAGGACCCAGACCACAGTTGCCTGAGGCAGCTCATGCACTCATCCTTATGTGCCCCGGCTCCCTTCCTACTGGAAACATCTGGAGGTGGTTCTCTCCTGGGCCATCTTCTTCCCTTCCTTCTGTCTGCTTTCTTCTCCAGCCTCCTCCTGGGGTTTGACTGGGACTCAGCTGCTGCTGCAGGCTTGGCAACAACTTCCTTAGCTGCTGACTTCTGCCCTGTTCCTATAGAAACAGTTCTCTGAGGGAGCTAGGGATGGTGATAGGGTTGGGGGAGGTTATATTGTCATTTTTATTATCACTCATCAAATACTCACTGTGTTGAGTCTTCGTGCCCCCTGTCTGCCAGCCCCCATTCCCACATGTCATGGGTTCTTTGGGAAGAAGCCTCTGACATGGAGCTCAGTGGGAGGACATTATTCAGGATGGGCCTCTGTGGACAGGAAGGAAGGGAAGCAGGATGAGGCGGAGGAGAAGCTGCAAAGTGATGCAGGCCTGACAAGCCTTACTTGAACGCTTGTGGGGGTCAAAACTCAGATTGTTTGTGCAAGACAAAATGATCAGGCTTTCTACCTCAACCGTGATGAGTTGTTTCATGTCAGAGGCACATGGGAAGGGCATAACTCTGGGCAATGTGGCTCTGCCACTGAGGCCGCTTCTGCAGGGATGGCAGCTGCAGTCTGTCCGTGTCCCCCACTCCCACCAGCTGGGTAACACGTCTTTCCTTGAAAGGAAATTTGGTGCTACAACTCCACCTCTGGGTGTTGGGATAGCATGGTGAAGGCGGAGACCAACCTGCTTCAAAGATTCTTAGCCCACTGTATCAACACCCTGAGGTCCAGTATCATCATGGGAGAGACTCAAGGAAAGGTGTCCCCAAAGATGTGGGTCAGCTAAGCTTCTCAGTAAGTGGAACTGCTCTCCCAGTGTTCTGGAGGAGAAAGAAATTGTGGGCCATGAAGCTGTACCTTTGCAGTAATCTGGGCAGAGAGGGGTGTCTGTCAAGGACACCCTGAGTATTCTGTGGGCAACTGAAAGAGAGAGGTTGAAGGAGATGAGGTGAGAAGCATTCTAAACATGCTGAGCACCAAGGACAGCACCAAGGATTCCTGACTAAGCAGTGTCCCAGGAACTTAAGGGAGAGCTCGTTTGCCAAAATATCCAGCCCCGCGGTGCCGGCATCAGCTCATCACCCATGTGGTAGGTTGTTCTGCAGGAAGTGCAAGTGCAGGTTTTTGTTTTATAATCAAGGTCATTCATCCAAGAACTGGAATTAATAAAAGCAAACTTTGGAAGAACCGAGAGAAGAATCTCTGCTGGTGAAACGTCAGGATCATCAAGCTGTCACTTCTGCAGGGAAAATAGCTTTGCTATTAAAGAGAGACCATAGAAGTAGGAGGGATCCTGACAATATTACTATCATGAGCAGGGCTTTGCATTCTTAAGAAACACAGCTTCTAGTTGCTTGATGTCTCTTCAGATCATTTTGTTTTCATCTCATTGTCAAAACACTCCCGTGGGGGTGGTATCAAGCCTCACCAGCCGACATTTCTCAGGTGGGGAGTGACTCCAGAACGATGGTGCCTGATGTTCAGTAATGCCTGTAACTTTCATTGTTGGTCCCAGCCATCTGTCTCTTCACATTTGGTCCTTCTGATTGCTCTTCATCTTTGTTGGTGTGTTACCTTCCCAATTAAAGTCTATAACCCTGGAGGTCTGGGGATATGTCTCACAGGTCACAGAATGTTTGAACTGAAAGAAGGCCCTTAATCTAATGAAACACTTTAAATATACAGTGAGGAAACTGAAGCCCCGGGAGATGACTGGAGGACCACGCTGCTTGTGATGTTAGAGACAGAATGACGACTGTGGTCCCCAAACCTAAAGGCCGGTACTTTGATTTTAATTCCTGCCTATTGAACCTCTAAAATAAATACGTTACCTTATAGAACTTAAAAACTTGAGCAAATGAAACCCAAAGCAAGCAGAAAGGAGGAAATAGTGAAGGCTGCAGTGGAAATAAATGAAATAAAGAAGAGAAAAACAATAGAAAATGTCAATGAGACCAAAAATTGTTTCTTTGAAAAGGTGTAAAACATTGATCAATCTTTAAGAGACAGTTAAGAAATCAGGAATGAACAAGGAGACATTGTTACCAACTTTAAAGAAATTAAAAGGATTAATTACAAGGGGCAAACAAATAGATAAAATCAGGTGAAAAAGCAAATTTCTAGAAAGAAGCAAATTACTGAAACTGACTCAAGAAGAGAAAAAAATCTGAATAGGCCTATAACAAGTAAGTCAAAGTAGTCATTTTAAAACTTCCAACAAAGAAAACACGAGGCCCACACTGCTTCACTGGTGAATTCCACTAAACATTCAAAGGGGAATTAATACCAGTTTCACAAACTCGTCTAAAAAACAGAATACAATAGAACATTGCCCAACTCATTTTGTGAGGCTGTTGTTTGATACTAAAACAAAAGACATCACAACAAAAAATAACAAACTGAACCAATATTCATTATGGCTATATATGCAAAAATCATCAACAAAATACTAGTGAACCAAACACAGCAATTAAAAAAAAGAATGGATTTTAAGGTGTTGGAAGAAGACTCTTGAGAGTCCCTTGGACTGCAAGGAGATCCAACCAGTCCATTCTAAAGGAGATCAGCCCTGGGTGTTCTTTGGAAGGAATGATGCTAAAGCTAAAGCTCCAGTACTTTGGCCACCTCATGCGAAGAGTTGACTCACTGAAAAAGACTCTGATGCTGGGAGGGATTGAGGGCAGGAGGAAAAGGGGATGACAGAGGAGATGGTTGGATGGCATCACTGACTCTATGGACATGAGTCTGAGTGAACTCCAGGAGTTGGTGATGGACAGGGAGGCCTGGTGTGCTGCGATTCATGGGGTCGCAAAGAGTCGGACACGACTGAGTGACTGAACTGAACTGAACTGAAGGGTTATATAGATTGGCCAAGTGAAATTTATCTCAGGACTGCAAGGATAGTTCTACATCAGAAAATCAATTAATGTAATACATAGACTAAAGGACATAGACTAAGGGACAAAAACTATATGACCATCTCAATAGATGCAAAAAAGCATTTGACAAAATCTAACTCCCTTTCTTGATAAAAATAGTCACCAAACTAGGAATACAAAGGACATTCAAATGACAAAAGGAATACAAATGACAAAGGACCTCTGTAAAACTGTAAAAAAGCAGCATTAGTCATAACACTCATTTTGTTTGTTCATTTATCTTTTGTTGTGGAAACAATCCAACTGTCCAACCATTGAATGAAAATATATATATATATATATATATATACACAATGGAATATTATCCATCCATAAAAAGGAGGTCCTGACACAGGCTACAGTGTGGATGAGCTTGAAAACATGATGCTCAGTGAAATAAGCCAGGCACAAAAGGACACATATTGTGTGGCACTTATGTGAGTTATTTAGAACAGTAAAATTCACAGACACAGAAAGTACTTTAGATATCACCAAGGGATTCGGGGAGGGGAAGAATAGTGAGTTATTGTTTAATGGTTACAGAGGTTCTGTTTGGAGTGATGAAGAAGTTTTGGAGATAGTAGTAATATTTTGGAGATAGTAGTAGCACATCATGAGTGTACTAACACCATTGAGTTGTACACTTAGAATAAGAAGTTCAAAAAAAGATGAACAGGACATAATCTCTGTGGTCAAGGAGTCAGTAACTAGTTGAAAAAGGTAGGGGAGTGGAGGAGTGACGAGTACTGGAAAGTAAAACATGGCAAGGGGCACCTTGGCTGACTCCCAGCACAGTGGTCATATGAAGTGGGTATTCCCTCTGGGACTTTTAAACATGGGTGACCAGAATCTAGGCCTGGTGTCAAGCCCCAGCTGCATAGGGTAGTCATTGTGTGAACTGAATATCTTAAACCTTGATTTCCTCATTGAAAAATGTACCTACTTCCTGAGAACCTCCCATGAGATGATGCCCAGGGCACAGCACTTATTCACCAAAAATGGTTTAGTCATTATTGTCGGTGCTATTGTTGTCCATGATGAATTGGAATGAATTTGCATAGAATTATTTGAGTTTTCTGTTTTGAGAAGAGCAGACTGAACTCAGGACAGCAAACATAGTATTATGGTTTACTTAGGACAGCCAGAAAATGCTCCCTTCTGTAAAAGGGCCCAAGGAATCATTGCACCTTTGGCTCTTTGTTCTACTGAATGTGGGGCTTCCCAGGTGGCCCAGTGGTAAAGAATCTGCCTGCAATGTAGAAGACGCAGGTTCTATCCCCGTGTCGGGAAGATCCCCTGGAGGAGGAATGGCAACCCACTCCAGTATTCTTGCCTAGGAAATCCCCTGGACAAAGGAGGCTGGCAGGCTACAGTCCATGGGGTCACACAGAGTCAGACACGACTGAATGACTGACATTTTCACTTTCTTCAGTCCCTCCTCCAGAGCACACAGCCCAGGCAGGGAGTGGGTGGAAGAGGCAGGGCATGGATGCCAACTGATCTGCTGCTGCTCCCTGGCTGCAGTCTCGACGACCCCCTGGGTCTCAGCCACGTAGCACAGCCCTCAGGACTTTTCTCAGAGTACACGGGACCAAGTACCTTCAGAACTTCCCACAGGAAGAATGGAGTTGTTGGAGTTTTCTCTAAAATCTACCCGCACTGTGCACATATCCTCTTTGAAAAAATCACCATAGGTATAAACTCTGTTTGGTGGACATTCTTCAGTCTTAGAAACCCTGAAAGAAGAAGAGTGATGTCTAAGCCATGCTCCTTGTCAGGATCCACTGTTCTTAGAAAAAGCTGAAGATGAATCAAAGGTGAGGACCCATCAAAGGTAGATCAGAAAGGGACAGCCTCAGTAGAGGCTGAGCCCACAGGCTGTGGCTCCCCGAGCCCTGGGAGAGGTGAGAGTATAGAGTTCCCGATCTGTGCTGCCATCAGTGCCTCCGACGTGGTGTGGGCATCTCACGTGTACATGCTGTGTGCAAGTGCATGAAAATGCTGTTGAAATTAACAAAGAAGAAGAATTTAGAAAATCAATCCAGGGATTGAGGATTCATTGTTTTTTTAAAAACATCAAGACAGCAGACCTTTGGAACCAGAACTTTATGGGCATGCAACCAGCACAGGGCTCCAGGCTCAGGAGGGATTTTAATAAATTCCTAATAATCTTATTTTTGAATTTATGTTTTATGAATAAAGTCTGCTGAGACAGTGGGACATATGGCAGGGTCTTGAAGCCTCCTCGAGGGCCTCCTCCCTGGAGAGAGTCCTCTGAACAACACCTCCTCCTCAATACTGCCCTCCCCCACCACTGCCACCTCTGCTGGGGTCTGGAAAAGGGAGGCCAGACGTGACTTCTGGAGGGCTGGAATCAGGGGGCCTTTGGGTCTTTGTGAAGGTTTTCACTCTTCTTGAGAGTAGCTAGCCCAGTTCCCAAGAGAAGATGACATGAAATAAATATCCAGTAAAAAACACCAGGACAGGTCCCTATCCTGAACCAGCTTTTCTCCTGCTTTTTAAACAAAGAGTCCTGCATTGTCAGATAGCACTGGACCCCACGAGTTAATAGCTAGCTTGTCACATTTGCTACGCAAAATGTGGTCCCACGTCCAGCAGTACTGGTATCACCTGGGAGCATATTAGAAATATGTGGGTAAGGCCTAGCAAAATCTGAGGCCCTACCCACACATACTAAGTCAGAGTCTGCATTTTAACAGGATCCCAAGCTGATTCGAATCACACGTGAGTTTGAGAAGCAGTGGTCTAGAATGTACTCCAAGACTCAGTGACCACCTATTAGAGGAAGCCTGTGACTCGGCCCAGTTGTTCTTTATTGTGGTTGCTGAACATTTTGTCCTTTTCCTAGACATAAAACAATTGCTATTCCTGTTGGAAAGTGGAAGGAGGAAGGCTGGTGAATAGGAAACACTGTGAAAAGAGTTGTTCTGAGCACCAAGTTTTGCCAAGACTGTTGCTTGAATTTCTTTTTGCCCCAACCTCTACCCTTGGGCTCAAGGCTTAGCATCTTTCCCCGTGATGCTGAGGGTCTTATTGAAGCGAGCAGTAACCAGATTAAAATAAGCTGCAGCTCTGGGGAAATTGCTCTGACCTTTCCTTGCATAAACCCTAAGAATTGCCAGCTTGCTCCGGGTGAGACGGGAAGCATAGCCTTCCTTTCTACCTTGGAAGAACTGGGTTTTGAGCTTGCATGTTACTTGGCATGGTGTGCTTGTTGTTTTCGTAACTTCTTAGATTCTAGAAAAGATGGTTATAAAAAGCAACCAACATGAATATGAAGTGAACCGCTCTGCCTCCCCCATCACCCCCTCACAAGAGCCTTTTCTGGGAAGAAGCAGCCGTTGGGAGAGGATGCTGCTGTGAAGCCATCTCTGGTAACAGAGACTGAGATGGGTTTCTCCCGGAGTTGAAGGGTGGCCTCCTGAGTGAGAACAAGGGAGCCATCAGGCCCTAGTACCTGCCTATGGAGCACTAGGCAGGACATGCAGTTACTTAGCTAACTGTAATGTGCTCTTTACAAAGTTCTCACCAGTGACTCCGCATCTAGGGATGGAGCCGGAGGAAAGACCAGAGATTCTGACAAAGTGAAGCAAGATTATATTCATCTTGATGGTGGCTGTAAAAATACAAAGTTCAAAGTGGGGCTGTGTGCCCCCAGAGGAGTATACAAAGAAAGTGGGGGTAAAAAATAATAGAATTTGCATTTGACCTTTTTAATTTAAAATAGAGGGGAAAAGCTGTACTAATTTTGCTCCCACAAAATGGGAGTTGTCCTCACTTCCTTGTTTGGTCCAAAAAGCAGACTGTCCTGTGTGTTATGAGGGGAAAGCAGGAGTTTCACAGCATGGGTACCTGCTCTAACAAAGTCACTGCATGGATATAGTTCCTAAATGAATCTTAGGACTCAAGAGTTTTCTCCTGATGGGAGGAGGCGCCTCGTGGGGGTTCTGAGGGATGAAGACACAAAGAGGACTCTGCTCCCCCATCCTCAGGCCACATGAAGATCTGACTTTTGATGACCCAGCCCCTCACTTAGGGGCAGCTCTTAGCTTCTTAATGGAAGCAATGTTATTTCAGTGGGTAGCGTATTTCTCCCCATCAGTTCTCACCTGTTCTGTAAGAGTCTCCAAGGTATCTTGGTAAAAAAACAAAAAACAAAAAAACTGTGGCTCTCAACAGATTTCCTAACTCTGCAGCTTTCATTAACAGCTCTTTACCTCCTGAGCCCAACTTTGGCCTTCTGCTCCATCCTGCTGAAGTTCAAAGCTTCAGATTACTCCCTGGTCAGCATCTTACCTTCCACTGCAAAAAAGCTAATGCTCAGATGTGAGGTTAACATAAAGGGAAAACTAAACTTATTAGAAAAAATTCCTCAGTCATCAAAACAAATTCCATAGCTACTGAAAGATAGTGGCAAAGACTAATGGTTTCCCCCCGTATA
The DNA here is from genome assembly GCA_006410635.1 of Cephalophus harveyi. NCBI lineage: Eukaryota > Metazoa > Chordata > Mammalia > Artiodactyla > Bovidae > Cephalophus > Cephalophus harveyi. Next base: position 195,582 of record SJYT01028402.1, on the reverse strand, counting down.
AAAAGGCCATCTTTAAAATAATGGTATTTGTTTAAATAATCCTTCCTGAAAGAGGCTTTGTCCCGGAATTCCTTGTACATATTAAAACTGTAAATGATCTTGTCATTTGGAATAAATTCTTTAATAGGCATGTCATAATTGAATTTATCTCTAATTAATGTAGCATTACCTTGTGGCAGAGGTGAAATAGCTTGTTTTCTGGTCGTCCTTGACTGTTGCCTTGAAGTTGCTGAAGTGCTGATGGAGTCAGTAAGGACTGTGCCTTGATTTTCAGATACAAGGACTGTCACCAGCTCAGCTCCAGACACACCCTCGGAACCAACAATTTTCAACAGTGCAGTGGCCAGGACCAGGATGAAACACATGCGGGAGTGAGTAGCCTATGGCCTGACCCCTCAGAGTGTGCAGTGTGTGAGAGCATATCAGTCACGTGATGCTGTCCTGTGTGGTCGCCACAGAGACCACAGCTGTGCTTTTCTGTTATAGAAGCAGCAGTGAATGGAGTGTACATAGCTCAGCTGAAGAGGCCTGAATCTGCATGGAAGGCACTAGCTGTGGTCTGAACATGATTCCCCTCAAACTCACATGTTGAAATCCTAAGCCCCAAAGGAGATGGCATAGTAGGTGGGGGTTTGGGGAGGTACTTAAATCATGAGGGTGGGGCCCTCAGGTGTGGTATTAGTGACATACTATATAAAAGAGGCTCCAGGTTGGTCCCAGCCCCTTCTGCCATGTGACATGGCCCTTAGCTGTGTGACCCAGAAGAGGGCCTCCACCAAAAGGGAGCCACATTGGCCCCTTGTTCTAGGACTTTCCAGCCTCCAGAACAGTGAGGAAAAAAAGTCTGTTGTTTACAGGCCACCGAGCACGTGCTACTTCGTTGTAGCAGACTAAACAAACTATGACAGCACCTGTTATAAACTTCTTGGCAGGGAGGGGACCCAGTCTCCTAATCTAACTTCTCTGCAACTCATATCTCCAGATCAAGGGTGCGAAACTCTCTTTGTAAGGGCTACATGGTGAATATTTTAGGTTTCATGGGCCAATTATCTCTGTTACCATTACAGCTCTTGTAACACAAGCAGCTATGGAAAATATGCATTAATGAGTATGGCTGTACTTTAGTAAAATATTGTTTTCAAACTGCAGTCTGAATTTGATATAACTTTTAGGTGTAACTAGGTATTATTCTTCCTTTGATTATTTTCAACCATTTTAAAATGTTCAAACAATTCTTAACTCACAAGATATACAAAAACAAACAGCAGGTAAGCTTTGGCCCGTGGGCTATATGGTTTGTATACCACTTCTATAGATGTTCCAACTCAGAAACTTCTCTCTAAAATCTGCTTCCTATGTGGGTGCTGGGTGAATAGTAAGGAAGTTTGATAAAAATTATTTTCAGTTGATTTGCATTTATGTTGTTCTTATAGTACAACACATTATCCCTCCAGACTGATATCTGGAAACAAAGGAGAAAAAAAGTACTGAAAATTGTTTCCAAACCTCGAGCTGATAATACGTTTAGATGCCTGTTGTTTTTCAAGTCTTGTCTGTACCTGAGTGGTCACCTAGTAACACAGTTACCATGGCACCAAAGATTCCCAGGATCTGTAAGTGAGGGAATTTGGATGAAACTTTCCCATCTTGCCCTTCCTTCCACTCATTCTTTCTGGGAGGAGAGTATGGAGAAGGCTTGCTAATCTCCCAGTAAATAATCTTCAAAGGCAAGAAAAGCAACTCACTTATTTCACCCTTAAAATTTAATAATGTGGTGTTGTAGTCTTAGAGTTTTGATCTAAGACTTCATCACTTTTGCAGAGGACACAATATCTCATTTCCTAGCACATTATGAAATGCTTTCAGTTCAGTTCAGTCGCTCAGTCGTGTCCGACTCTTTGCGACCCCATGAATCGCAGCACGCCAGGCCTCCCTGTTCATCACCATCTCCTGGAGTTCACTCAGACTCACGTCCATCGAGTCCGTGATGCCATCCAGCCATCTCATCCTCGGTCGTCCCCTTCTCCTCCTGCCCCCTATCCCTCCCAGCATCAGAGTCTTTTCCGATGGATCAACTCTTCGCATGAGGTGGCCAAAGTACTGTAGTTTAAAATAAAAACAGTTTTGCTAAAAAAAAAAAAAGTAACCAAGCTGCGTTCCAGTGATTTTATTCCTGGTGTGTTGTTTACTTCTTTATGCTTGACTGAGTTTGACCAAGGGCTTCCTGGCTCACTGATACAGTTTGAGCTACTCCCCCATGGATGGTACTGCTCCTCTGGCAGAATAATGTCTTATCCCCTTATATTCCATATCACAAAGCCCTACACCATTCCAGAACAGGCCAAGAGGAAATTGAGGCTACAGAGCTAAGGATCTTCTGAGGATGTTTGTTTCCACAGTCAGAAAAAAAAAAAAAAGGGAATTGTGGGTTCTTTCCCTACATGGTAATGTACTGGCTGCATCCCCAACATATGGATAGCAACTGTTGGAATTCAAAGAACAATAAATGACATTTGTCCCCAGGGAGATTATAATGTGGGGAAAGCACCGGACTTTAAACTGAAAAGCTAAATAACAGCACAGTGGTTATGTAATCAGAGGTGATGGTTAAGAAAAGTCCCCAACTGGGACCATAGCCATATGCCAAACAGAGCAGATGGTGAGAGTGTCAAGATGAGAAAGGGAATTTGAGGATGTCTCTGGGGGAAATAGGAACTTGGCCTCAGCCTTAACATAGACATAGGATTTGAAGGATAAAGAGAAGGAGGGAGCTGGAGCCCAGCAGATTTGGAGTCTGACTTTTAGTTTCACCAGTAGATGGCTTTCTGAGCTCAAGCAAGTGGTTTTTTCCCCAAGGTTCAGTTCTCATCTGCAAAATGGTCATCATATTATTGCCATAGCTGATTCCCTGGTAAGTGGACTCAGGGGTGGGGATTTCGTGCAGGAGGTAAGTGTGGGGTGTCCTGGAGGCCAACACCTGTAGGAAGGAGGGCAAAGGAAGCAGACAGTCTCGGTGGAGATCTCCACTGCTTTGGCAGAGAGCTCTGAAGCTGGACCTGCCCTGCAGGGCTCCACTGGGTAGAGGTGAGAGGGCTAGGCCCATACAACCCAGGTTAACCAAGCACTGGATGTGGGCCACCCTGGAAAGGGACTAAGACAAGGTGTTATTCAGCCAAGGCAATCCCAAGAGGGGCTGACAGCTGAGAGCAGAACCTCAGGGACATCCCCAGCAGCCAGAGAGTGCATGCAGGGCCTGCTGTGATGAGTCTGTAACTTAATGCATGTAAAATTGATACATAAAAGAGGTTCTTAAAGAAAAATCAAGTATCTGGTACCAGTCTCTAAAGGGTCAAAAAGATAGCTTTTTATTTCAAAGACTATAAGGAAGGGAACAAAAAGAATGTATTATAGGGATACTAATTACATCAGGTGATTGTATTCATTTTTTTTAAAACTGTCACGCCTAAGAAAAGTTGTAAGAATAGCACAATAAACCCCTATATCTGCTTCATCTAGAGTCACCAATTATCATTTTGCCACAATTACATAATTTCTTTATATCTATCTATACATGTAAAGTATTATTCTTATTAGTAAGGGTAATTTGAGAATACGTTTCATTTACCATGATTCTTCACTTTTAAATATTTAAAAGTACAGCTCTTAAGAACAAGGACAGTCTTTTATATAATCACAGTAAATGGCTAAATTTAAGAGATTTCACATTGATATATTATTTGATACACTGATCCAGATCCAAATTTTACCAATTGCCCCAATAATGGCTTTTACAGCAGTTTTTTTTTTTTTTTTTCTGATCCAGGATACAAACCAGGATCACAGATTGTCACGCCTTTTTTGGTGTTATTTATTGTGAAACAAATCTTCAGTTACTTGTCGTCTTTCATGATACTGACATTTTTGAAGAGTACAGTCAGTTTGTTTGCCTGATATTTCCTTACAGTTAGATCCAAGTTACTAACTTTTTTTATGGTATCCTATATAAGTGATTCTATGTCCTGAATTTTTTTAAACTTAATTTTTGGAAGTTGTAGACATATATGATAGTCATCAGAAAGTATAATTAATCCTAACAGACTCATCAACCAATTCAACAATCAACAGCTCAAGGCAAACCTTGCTTTGTCTCTACTACCGTCTATTCTTCTGTGTTGCTTTTAAGAACATACCATCCAGGGCTTCCCTTGTGGCTCAGCTGGTAAAGAGCATACCATCCATCAGGGGCTTCCCAGGTGGCACACTAGTGGTAAAGAACCCACCTGCCAATGCAGGAGATGTGAGAGAGGTGGTTTGATCCCTTTGATCCCTGGGGCGGGAAGATCCCCTGGAGGAGGACATGGAAACCCACTCCAGTATTCTTGCCTGGAGAATCCCGTGGACAGAGGAGCCTGGTGGGCTATAGTCCATAGCATTGCAAAGAGTCGGACAGACTGAAGCAACTTAGATGCATGCATGTACGCACTATTCATCAGATATTTTCATCTTTAATCTTTCAGTAACATGTGACTTTCAGTAACATCTGAACTGAACTGAACATGTGGCTTTTAACTTACTCTCTGACATCTTCCTTTGGAAGCATTTCAAACTCAGGGTGTTCAAACTGAACCCCTGGTTTCCTTAACCAAGTTTGCTTCCTCCACAGCTTTCCCCATCTTCACGTTAGAAAGGTAAGACCTCGGTAAAAATGAACCTTTCTGTGTATGTGACTTCGGGTACCAGGCCTCATCCTGTCCTACTGTGAGAGAGGGAAGCTCTGTAGAGAAGTGGGGAGGAACAAGTGATGACTGTTCGTCATGCAGTGGGCTCAGTAAGCATTCATACATGCAGTGTCAGGCAAAGGGTAACCCTGGCATAGCAGTCAGGAGGGAAGGCCTGAGTCTGGGGACAGCAACTGCTGGGATTTGTGTCCCTGTTTCTCATTACTAGCTTGTGTCCTTGGACAAGTTACCCAACCTCCTTGTGCCTGAGAATTCTCATCTGTAAAATGTGATGGTTCCCACCTTGTGGGGTTGCTCTGAGGGTTAGTTGGGGTTACCTATATATGAAATGCACTTAGGGTACTTTATGGCACAGAGTAAGTGCTCGATAAAAGTTAATGACTTAAAATAGACTCTGGATATACACATGGTTGCTTCCTTCTGAAAATCCCTAAGCAAATATCTGAAGGTGTTGTCATGTGTTAGCCTGCTATGTGATGTTTTATACCTGTGGGCATCTGTGGGCAGAGAAGCTGTCAGTGAAGGCATTTATATAGCTTTTTTTTTTTTTTTTTTGCATGCACAAAGAAGTGTCAATTCACTGGGGAAATGTCAGGAAGTTGTTGAATATAAAAGCCAGCCATTTACTATCCTCCAACACTTAGCTTCCAGTAGAGGCCGCTTCTTACTCCTGCTGGGAGACCATCCACAAATGGAATGCCCTGCTGGGTCCTGGGAAGCACTCACTTTGAGCAATTGTTAGGTGATACAACTCAAAGTCATTGCAATATCTGGAGAATCACAAGGAATAAGTGTGGGCTTCCTTTCTGCCTGAGTAATCTCAATTGACATTTGAAGAGATGTTGCTATTCATACGTAGATGTATGTACCCACGTATAGACGGATGGATGGAGAGATGGATGAGTGGATGGTTAGATGGAAGGATGGGTGGATAGATGGAGGGATGGGTGGGTGGCTGGCTGGCTGGGCGGGTGAATAAATGGGCCTCTACAGCTTCGTGGACTCCTGAAATCTCTGCCTTCAGGACAGGAGTTTCTGGCTTTCTGTTAAGCTTTCTTCACAATCATCTCCTGCATTCAGTTCCACACCTGGCTCCAGGCTTCCACTGGAGACCAAAGAGGAGGAGCTAGGGAATGACGGTGGGTCACCTTTCAGCAGTGAGTAAGTGACACTGTTGCTGAGGGACAGATCCTATAACTCACACAGCCAAGGCAGTGGGTCACGTAAGGAGGCCTTGTTCAATCTGAGTGACTGGTTCTTTTGGCCTTTATATATCAGGTGATCTCACTGTGCCCTTGGCCTTGCTACTTAAAGTGTGGCCAGCGGACCAGCAGCATGGGCATCACCAGGAAGCTTGTGAGAAATGCAGAATCAGAATCTGCATTTTAATATGCTCTCTGGAGATTCATGTACATATTAAAATTTGAGAAGTACCTATTCAGGAGGATTCACCCTAGGAGAAGTTTACTACCAGAATACGAGTTGGGTTCAATAAAAGCTAAGTATCATATAAAAATATATTTATATATATATACTTTTAAAGCCTCGATTTTTAGATTTTTTCTTTACTCATTTTCTATTTATTTTATTAAGGAAGAGGTCATTTATATCTATTAATGGTAAAACTCACCCTATTTAGAGTATGGTTCTATGAGATTTGACAAATGCATCACTTTTTTATTTGCATACAATGAAATCTACTTTTTCAATTATACAGTTCTATCAGTTTTGATAAGTACATATAGTTACATAAACGTCAGCACCATCAAGATTGAAAAATGGTTTTCTCACTTCTAAAACTTTCCTTGTGTTCTTCCTTTGTGTCTGCCTCTCCTGTTAACCTGCCCTTGGGAACCACATATCTGTTTTTTGTGCTCATGGTGTTGCGTTTTGCGGATACCACATAAGTGGATGCATCGCTTAGCATCACAGACCCCACACCTAACTGGGTAGCAGCTGTGGATACGGGTGCAGATCACTGAAGAGTCATGCTTTAGACCTTTGTAGTTCTGAATCCCTTCATGCCCATAGAATTGTCACAAAGAGACCCCGGATTGGGGTTAAGTTTCAGGCTGCTCAGCAGTTGTCCCTTAGGTTTCTGTACCCGTGAAGCCTAGTGTTGGAGACTCACTACCTGGGAAATTCTGAGACTGAACCTTGCTGTGAGGAACCTGTCAGGTGCTGGTCTTAGTGTCCGTGCGTAGGAGTGGCCTCCACCATCTCGCTCAGGGAAACCAAGTTTTAGGGCTGGAATCCACCTCACGAAGCCCAGCCTGAGAAGGAGAAGCCATGAGAACACCTGAAGGTCTAGGGAGCTTCTGAGCCGGCTTCTCCCACTGGATGCTGAGGCCCTGCAAAGCATCTGGACCTGGAGGGATAGGATCCCTTGGTGGCGACCACAGCCCTGAATCGCCTCTGCAGTGCCAGTTCATGCAGTGGCCACGGGGAGACCAGCCACGGTCTGCATGACGTTTGTCCTCACTGTGGGAACTACAGCGACGCACATATCAGGCTTCTTGACGTCCTAGAGCTCACGGATGCTGGCTCCCGGCAGATGCTCTGGTCAATTTTTTTTTTAGGCATCCTCACCCGTCTGTTTCATTTTGTACAGTTTCTATGGCTTTGACTTCAATTTAATCTTTTCTACTACAATGACTAAACTGCTATTAAACTGCTATTAATCCTATCTAGTGTATTTTTTAATCTCAGACATTGTAGTTTTCATCTCTAGAAGTTTAATTTGGCTCTTTTTGAAAACTATGTTCCATGTATCTGATTAACATGTTCAATAGTCCCTCTATTTGAACAAGTAAAGTAGAATTGCAATAACTATTTTAACGTCCATGTCTACTAATTTTAACATTAGCACCATTTCTGGGTTGATTTTGATGGATTTATTTCTCTCCTTACTGTAGATCACATTTTTCTGCTTCTCAGTCTGCCTGGTACTCTTTTACTGAATGTCAGGCATTGTGACTTTTTCCTCGTTGGGTCCTGGGTGTTTCTGTGTTCCATTAAACATCTTAACCTTTGTTTTAGGATTCACTTAACTGGCTTAGAAACAGTTTGATTCAGCTTTGTTATGTAAGACCAGAACAACAATTAAACTGTCCCTGATTATTGCCCATGACTGAGGAAAGACCCTTCTGTGTGCTCCACCCAGGGGCCAGTGGATTATCATGTTGGCTTGGCAGGTGTGAAGATACCCTGGCCTGGTCCTGTGTGAGTTCCAAGCACCGTTCTCTCTAACTCACCCTGTTCTTTCCTTTCCCTCAGTAATTTCCTCATGTACATGCAGTTACTGTACTGAGCCACATCATTAGTTTCTGTGTGGTTATATAGAGGCTTGCTTGTTTTAAATTTTTAGAAACCACTTTTTTTAACTTTTGTTTCTTGGTTATGTAAAGTGTTTCCATGAGTCCAAAATCAAATTCATGAAAAGACATATTTAACAAAGACTAATCTCTATCCTGATGCCTTACCCTAATGGCCTCCTTTCTCAAAAGGGAATAATTTTTAAATTTTGATGGCTTACTCTTTCTTTTTAAAAAGTTTATTTGTATTTAGCTGGAGGATAATTGCTTTACAATGTTGTGTTGGTTTCTGCCATACGTCAACATGTATCAGCAGTATGTCCCCACCCTCTGGAGACTCCTTCCCACCCACCACCCCATCCCACCCCTCTAGGCTGTCACAGAGCACGGGGTTGAGCTCCCTGCATCATACAGCAAGTTCCTACTGGCTGTTTTACGTATGGTAATGTACATGTTTCAGTGCTCCTCTCTCCAATCGTCCCACCTTCTTCTTCCCCCACTGCGTCCTCAGGTCTGTTCTCTCTGTCTGTGTCTCCATTGCTCTCCTGCAAACAGGTTCGTCAGCACCATTTTTCTAGAGTCCATATATATGTGTTAATATACGATATTTGTTTTTCTCTTTCTGATTTACTTCATTCTGTATGACATGCTCTAGGTTCATCTACCTCACCTAGTAGTGACTCAAATTCCTTCGTTTTATGGCTGACTAATATTCTATTCTATACTACAACTTATTTATACATTCATCTGTTGATGGACATCTAGCTTGCTTCCATGTCTTAGCTATTGTAAATAGTGCTCTCAGTAAACATTGCACTCATCTCACATGCTAGCAAAGTAATGCTCAATGTTCTCCATGCCAGGCTTCAACAGTACACGAACCGTGAACTTTCAGACATTCAAGCTGGATTTAGAAAAGGCAGAGGAACCAGAGATCAAATTGCCAACATCTGTTGGATCATTGAAAAAGCAAGAGAGTTCCAGAAAAACATATATTTCTACTTTATTGACTATGCCAAAGCCTTTGACTGTGTGGATCACAACAAACTGTGGAAAATTCTGAAAGATATGGGCCCACCTGACCTGCCTCCTGAGAAGTCTGTATGCAGGTCAGGAAGCAACAGTTAGAACTGGACATGGAACAACAGACTGGTTCCAAATTGGGGAAGGAATACGTCAAGGCTGTATATTGTCACCCTGCTTATTTAACTTATATGCAGAGGACATCATGTGAAATGCCAGGTTGGATGAAGCATAAGCTGGAATCAAGATTGCCAGGAGAAATATCAATAACCTCAGATATGCAGATGACACCACCCTTATGGCAGAAAGTGAAGAGGAACTAAAGAGCCTCTTGATGAAAGTTAAAGAGGAGAGTGAAAAAGTTGGCTTAAAACTCAGCATTCAGAAGATGAAGATCATGGCATCTGGTCCCATCACTTCAAGGCAAATAGATGGGGAAACAATGGAAACAGTGAAAGACTATTATTAGGGGCTCCCAAATCACTACAGATGGTGAATGTAGCCATGAATTTAAAAGACGCTTACTCCTTGGAAGAAAAGTTATGACCAACCCAGCAGCATATTACAAAGCAGAGATATTACTTTGCTAACAAAGGTCCATCTAGTCAAGGCTATGGTTTTTCCAGTAGTCATGTATGGATGTGAGAGTTGGACTATAAAGAAAGCTGAGCGCTGAAGAATTGATGCTTTTGAACTGTGGTGTTGAAGAAGACTCTTGACAGTCTCTTGGACTGTAAGGAGATCCAACTAGTCCATCCTAAAGTAGGTGAGTCCTGGGTGTTCATTGGAAGGACTGATGTTGAAGCTGAAGCGCCAATACTTTGGCTACCTGATGTGAAGAACTGACTCATTGGAAAAGACCCTGATGCTGGGAAAGATTAAAGGTGGGAGGAGAAGGGGACGACAGAGGATGAGATGATTGGATGACATCACTGACTCGATGGACATGAGTTTAAGTAAGCTCCGGGAGTTGGTGATGGACAGGAAGCCTGGTGTGCTGCAGTCCATGGAGTCGCAAAGAGTCAGACACGACTGAGTGACTGAGCTGAACTGAACTGAGTGAACGTTGGGGTACATGTGTCTTTTAGAACTGTGGTTTTTCTCAAGGTATGTGCCCAGTAATGGGATTGCTGGGTCATATGGTAATTTTATTCCTATTTTTTTGAGAAATCTCCATACTGTTCTCCATAGTGGTTGTATCAGTTTACATTGCCACCAACTGTGCAGAAAGGTTCTATTTTCTCCACATCCTCTCCAGAATTTATTGATTGTAGATTTTTTGATGATGGCTATTCTGACCTGTGTGAGATCAAAACCTCACTGTGGTTTTGATTTGCATTTCTCTAATGATAAGTGATGTTGAACATTTTTTCATGTGTTTTTTAGCCATCTGTATGTCTTCTTTGGAGAAACGTCTATTTAGGTCTTCTGCCCATTTTTTTAAAATTGCGTTTGTTTTTATGATATTGAGCTGCATGAGCTGCTTGAATATATTTTGGAGATTAGTCCTTTGTCATTGTTTCATTTGCAGTTATTTTTTCCCATTCTGAGGGTTGTCTTTTCGTCTTATTTGTGGTTTCCTTTGCTATGCAAAAGCTTTTAAGTTTAATTAGGTCCCATTTGTTTATTTTTGTTTTTATTTCCATTCACTCTTTCATGTTTTAATTATATTCAAATATTTATATTCTGAAGAAATGGGTAGCATTAGACACACTTTTGTTGGTTTCACTTAGCAGTGTATCCTGGCAATTGCTTTGTGGTAGTGTATAGCAGTATACTTCATTCCTTGTCATAGCTTACAGTGTTTCCTTGGTATGAATGGACTGCTGTGCATTCACCCTGTCCCAGTGGGTTTCCCAAAACTTTGCTGTTAAAAATAGTTATATAATGAATAACATGTGCATTCAGCTTTTTTGTTTTATTTCCTTTTTTATCTTTGAGAGAGATTTCTGTAAGTGGTATTGCCTGGTCAAAAGAAAGATGCATAATATTATTTTGGTAGACATTTCCAAATGTAATTTTCATTCCTACCAGTAATGTATGAGAAAGCCTTTTCTGCAGTTTTCCCCCACTTAATATTTGGAGAAGGAAATGGTAACCCACTCCAGTATTCTTGCCTGGAGAATCCCATGGATGGAGAAGGCTGGTAGGCTACAGTCCATGGGGTTGCAAAGAGTCGGACACGACTGAGCGACTTCACTTAATATTTATCAAACTTCTCTATTTTATATTACCTTTGTCTGTCTTTTTTTGTAAATGTAGTCTTTCATTGTGAGGTCTATTTTACTTGCTTTTAGTATATTCTTGGAATTTAGGAAGCTGAGTTTCCATGTCTCTCAGCAAACACACTTGAGAGTCGTACACGAAATGTCTCAAAGTCTAGATCTGGAGTAGAAGGGAAGAAGCCATGTTTGGCCTCAGGTTTCAAGTAAGATTTCCACCACAGTTTATCAGAAACACTGCTTATTGTGAGTAAAAACAGTGTGGTCACATACAGAAAAAAGTGATGCGGTTTTTTTTTTTTTCATTTAGCAAGTGATTTTTGTGTGATTTATCTTAATAAGGTGAAGAGATTCATTGAGCTGTAAGTCTCTAACATGTAGGAGAAGTCACCTCTCCAGGACACTGACTTTGGTGTTGTGAGATGGAGTGTAGTGATGTGGTGTCATGCTCACATAGGCACTGCTTCTCCTTTAAGGAGGCATTTAGCATGCAGTCCTTACTGAGGAATGAGAAAGGTGGTCCTCGAGGGGCTGCCCCATGCCCTGGTGTGAGGGCTGCTCCCATGGCTTACCTGTGCATGCCCCCCAAAGTGCATGCCCTTCCGATGTTCTAAACCAGCTTGTGTATTTGTGTGTGTCACAGAGGGCTGTCCAGGCCAGATGGCACTAGCTGGGGTGTCAGCTGCTATGGTTGCAGAGCCTTCCCTGAGAGCTTTGGGGCTGTGAAAAGTTTCCTGGCAGTTTCATTGCTGAATGCTCATGTCAGCTGTTTGGAAAGATCTTATTAAGGTCAGAGCACAGACCTGGTGGAGTGCTGTGATGAGGGCTGAAGTCAACTCTTACGCGACTGTAGAAGGCACAGGGAGATTCTGTAAGTAACACTAAGACCAAACAAAATAATGGGTTCTGTTGTGGGTAGCTTCTCAAAAGTTCTTAGAATTTTTCTTTCACTTTCAGTTACACTTTGATCTGAGGAAGGTCAAACTGAAGATGAGAAGCCTACCAGCTTCATTGTTCTTCTCATTAACCTTATATATAGTTCATGGCACAGTACCGATAGCAAAAATGATGTTGGAGCGTTAAGCTAGGTAAAAGTGTTTCCAAGATGGAGTGGTATGAGGTTTGTAATATTCTCAGCTCAGGTTCTGAACTGTACCAAAGTTACAGCGATGTTTATGTGGAGGGAAGCTTGCTTCCTCTGTGCCAGGGAGTGAACACCCCATTACGTGCAGGTCTTACCACGTATCTGTAAGGG
>SJYT01028402.1:111099-182845 GCA_006410635.1 Cephalophus harveyi | reverse complement strand
AAAGAGGTTAAGAATGTTCCTAGTGCCATACAGCTAGTAAATGCAAAGCTACATTTCCAATAGATGCCCGATTAATTCTAAAACCAGTGCTGGGAACCACTACCAAGGTGAGACGGTGACAGTGGGAGCGAGTAAGCCAAGAGCCCAGGACCCATCAGAAACTCTTAGCTACCACAAGCCTGGCCTCATGCTTTGGAACCTATTTGCTCTCACTTGGTGGTCGTTAGTATGTACGTGTGTGCGCGCTCAGCCACTCAGTCGTGTCTGACTCTCTGACCTCATTGACTGTAGCCCAGCAAGTTCCTCTGTCCATGGGATTTTCTAGGCAAGAATAATGGAGTGGGTCGCCATTTCTTTCTCCACATTAGTATGTGCCAACCCACAGAAGATGAAGAATTTGTAACCCAGGCCGCAGCTAGTGTCCAGGCTTGGTCCCCTCCTGTCAAATTCTCTGCCTATCACAGGCTTTTCTGAGCCGGTGGGTATTTGTGTTTCAACAGCATCTTATTTTCTGAACTCAGGCTTCTCCTTGTCAAATGTAGATATTTAATACAAAGAGCTTTCTATTTGAAGCTTTCCAAGAGCTTTATGAATAAAGCTCATTCTGTCTGACTGACTGAAATAACCTTTCAGTGGAGAAATAGAAGAAGCATTGCTTCATTTCTCCTCCACTTTTCAAATCTCATTGAAGAGGGGTTAGTTATGCCTCCAACATTCCATTTCTTTAATAAAAGGTTATTGTCAGGCAGCACTTCTGAAGGAACTGCTCATTGAAGCCAACATTTCAATTTCAAAACAACAAATAAAAGCTTGTGTGTAAGGAAGGCTTGGTGACTGGCAAACAAGGACTCTTTCCCCACAGAGCAGCCTTTCCAAATATACATGTAGGTTTAAGAGATCCTTTAAAGAGCCAGCCAGGCTTCTTCCTGCTCAGCTGCCTTGAGGTCTGCTATCAATTGATTGTGCTTTTCTTGAGAGTCTGTGAGGTGGAAGGTGTGAGAGAGAAGCCTCACACCCTAGCCAGGGAGATTGGACACCTGGGTGTGACTCACAAGACAGGGATGAATGCCAAGTGCTGCCCAAGTGGGGCCAACACCCAGGAAGTTCAGAAGAGCAGCTCATCTCTGCAGGTATGGAGAGGCCTTTGCACTGCCCAGATGGTGCCTCCTCCCTCAAATGGACCTGTTACGTCTGTTGCCTGCACCAGGAATGACTTTCCCTTCTCCATGAAGGCACGGTTCAGCTTCATAGCTGTAACCCACATGTCAGCCAGCTTGTCCTACCCCTTGAGGGCCTGGGAGGTTCTGGCTCAAGTCCTCATCCCATGTGGTAGTTCACACTCTTCCCGAGATAACCACAAGTCTTCAGTATCCTGAATATCTTCTCTGTTGCCTCCATTCTGTGCCATGTTGGCTTAGACTGAAAGTCTAGGTTCTTTATTCATTTTCCTTCACATCCTTACTCACCAAATCATCTATGAAGGCATTGGACCTTTCCTGACTATTTGGAGGCTAGTGGTAAAGGCTTCATATCACAAAGACTTATGCAACTTCAAATACTCATTAGGCATCCCTGTTGTTAAACATGTTCTTTCACTTCCTCTTGCAGACTCACTGGAAAGCAGTGAGATAACTTTCCTGGTCTGAGATGATTTTCCTGCAGAAAGCTTTCCTGGTGGGGGGTGGGTGTGGCAGCTCCCTGGATCCACACTTGTAGGGGAGGGCAGGAAGCTGGGCAGAGGGATAAGCCAGGATAGGGTACCACTCAGCAAGGCCTTAGCTGGGAATGGAGTATGCTCAAGCTGGGGTGCCCTGCCTGCAACATTATTGGTGGGTGGAAGGGATGCTCCCCACTGCTGGGGAACCAGACTTCACTCCTGACAGGGGATCCTGAGGTATAGACCAGTGACCACCACACCACCCAGGCGTCTCCAATTCCACATTCCTCCCCATTTTCTGGCATCTGTTGCTTTCCTCCCTTTCTCAGGAGCAAAAAACGTTCTCAGGCCAGGGCCGTAGGCTTTCCTTTGGCTCTTGGGCTTCTGCTCACTTCTGTGTCCTCAGGATCTTATCTTACCCCCAAAGGTCTTCTGTACCTGTTTTTTTTTTGACATGTGTGTGTGTGGGGGCGGGGGCGGGGTGAGTGTGGGTGTGTGTGTACCTACTGAAGTTTCCATCTGTCCTATTTCAGTAACAGTGGGCGACATCAGAGGTAAATTGCTGAAATGAACAGAAAGTGGTTTTTAGAATCTGAACAATCTGAGTTCACAACTTGGCTCCACTTCTTACTCTGTGGTCTCAGATGAGTTCCTTTGCCTCCAGCCTCAGTTTCTGCACCTGTGAAATGGGGGCATCATTAGCATGCATATCAACAGCACTCTGCTTAGTACTCAGCAGACAACCAGCAAGGGCTAGGAGCCTCCCTGCTCACACCTCTTTCCTGACCTTCCAGTTGCCCCGACTTACGAGCTGGTTTTTAATTGACTATGAAAACACTTTTTCTTTTAAGTTTTTCACAAATTTTTTTTACAGACTTGAAATCCTGCCTCCAAGCAAATGATCCTAAAGAGGCCCTTTAGCTATTGTCAACTGCAGAACATATGTCCATGGTGGCAGGGCAGGAGGCACAAATTCAAGGACTTCTGGGGCCATGTTCGTGTTCATGAGCCAAGGCTTTTACAGTCTTCCTGGTGTCTCCTGGTTATTCTACTTTGTTTAAGTTTTTTTCTTCTTTGCGCCATAAATCAAATATGTTCTGTGTCTTTGATGCCCATTAAGATCATGCGTGAATTATAGTAAACTTTTATTTCTCCTAGCTGGAGGCAATAGGCATTATTTTGAAACAATTAAGAATGTTTGTGATAAAATTGAGTGAATTAACACAGCTGTTCCTATATTATTTTGAAATATCTACAGTTCGTTCAGTGCTAAAGATCCTAAGCACCACCAGAAACCACAGGTTAAGGAGAAAGTCTTACATTTATTGCTGTATTTGTTCAGTTTTGATACTCATCACTTTTTTCATTCAAAAGACCTCATTTATTTCAGTTGGCTAGTTATCAGTTTAAAACATTTGAATAGACAATGAGTTACTAATTAGACTCTTGAATGCCTTCAAACTCTGTACATTTATGTAATCAAATTCTTTTTTAAAAAAGGGTTTTTTTCCCCAGTTTTATTGAATTAGAATTGATCTACATTGTTGTTGTCATTGTTTAGTTGCTAAGTCATGTCCTACTCTTTGTAACCCCATGGACTGTGGCCTGCCAGGCTCCTCTGTCCATGGGATTTTCCAGCCAATAATACTGGAGTGGGTTGCCATTTCCTTCTCCAGGGTATCTTCCTGACCCAGGGATCAAACTTGTGTCTCCTGCATTGCCAGGCAGATTCTTTACACCTAAGCCACCAGGGAAGCTCCATAATTGACCTACATACAGCACTGTATAAATTTAAGGTGTACAGAATAAGGATTTGACTTACATACATCATGCAATGATGACTATAATATGTTTAGTGAACATCCATCATTTCTTACAGATACAAAAAAGAAAAGAAATATTCTTTTCCTGAGATGAGAATTCTTAACAACTTTCATAACAACATACAGTAGTGTTATTTATATTTCTCTTGTTGTACATTACATCTCAGTACTTACTTATCTCATAACTGGTAGTTTGTACCTTTTGACTGCCTTCATCCAGTTCCCTCTTCCCCCATCTTCAGTTCAATTCAGTTCAGTTCAGTTACTCAGTCATGTCTGACTCTTTGCGACCTCATGAATCGCAGCACACCAGGCCTCCCTGTCCATCACCATCTCCCAGAGTTCACTCAAACTCACATCCATCGAGTCAGTGATGCCATCCAACCATCTCATCCTCTGTCATCCCCTTCTCCTCCTGCCCCCAATCCCTCCCAAGCAACAGAGTCTTTTCCATTGAGTCAACTCTTCGCATGATGTGGCCAAAGTACTAGAGTTTCAGCTTTAGCATCATTCCTTCCAAAGAAATCCCAGGGCTGATCTCCTTCAGAATGGACTGGTTGGATCTCCTTGCAGTCCAAGGGACTCTCAAGAGTCTTCTCCAACACCACAGTTCAAAAACATCAATTCTTCAGTTCTCAGCTTTCTTCACAGTCCAACTCTCACATCCATACATGACTACTGGAAAAACCATAGCCTTGACTAGACGGACCTTTGTTGGCAAAGTAATGTCTCTGCATTTGAATATGCTATCTAGGTTGGTCATAACTTTTCTTCCATGGAGTAAGCGTCTTTTAATTTCATGGCTGCAATCAACATCTGCAGTGATTTTGGAGCCCAAAAAAATAAAGTCTGACACTGCTTCCACTGTTTCCCCATCTACTTCCCATGAAGTGATGGGACCAGATGCCATGATCTTAGTTTTCTGAATGTTGAGCTTTAAGCCAACCTTTTCACTTTCCTCTTTCACTTTCATCAAGAGGCTCTTTAGCTCCTCTTCACTTTCTGCCATAAGGGTAGTCATCTTATGACAGTCATCTGCGTATCTGAGGTTATTCATATTTCTCCTGGCAATCTTGATTCCAGCTTGTGCTTCTTCTAGCCTAGTGTTTCTCATGAAGTACTGGCATCTGGTCCCATCACTTCATGGGAAATAGATGGGGAAACAGTGTCAGACTTTATTTTTGGGGGCTCCAAAATCACTGCTGATGGTGACTGCAGCCATGAAATTAAAAGACGCTTACTCCTTGGAAGAAAAGTTATGACTAACCTAGATAGCATATTCAAAAGCAGAGACATTACTTTGCCGACTAAGGTCCATCTAGTCAGGGCTATGGTTTTTCCTGTGGTCATGTATGGATGTGAGAGTTGGACTGTGAAGAAGACTGAGCGCCAAAGAATTGATGCTTTTGAACTGTGGGTGTTGGAGAAGACTCTTGAGAGTCCCTTGGACTACAAGGAGATCCAACCAGTCCATTCTGAAGGAGATCAGCCCTGGGATTTCTTTGGAAGGAATGATGCTAAAGCCGAAACTCCAGTACTTTCGCCACCTCATGCGAAGAGTTGACTCAATGGAAAAGACACTGTTGCTCGGAGGGATTGGGGGCAGGAGGAGAAGGGGACGACAGAGGATGAGAAGGCTGGATGGCATCATGGATTCGATGGACGTGAGTCTGAGTGAACTCTGGGAGTTGGTGATGGGCAGGGAGGCCTGGCGTGCTGCGATTCATGGTGTCACAAAGAGTTGGACGTGACTGAGTGACTGAACTGAACTGAACTCTGCATATAAGTTAAATAAGCATGGTGACAATATACAGTCTTGACATCTTGGATAATCACAAATCTGAATTCTTTTTCTATGAGTTTATTGAAGTATAATTGACCTGTAACAGTCTGTTAGTTCCAGATGCACAGCATAGTGATTTGATATTTCTATACATTACAATATGATCACTGTGATAAGTCTAGTTACCATCTGTCACCAAAGTTATTACATAGTTACTGGCTATATTCCCAGTGCTGTACACTTTATCCCTGTGATTCATTTCTCTTGTAACTGAAAGTTTGTCCCTCTTAACCTCCCTCACCTATTCACTCCTTCCCCCTACCCCCTCCCACATGGCAGCCACCTGCTTATTCTCTGTATCCATAAGTCTGCTTCTGTTTTGTTACATTTCTTCACTTGTTTTTTAGATTCCACATATAAGAGAAATTACATGTTATTTGTCTTTCTTCATCTGATTTATTTCACTTTGCATAATATCCTCAAGGAAATTCTGTCCATCTTTAACAAGATTTCCTTCTTTTCTATGTCTGGGTAATGTTTCATTATATATATATATGTGTGTGGAAAATGCATATAATATATGTATGTTTATATATATATATGTATAAACATCTATTCATCTATCCACTGACCCTTAGGTTGCTTTCATATATTGTAAATAATGCTGCAGTAAACATAGATGCATATATCTTTTAGAATTAGTGTTTTGTTTTCTTCAGGTAAATACTCAGTAGTAAAATTGCTAGATCATATGGTAGTTCTATTTTCGGTTTTATAAGAAACCTCATACTGCTATTTATAGTTGTAGTCCCACCAATACTGTACGAGGGATCCCTTTTCTCCACATCCTCACCAACACTTGTTATTTCTTTTTGGTAATAGCCATTTTGAGTGTGAGGTGATGTCTCATTGTGCTTTTGAATTGCATTTTCCCTGATGATTAGTGATGTTGAGCAGTTTTTTCATATGTCTGTTGGCCATCTGTATGTCTTCTTTTTTTTTGTTTGTTTTTCTTTTACTTTATTTTACAATACTGTATTGGTTTTGCCATACATCAACATGAATCTGCCATGGGTATACACGTGTTCCCAATCCTGAACCCCACTCCTACCTCCCTCCCCATACCATCTCTCTGGGTCATCCCAGTGCACCAGCCCCAAGCATCCTGTATCCTGCATTGAACCTAGACTGGCGATTCATTTCTTATATGATATTATACATGTTTCAATGCCATTCTTCCCAATCATCCCACCCTCTCCCTCTCCCACAGAGTCCAAAAGACTGTTCTATACATCTGTGTCTCTTTTGCTGTCTTGCATACAGGGTTATCATTACCATCTTTCTAAATTCCATATATATGTGTTAGTATACTGTATTGGTGTTTTTCTTTCTGGCTTACTTCACTCTGTATAATCAGCTCCAGTTTCATCCACCTCATTAGAACTGATTCAAATGTATTCTTTTTGATGGCTGAGTAATACTCCATTGTGTATATGTACCACAGTTTTCTTATCCATTCATCTGCTGATGGACATCTAGGTTGCTCCCACATCCTGGCTATTGTAATGGACATTGGGGTACACGTGTCTCTTTCAATTCTGGTTTCCTTGCTGTGTATGCCCAGCAGTGGGATTGCTGGGTCATAAGGCAGTTCTATTTCCAGTTTTTTAAGGAATCTCCACACTGTTCTCCATAGTGGCTGTACTGTATGTCTTCTTTAGAAAAATGTCTATTCAGGTTCTCTGCCCATATCTTAATCAGGTTGTTTTTTGATATTGAGTTGTATGAGTTCTTTGTATATTTTGAATATTAAACTCTTAATAGTATTATTAACCACCAGGCACTGGTGGCTCTGATAATAAAGAATCTGCCTGCAGTGCAGGAGACCTGGGTTTGATCCCTGGGCTGAAAAGATCCCTTGGAGAAGAGAATGGCTACACACTCCAGTATTCTTGCCTGGAGAGTTCCATGGACATAGGAGACTAAAAGACTACAGTCCATGGGGTCACAAAGAGTTAGACAAGACTGAGAGACTAACACTTTCACTTTGGGCTTCCCTGGTGGCTCAGATGGTAAAGGATCTGCCTGTACTATGGGAGACCTGCGTTCAATCCTTGGGTCAGGAATCTCCTGGAGAAAGGAATGCCTACCCACTCAAGTATCCCTGCCTGTAAATTCCATGGACAGAAGAATCTGGTGGCCTTCAGTTCATGGGGTCACAAATAGCTGGACATGACTGAGCAACTAACACTTTCATTTTCAACCTTATTGTATATGTCATTTGAAAAATATCTTCTCCATTCAGTAGATGTCATTTCGTTTTGTAGGCAGTTTCCTTCACTGTGCAAAAGCTTTTTGGTTTGGGGTTATCCCGTTTGACTATTTTTGCTTTTGTTTCCCTTGCCTGAGGACACAAATCCAAAAAAATATTGCTAAGATCAATGTCAAAGAAAAACTGCCTATGTTTTCTTCTAGAAGTTTTATGATTTCAGGTCTCACATTTAAGTCTTTAATCCATTTGGAGTTTATTTTTGTATATAGTATGGAATGCAGTTCAGTTTGATTCTTTTAAATTTAGCTGAGTTTTCCCAACACTTTTTACTGAAGAGGATGTCTTTTCTCTATTCTGTATTCTTGCCATATTTGTTGTAGATTAATTGACCACATAAGTATAGGTTCTGGGCTCTCTATTCTATTTCATTGATCAATGTGTCTGTTTTCATGCCGATACCATACTGTTTTGATTACTGCAACTTTGTGGTGTAGTTTGAAATCAGAGAGCATGATACTTCCAGCTTTATCCTTTTTTCTAAAGATTGTTTTGCCTATTTGGGATCTTTTGTGTTTCCGTACACATTGTTTATATTATTTGTTATAGTTCTATGAAAAATGCCATTGGAATGCAATAGGAATCACATTGAACCTGTAAATTGCCTTGGGTAGTGTATTTTAATATTAATTCTTCTAATCTATAAGCACAGTTATATTTTCAGCTCATCAACTAGGTCTTTCCACAGACTAATCATACTGGACATAGGAATAGATTTTCTGAAGCACATCAGAGACTTCTCAGCCTCTGTTTTGCTGTTCTGATTTGCCGTGGCTTTGGAGCCCTGCTCAGTTACAGACCCAGCCTGGATGACAGCACAGGCAGGAAGATGAGCTCATGTATTCCCGTCTCACTCTAATCAAACTGTGCATTCTCATCAATATCAAGGCAGAAGTGAAACTGACAAAAGAGATTTCAGAAAAGGCAGGGTGCCTTTGCCTTTGCATCATCTCACGAGAGGAGGTAAGAAAGGATTATTTTCTAATGTATCTTTCAACAGCAGTGTTCCATTCTCAGGAAATTATGCTGTACATCACAGAGAAAAGCAGAGAACCAGCTGAGATTTGAGGAGAGCGGGGCAGGTGAGAGAAAGCAGCTTACAGAGGCATAGGTTGCTTCCCAGGCACAGGGCTCTGTCTCCCTTGGCTTTTATTCAAGTCATTGGTCTTGGACAATTTTCCATTAGGCCATCGTTGTCCCCTGCTGCTGCAATGCTGCCAGACTCTTTGGAACTCCACCAGGCCCTTGATCCAGGAGCCTCAGGACAGCTTGTAATCATGCACCAGATTTCCACAAGTCTCCCCAACTCTATGAGATCAGAGGACTTCTCACCACGGAAATTAAAACCTTCTCTACTTATCTTCTAATCCTGCGACTCCTACTTTGGAGCCAACTTCCAGTCCCGGTTTTTATCAAATTCTAAGAAATATGGACCCAGCCCTCAATAA
This sequence comes from Cephalophus harveyi, assembly GCA_006410635.1. Taxonomy (NCBI): domain Eukaryota; kingdom Metazoa; phylum Chordata; class Mammalia; order Artiodactyla; family Bovidae; genus Cephalophus; species Cephalophus harveyi. The sequence goes on along the minus strand of SJYT01028402.1, from coordinate 173,805 downwards.
GCAGTGTTGGTCCTTATTGCCTTCAGTAGCAGAAGGCAAAAGAGAGAAATGAGACACAGTCTTTGTCTTTGAGAGACTGAAATTTTACTTAAAAATTTATTCTCTAACTCTCTGTTAAAGGGATCTGAAAATCAGACTACCAGTTGACACGTATGAATAGCATGTTATGCTGATCAGAGCTTACCTCTAACTCCTGAGAGAAGTTTATTTAATTCATTTTTACATTAAGCAAAATATGCAATAAACCTAATAAAATAATATATATAGAAAATGAAGATCAGAGAGAAGTGAGGGGTAGTCAAAGTGTGACTATTGTTGCTATGGCAGAGTGTGAAGAGTGGTCCTGAGCTTTTAGGAGTCCAAGTCAAAACAGAGAGACATGATATAGTTACTAGTTCTCGTTAGCAAGAATGTGACTGTTACTGGTTCCTCAGGGGAGACAGAGCTTTTGTGTTTAGTTTCATGTAGAGCATATGGAGGGATGTGACATCCTCAACAATCTTTATGCAGGAAATGAGGATGGGAAGTTCATAGAGGTGGCTTCTTTTGGTGATGGTCTATGATGAACTAGACCACATAGACTTCTAGGGGGTTTAACTCTATTTAAAAGTAAGACTAGAAGTACTTAGAGAAAATTTACAATCTGTTGATTTTAATTAGAATTAAATGTTTCCTTCTTGCATTTTTTTTTAAATTAAAAATATGTGACCCTTGAAGAAGAGTTAAGAGCAAAACTGAAGACAGATTTTGATTTGAAGTCTCTGAGGAATAAATGACAGGGATGCCCTTGGCTGATTTGATGAGTGTGTTTCCCTGCTGCCATGCATTAATTAACTGTGTTTGACTTTCTATTTTTATGGTAAACTCCTATTAAAGAAATGTTGAAGTACAATCACTAGTTTAGATGTTCAAAGAAAAGCAGGCCACCCAACAGTAACTCAACGTGGAGCCTCTTCAGACTTCAGGAAGGGATTCTGCTGGGTTGGTTTGCCCATGTTCAGGCTTTTTCCATATAAGACTTATTATATTATGTATCTGTAATAGCTGAGAGAGTCTTGACATATTAAAGCATGGAGTGTTTCTTAACACAGAACTGTCTAAAGGTCTCTCAAGTATTTATGGAGTGTGATCAACTTTACTTTTTGGCATGTGAACAGTATGAATGAAGAAATCTGATGGCTAAATGCAGGAGTACAGAGGACAAGATAGAGTGAGCACAACAAATTTCCACCTCCTTCCATAGGATATGGCAGTTACCCTTCTGCAGCATGACCTGTCCAGTCTGGTCCAGCTTTTTCTCCTCCTTGTATGGCATATATTTTGCTGGTGGTCTTCTGCGTGTCCCACTCTATTCTGGACTGAGATGACATAATCTTTGTATCAGAACCCCTTAACAATTTGTAAAACTTAATTATATTAGCTGCTAATGATTGGTAAGATTCAACTTAAGTATACAGTCCCTATTGTCTAGTTTTCATAATTCATACTTCCTCTATGCATTCTGTAAAATGCTAGGTGTTACTTAATTCCTCCAGAATACTTTTTGCTGTTTGCTTGGCCTGTAGCTTTCTGGAATATTAAGACTCTTGATTTCTTTGAATATTTTACCTGCCATGGAATTGGGGAAAACATTTTAAAATTCACTGATATACATTCTCTCCTAATTGAATTTTCTTGGGAAACCAAAGCAACACAAAGTTAGTCTCTGAAATTGCTACTTGGATTACTTTAAAAATTCGTAAAAGAGTCATTTCCTAGTTAAGATGCAGGCTAACATTGATCTCCCGCAATCAGAAGCATGGACACGATGCTTATTATGAGACCCCATCAAACAAGAAAGAAAGACCAGGAAAGGGTCCTCATTAAACACAGCTTCCAGACAATGAGGTTTCAGTACCCCTCAAATCATACCAAGATTCTTCATAGACTAGGTTGTTTGGGTATAAGACAAATGCTCTGTAGTTTGTACGTGTGTTTGTATGACACAATTTTCTGCCTAAGTGGAAGGTGGTGAGTAAATTAACTTAGAAGGTTTTTGCCAGACAGCCTAAAGAGCGTTATAAAGAAAATGCCCCTCATGTTGAGAAATGTGAGGGTGAAACTGTGTGTTTTGAAAGGCAGATATGATTTTTGCATTTGTAAGACTTCCTTATTGCATTTGTCCATGGAAAAAAGATACGGAGATGATTTAAACAGGATGCTCTGATTCCTTGGCACAGAGATTAGGTATTCAGTGAGTACATAAGGATGAGTGAGTGGATGAATGAATGAAATATGGGGACATAAACAAATGAGTTTCTTCCTTCTGGTGTCCCCAAGTCTCCGAAAGATCACTCACTCATCTATAATAATCCCTTGGGTGGACTGTGATTAGACTTAAGGAAAATGGGCTTTAAGGGCAGTTTTCAGACAATCAGAGGTCTGTTTTCTCTGGATAGCATATAGGGCTGCAGTAAGGAGCAGGGCTTTCATGTGAGGCTTGATGCGAGGTGTTCATAGGAGACAATGGGGCCTCAAACATGACTTCTCAGGACTAGATGGGGAGAAATTTCATAAGACAAATTCACTGATGAACATCTTCCTGTTACATTCGAAACATTGTATTGTTTTTTATCTCTTGCATCTCATTGTTTTTAATTTTTAACTTTTACTTTGTATATGACACATATTCTTTCAAACTTAAAAGTGAAAAGCAAAGTCAGAGGCTCTGGCATATTTGCACCTTTTGAGTGTCAGCTGCAGCAGGATGTTTCTTGGCTGCTTCTGCACATCAAAAGAAGGAAGCACAGTCTGTATCTGTGCAGGAAAAAAGATGATGAATACAGAAAATACAGGAGTTGTGTAACAACATAATGGGGCATCTCAAGCGGTTTGTATCTTCCAAACTGTGTTCGAGAATGATGTTTCATTTCTTTAAGCTGCTTTTGTCAGCACCTCTGATGGAATGTCTGTAAATATTGACAGCCCAGCTGTTGCATCTAGCTCCACAGCCTGAGGGCCACAGAGCTTCTTCCTACACCAAGGTTGGAGGGAAGAAAATACCACTAGCCCTGTTAACTATTTTCCTCCTTCCACAAATTCTGCTGTGTACAGTGGGGTTCTGGGGATCCCTCAAGTTCTGTTTACATGTGTTGGGAACTGTGTCAGCCCTGGAAATTTGGCTGGAACTTCCAGATCAACTCTGTGACTTACCTGCTCTGTAGTTTTGAGTGACTTGCTGAGTTTTCTGAGCCTCCCTTTCCTGCTTCTTAAAATGGGAAAGATAATGTTGCCTACTCTCATTTGTTTCTTATGACTTTTGACCTAAATTTGATCAAGCACAGAGAAGCCCACTGTTGCACTCCAAGATGTTGGCTGAATAGTGATGAGTAAATCCTGTTTAGGAGTATGCATGCAAAAACAGAAGTATTAAAGAATGTGCTAAGGTGGCAGATGTTTGTCACTTAGAAGGAACACTGGAGACCAGAATGAAGAGTACAGTTCTTGCAAACGTTTGGTGCATGCAAATCAGTAAGGTCCAGGGATAGATGTACTGGAGAAGAGGAGGACACAGCAACAGTTGTAAGTTCAGTTCAGTTAAACCACTGGCCAATTCAATGGATGCCCACAAAGATTAGAGAGGCTTTAAACTTACTTTTTATTTTAAAGAACTGGCTGGTTAATCTTAGGAAAATACTAACCTGTCATAATATGATAACCAGGTCACTGTCACCCAAGGAGTTATGAGTTTTGCCTGTAAAATTGTAATCACCTGAGAAAAGGCTCCTAAAACCTAAAATTGAGTGGGGAGAGAGGGAGTCAGACAGGGCTTTGTGATTGCCCTGAGAAGGAGACCTGGGTATAAGCTCTGACTTTCTGTTATCAAACAGCTCTATGACCTTGAGCCACAGCTTTACCTCTTTGAGATTTAACCTCATCATCTGTGAATGTGGATAACAAAGCCTGTTATTACCTGAAGTAATTAGGTCTAGGGTCTGGGACATAGGAGAAGGGTTAATTGCAGTCATGTCTGTGTCCAGCATCCTGGGTCTCCTCCCCGACCCCACGTCAGCAGCACTGCCTGCCACATGGATGCCTGTGTCCAGCCACTGTCTAATACTAGATGCTGACCGGAATGGACTGTGTGGGCATGTGCCATCTCCAGACTGTGAAAACTGAAATGGTTCTCATGCCATCAAGACAATGTAGCATCTCTGTAACCTGTTGATATTTAGTCTGGAGGACATGCAGTATAGCTTTGAGCTCAGTTTGCAGATGACAGGAATGTCCTCTAAGCCTCAGCCTGTGGACAGAGCAGACCTAGAATCCAGGGATCCTGAGGACTGATCCAAGCAACTTCCGGGTAGTGTGGGATCCAGGCAGGTATGGGCTGCAGGGATCCTTCCTCTGAAGAATCTGCTCATAGCCTGCCACTGTCTCTCTAGAAGACACTGAATATTTTTCAGATGAATGTTCGGCCAACTCAGCCTATAACTGTAGCTTCTACATCTGTAACAAGCACCACAGACTCAAGTTGATCCCTTCCAACCTCAACTAGGGGCAAAGCTGATTCAGCCAATAGTCTCAAGATCCCTATGGTGCTCATGCGTGCCTCTTCCAGGATGGTTCAAATAGGAAGACAAAAAATGAGAGGCAAGAGAAATAGACAAGATTCAGGAGTTATTTCCAGTCCTCACTGTTGTAGACAAAGCAACACACCTGACATCTTTCACACGGTGTTTCCGTGTGTGCAATCTTGCTGTGTTAAAGCAGCATGAACAGAAGGTTCTTGGGAACTTGCCTGAGGAAGACTCGTGCAGCACATGACTGCCTCCTGCAAAAACAGGAGTGTTTGTTCCGGTTAGAGTGTTGCCTCCTGGGTTGACATCTGAACAAGCAGCACTTTAGCATTATGCTTTTCCTAAAAGTAAATGAATTACTGGGAATTTTCCCACTCATTTAAAAGTATTTCAAATCAAGGTGCATTTACTTTTTAGCCCACTGTATAGGGAAATAAATGTCAAATGCAACCCCAACATTGCTGGCATTTATTCTGCTAACGACATAGAATTCTGTTCATCTAACCACATGAACAGAGGAGCCTGGCTGGCTACAGTCCTTGGGGTCATAAAGAGTTGGACATGACTTGGCAACTAAAACAACAAACCACACCTGGCGTTCTGGTTGTGGCTCTCCAGATTCCTCTCTGGAAATCCCTCTCATTGCTTTAATTTCTCACTGAAGAAATGGTGAAAAACTGTGTATGGTGTGGTGTGTGGGTGTATGTTCATGAGTGTGTAAACCTGCTTGTGAGTGTGTGTACACTGAGGAAGTTGTTGTTGAATTCTGTAATTACCACCTCACAGCCTATTCATTCCCATTTCCTGTTAGAACGTGGGTAGCAGTGGATGGAGATGGAAGATCACAGAACAACTTTTTCTTGTGCTCATCTCTGACGCACATAAAGGCATCTTCTGTGTTCAGAGAACACATCTTGGGAAGGACCCCTGCCTAGCCTCTCCGCCAGCTTGTCCACAGGCAGGGCCTGTTGAGAGAAGGCACACACCAGTTGCTCTAGTGGAGGGAGTGTGATACTGAGTTGTTAACCATGTATTAGGGAGCCAAGAAGACACAGGGGATACTAGAATATCTCAGAGTAGCAAGTGCAGGAAATGGTTGCCACCAAGGTTGGAAGAGTAGGAAGAAGAGATTGGGATATGAAAACTCAGAAGCCTGGAGGAGGGGCCCTGGGCACAGAGACTCAGAGATTCAGGAGGGGACTGCTGGGTCACTCATGCTAATAGCTCTGAGCTTGCAGAGGGGCTCCGTAGCGTGGTACCCAGGTTTCAGAAAAAGAGAGTGCCAGCTTCTTGTGCTGGGATCTCTGAGGGTTTACAGGAAAGTTGGGCAGGTCAGAGAAACCAGAAGTGAATTCACCTGCTGCTGGTGGGGAGCAGGTCAGCCTGACATTCACAGGGATGGAAGGGAAGTTCTCCCGCTCACCTCTCTCCCTCTGGAACCCCCTTCTGGCGGAGCCTAGTAGAAAGCTGCTAGCAAAGGGAAAATATGGTCAGCAGAGACATGGGCTCAGCATCCCAATGCAAGTAGGAAAGTGGGTTTGAAACAGAGGCAATAGTTTTGGGACTGGTGCAGCCTGCCAGCACACCCATGACGAAGGGGTCCTTGGAGCAGACCAGGGTTATGCACTTCTTGTTCCTCCATGAAACCTGAGCAGTTCCTTCAGCATCCTTGGTGGAAAAGAGTCTTGACATTCAGTGGTCCTGAAACAAGCCTTTCTCTAAGCTCCCATTTGATATTTCTTTTAAATCATCCATATAAATGCGTAAAGATCTACATGGCTTTTGATGTGTTTATATGTAATGATAACTCTCAAAGAGTTGTCTGTTTTCTTTTGTATACCAGGTAGATAATCGTTATGTGGTTGTTGTAGAGTTTATACATCCTAATTTCTTGAAAAAGGAAAGAAACATTATGCCTCTTTGATTTTCTACTCAAAACTTTTTAATGCAAATGAAATCATGAATCAAGCATAAAGACAACCCAATTGCTAACCATCATATATTTTAATGATCCTTAATTAGAGCAAAATTTAAAGTGAATACAAGCGTACTAGAAATTTTTCTCATGGATCGTTAATTTGTGTCTATTACTCAGAAAGCTGACCCTGAGTATCTGCCAGGCTTTAGAAGAATATACCATTCACTCACACAGAACCTATTTCTTAGATGCAAATACTTTTCTGAGTATAAATAAACACAGAGGATACATTGAACAGCTTCATCAGGTGACAAAGTTCTTAAGACCTGTGCTTGTTCAAGTCTTGTCCTCTTGATTATGTTTTGAAAAGGTGAGCAAGCATTAGCTAGTTTCCCTAAGGCTTCAAACCAGAGCTTTTGTTTGCATTGTGTATAAATAAACACAGAGGATACATTGAACAGCTTCATCAGGTGACAAAGTTCTTAAGACCTGTGCTTGTTCAAGTCTTGTCCTCTTGATTATGTTTTGAAAAGGTGAGCAAGCATTAGCTAGTTTCCCTAAGGCTTCAAACCAGAGCTCTTGTTTGCATTGTGTGTGTGTGTGTGTGTGTGTGTGTGTGTGTGTATGTGTGTGTGTTCTCAGGTATCATCTGGGCTCCCTATCCTTGCGCAGAAGCTGAGAGAGGTAATAGCTAGCCCTCCAGCATCTCGCATTGTCTGCTTGGACCAGGGAGGTGAAAAATGTTCCTGTCAACTGCAGCTTGTGAATTTTTGAAGTTAGCATTTAAACTCCTCTTGATTTACAAGGATTGATGGCAAGGAAACAATCACACAGGAAGACTTAAATATAGCAGTATCCTGGTTCCTAAACATAGATTAGCACCCTTAGCTTTGCTGAATGTAACACTTCAGAAAATATCTTGGTGGAATATGGGGAGGTTGCAGAGAAGCTTGCAAGTAGCCCAATCCAGGGGAAGTTGCAGTGCTGCAAGGCCACATGTTAATTCTGGGCCTTCGGGCAGTAGTTGTACTGTGTTCATCTCATAAAGAAGGTAACAGGCAGCCTCTGTCCCTCCAGCTGCAGGCTGTGGGCAGACTGAACCAAAGGCACGTGATTGTCGCTTAAATCCTGCACAGAGTCAGCGACACCAGGTATTCTTTGAATCAAGGAAATACTGAAGGACTCTGTGTGACAGAAGTTATTACTGACTTCTGGAGATGAAGCAAATAGAATATGATCTGATTCAAAGGTAAGGGTTCCTGTAGGAGTGGGGAAAGTAAGCATAGGTTTCATGCAGCATTTGCTTGGCCCCCTTGCTGCGGTGGGCCCGACTGGAGCTGGTGGATAAAATAGCAGTGACAGGCTGAGCCTGCCATCTCTGTCACCTTGTAACACTTGCAGGGGCGCTCCTGACTCCAACAGTAATGCTCACCCCCTCCCCACTGATTGCTGCTCCTGCCCCTGGCACGAGGCCTTGTCAACTAAGCGCTTCCTCAAAGTGTGATCCCAGACCAGTCGCATAAGTGTCACCCGCAAGCCCATTAGAAATGCAGAACCTCAAGCCTCACCCTAGAAGTGCAGAATCAGAATCTGCATCTTTTTTTTTTTTTTAATTTTATTTTTACTTTATTTTACTTTACAATACCGTATTGGTTTTGCCATACATTGACATGAATCCACCATGGGTGTATATTAGCTCCCAATCCCGAATCCCCCTCCCACCTCCCACCCCATATCATTTCTCTGGATCATCCCCGTGCACCAGCCCCAAGCATCCTGTATCCTGTATCGAACATAGGCTGGTGCTTCGTTCTTACATGATAGTATACACGTTTCAATGCCATTCTCCCAAATCATCCCACCCTCTCCCTCTCCCACAGAGTCCAAAAGTCCGTTCTATACATCTGTGTCTCTTTTGCTGTCTCGCATACAGGGTCATCATTGCCATCTTTCTAAATTCCATATATATGTGTCGGTATACTGTATTGGTGTTTTTCTTTCTGGCTTACTTCACTCTGTATAATAGGTTCCAGTTTCATCCATCTCATTAGAACTGATTCAAATGAATTCTTTTTAATGGCTGAGTAATACTCCATTGTGTATATGTACCACAGCTTTCTTATCCATTCATCTGCTGATGGACATCTAGGTTGTTTCCATGTCCTGGCTATTATAAACAGTGCTGCAATGAACATTGGGGTACATGTGTCTCTTTCAATTCTGGTTTCCTCGGTGTGTATGCCCAGCAGTGGGATTGCTGGGTCATAAGGCAATTCTATTTGCAGTTTTTTAAGGAATCTCCACACTGTTCTCCATAGTGGCTGTACTAGTTTGCATTCCCACCAACAGTGTAAGAGGGTTCCCTTTTCTCCACACCCTCTCCAGCATTTATTGTTTGTAGACTTTTGGATCGCAGCCACAGAATCTACATCTTAACAAGGATCCTCCCTGAATCCTTTCTGTGCCCAGGAAAATGAGACACATCCAAATTGTCCCGCCCAGCTTGCCCATACTGCAGATTTATTTCTAGGTACTGTATTCCCCATAACAGTCTGCTTCCAAGTTTCATTCCTGCTTTCTCAAGATACATTTGACATGCAATGTTGTTACGGTTAAGGTGTACACTAGGTTAATTAAACTGGTAGGTCGTGAGTTCAGTGTGGTTCTAATGCTATTGCGCCCGACATCAGCAAGCCAAAATCTAAATTTGTATATGCCTCAAGGTTATGAAATTGAAACTCAAGGACAGCTGAGCACAAACCACCCATCAGGCTTGAGGCTGAAGCCGATCATCAATCATTTCCTCTTTGCTTTCACCTTTTCTCTAGAGAGTCTCTCCCTGAGCTCCCATCGGTGGAGGGCCCTCACCACTTGTGATTTAACACCACTCCATTCAAATCTATTTTTGCTCAATAAACTCTTTAATTTTTTAATATACCTCAGTTCATCTTTTAACATGTACAGTGTGATGGTTTGTACATCATGATTTGACACAATTACCACAAGATTAGGCTTCCCAGGTAGCGCATGTGGTAAAGAACCTGCCTGCCAGTGCAAGAGATGTAAGAGACACGGGTTTGATCCCTGGGTCAGAAAGATCCCTGGAGCAGGAAATGGCAATCCTTGCCTGGAGAATCCTATGGACAGAGGAGCCTGGCAGGCTACCGTCCATTCGGTCACAAAGAGTCAGACACGACTGAAGTGACTTAGCCCAGCACACCACAATAAGGTTAGTGAGCATACTGTCACATCACAGTTACTGTAACATATGGAATACTCCACGGAATTGCATATCATCCTCAGACAGGGGCCACGTTGACCTCCTCTGTATGGGTCCAGTTTCAGCATCTGTCCTGCCAGAGGGAGCAGCCTGCTCCAGCTAAGCCCATTCCCTGTTTTCTTCTAATTCTCTAACAAGAACATGACCTTCACTCTAATTTCCCGCATGTCTCTCCTCCCGTAACATGCTGGGAAGGAAGAAAGGAAGGGCACGGAGCGGGGAAGAAAGGAAGAAAGATGGAGGGAAAGGAGAGAAGGAGAAGGAAAGAAGGAAGGAAAAAAAAGGCAAGAAGGAAGGAAGCCAGAGTGGGAAGGGAGTAGGGGAGGAAGGAGGGAGACCCAGTTTTCATGGCATTGGGCATTGCTGGAGCTCATGAACTCTGTTTCAAATACACCCATGCAAATATATCCCATCCATTATTTCTATTTTAAATGAAGAGGTGCCCTTATGCAGTGTTCAAGACAGCATTCATTGGTGTAATAATTTGGAGCACAATTTACCAATGTCTATTGGAGTTCTTAAAAAGAATTTTCTTTGATCCAGCAGTAATTTATCCCATAGATATAATTGTATAAATGCACAGAAATATATGTCAAAAGTGTCTGTCACAGGACTATTTAATAGCAAAAGACTAGAAATAGCTGAAAGTATCAATACAAGTTGTTTTGAAAAAAGCAGCTCATGTCTCAGCAATGGAATAGTATCCCAGCACACACAAAAAAATGCATTGAGGAAGTTTTGCATTTGCTTCTGTGGTGAGCTCTCTAGATAATGTTGTTAGTTGAGAAAAAGAAGGTGCCAGACAATATGCATATTACCCCATCTATGTGTGATTTTAGTGTGTGTGCACATGCTCAGTCCCTTCAGTCATGTCCAACTCTGTGCAACGCCATGGACTGTAGCCCGCCAGGCTCCTCTGTGCATGGGATTCTCCAGGCAAGAATACTGGAGTGGGTTGCCATGCCCTCCTCCAAGGAATCTTCTTGACCCAGGGATCAAACCTGCATCTCCTCCATCTCCTGCATTGCAGGTGGACTCTTTACTGCTGAGCCGCCAGGGAAGCTTGTGTACATTTATAAAACACAATTAATAACTTATTGTATTTATATCCAAAGGAACTCTATAGCCATTACAAACACTGCTTTGGCAGAATTTTTGACACTTGGGACATCTTTGTAACGTGATGCTAAGTTTAAAGGTTTTTTTTAAGTTTAAAACAAAAACAGGACATGTGTCATGATTTTTCTCCCCTTCCTTCCTTGAACATTTTCCAACGTTGTTAAATATTCCAAAAAATATTTTCCTACTTTTTTTGACACTTGGGACATCTTTGTAACGTGATGCTAAGTTTAAAGGTTTTTTTTAAGTTTAAAACAAAAACAGGACATGTGTCATGATTTTTCTCCCCTTCCTTCCTTGAACATTTTCCAACGTTGTTAAATATTCCAAAAAATATTTTCCTACTCTTTGATTTTTAAGTTGTTTTCAGTTTTTCCAACTTGTACATAATTTTACCAACTTGTACGTAACATTTTTTTTTTTTTACCAAATGCTGTTTTTGAATTTCAAAGCCTTTCTGAAGATAAATGTAAGTACTTGTTCATAGGTTATAATATTTTGTTATAATTATTGGCTCATAGGATATGGCCTTTGATGTTTATTGCTAAATTAGTTTCCATAATCCACAAAGATTTTTAATGTAATATTTTCAACTTTTGTTAATGTAATTAGTTACTAAAAGCCATCATTTGTTCTACAAATGTTAAATTTTGCCATATAGCAGTTACTGACACCTACTGTCTGCCAAGCTGCCTTGAAGACACTGGGCACGTCATCACAATTAAGACACGGTCTCTACCTTCGAGTCAGGGCTTCCCAGGTGGCGCTAGTGGTAAAGAACCTGCCTGCCAAGGCAGGAGATGAAAGAGACATGGGCTGGGGAGATCCCCTGGAGAAGAAAAAGGCACCTCACTCCAGTTTTGCCTAGAGACAGAGGAGCCTGACAGGTATGGTCCATAGAGTCACAAAGAGTCACATAGTTGAAGCAACTTAGCATGCACTCCCTACCTTCAAGTCAAAGTGTGACCCTTGGACCAGCACACTTGAATACATAATTAGAACATGATGCAGTTTGGCCTATCATAGAATTATGCCCCCCATGCCATGGAATACAGCAGGCGCTGAAGAATTGATGCTTTTGAACTTTAGTGCTGGAGAAGACTCCTGAGCGATACTTGGACTGCAAGGAGATCCAACCAGTCCATTCTAAAGGAGATCAGCCCTGGGATTTCTTTGGAAGGAATGATGCTAAAGCTGAAACTCCAGTACTTTGGCCACCTCATGCGAAGAGTTGACTCATTGGAAAAGACTCTCATGTTGGGAGGGGTTGGGGGCAGGAGGAAAAGGGATGACAGAGGATGAGATGGCTGGATGGCATCACCGACTCGATGGACGTGAGTTTGAGTGAACTCCGGGAGATGGTGATGGACAGGGAGGCCTGGCGTGCTGCGATTCATGGAGTCGCAAAGACTCGGACACGACTGAGCGACTGAACTGAACTGTAGGTGTGACTGTGACAATTAACCAAGAAAGGGAAGAGATTCCTAGCCTTCACTTTGACTTCACTCCTCTCCTTTCATTCTAACTAAAGAGTGATGCTGACGTAGGGAAGGGGAAATGCTTTCTTTTCTTACTCCTATCAGAGTTCAAGTATTAAGTATACCTGACTGTAGAAAGAAAGTAGAAAAGAAACTTACTCTAGTTTGTGTGTCAACTATCTATATTTCTGTGTCACCATTTATATATTTCACAGATTCAGGTTATAAGCCTCCTTCAAGGGCACATACATTCTTCCTAATCTGTAACCAAACTTCACCTTCCCACAGCCCATGTTCCCCTGTCTGCTGAGAATAGAAAGATGGTGGTCTAGTCTTCAAAGCATTTGCCCCAACTTCCAAAAAATATCCCCAAATAAAAGAAACAACTCAGGGCTTCTGTGGTGGCTCAGTGGTAAAGAATCCACGAGCCAAAGCAGGAGACATGAGTTCAATCCCTGATCCAAGAAGATCCTACATGCCTCAGAGCAACTAAACCCATGTGCCACAACTACTGAGTCTGTGCTCTAGAGCCCAGGAGCTGCAACTACTGAGTCCACTCACTCTAGAACCCATGCTCTGCAACAAGAGAAGCCCGCACAATGAGAAGCCCAAGCATTGCAACTAGAGAGCAGGACCCACTTGCTGCAACTAGAGAAAAGCCCAAGCAGCAAAGAAACCCAGCACAGCCAAAAATAAATTAATTAATTAAAAAAAAAGTTTTTAAGAGACAACTCAGCCTCCACAAATAACACTGTCAAACCTCTTAAGATTTCTTATGTCAAGAATATCTTAATTGAAACATCCTAACTAGTTTGACTAAATGAAATTGCCAATATTTGACTTTTTTAACCTGTAAAACTGGCAGTTTCACATAGTTCAACTAAAACCTGCAATTTAATTCTTCCTGTTTCTTCTCAAGACTACTGATTATACACGTCTAATATATTTTAGAACTAATCAAAACTTCATTTCACACCAAATGATTTCTGCTGTATCTGTCCCAGATACAAAGAAAAGGTGGGAACACTATTAACATAGGTTTATGCTTGCTTGTAACTTCTTAGATCATCAGTAAGATAAAACTGGAATATAATATTTCCTAAATTGAAGGGAAAGAGGTTTCCTGCTTACTTAAGCAGAGGGGCTTCTAGCCGATGCAGAATTAGGAGTCAGGCAAACATGGGCAAGCAAACCCAGCAAGCTACCAAACAGACTATAGTTTCTAGTCTCCAACCCAGACAAGGCTGGTGTCCTCCTCTTAAAACAAACACGAAAAAAAAAAAAAAGACAAACACGATGCTGAGAGTGTGTTATGAATCCAAGATTATTACTAATGTAAAGCTGCACATCAGAGATTTAGGGAGAAGGAGAGAGAGAAGAGATGAGAAAGAGAGAGTCAGCCTGAAATTGATGAAGACTCCCATCAATGGAAGCATTACTCTTATCAGATTTAAACTCATATTGTGAGAAATTTAAGTTCAGTAATTCTGTAGAGGGTGTGGTATGGGAAATGATGTCTCAGAGCTTGGAGAGTTGGCCTGATCCCATAAAAACATCAGAATTTTCTTCAAAACTTCATCATAGTTTGAAAAGCTTTATGGAGTCCTCCTATTCAAAATGTAATCCACAGCTCCAGCCTGTGTTCTCAGACTCTAAAGCGCACACGAATCACTTGGAGTCTTCCGAAAAGAAAAATCTGATCCGGTAGGTCTGGGTGGGTCCTGAAAGCCTGCATTTCCAACCAGCTCCAGTGAGGGGTGATGCTGCAGGCGGGATCCTGCTTCCAGGGTAAAGTAACCTTCTGACAGCCTTGGTTCCTCTTTCTAAATTGGCCATCTTCTCCTGCGGGTCACACACGGAGTGCTGAAGTCAAGAGGCACTGGTCCCCCTCAGTGGCCTTGCTCTCCTTTCAAATCTTCCTGCCTATAAACCAGGGGCTAACAAACCTAACTGAGNTAAAGTAACCTTCTGACAGCCTTGGTTCCTCTTTCTAAATTGGCCATCTTCTCCTGCGGGTCACACACGGAGTGCTGAAGTCAAGAGGCACTGGTCCCCCTCAGTGGCCTTGCTCTCCTTTCAAATCTTCCTGCCTATAAACCAGGGGCTAACAAACCTAACTGAGGATAGAATCTTTGACTTTCCCAGTAGGAGGAAATTTGGAGATTATCCTAATTCAGTCCTTCCCCTCCGCCCCCAGCCCTTCTTAAAGCCAGAGCCTGAGATCTTGCTGACAGAGTTTGCGGCCATCCCATTGGACCTGGGAGCACTCTGCAAGATGAGGGCATCTTGCAGATAGTTTCAAATAAGTGAAAGTAACTATAAAAGCCATTGCTCAAAATTACTCACAAACCTCACCATAATGAAGGGCCTCCCCCTTTCGGGTTAGGGCAGAAGACAAGAAACCCAGTGCTTCCTGGCGGGAGGCTGTAGGGGAATCCCTCCCGCCTGTTCCTTTCCACAGCAGGTGAAAGCACAAGGCAATCTGGGTCTGCCCCCACCTGTCAAGAGCAGGTGTCAGCTTTAGTTATTGTTTTGCAAATTCATTTCAGTCCTTTACTGGTACTCGGCAGAGAATAAGGTGTGATTCCCTGATCTCAGCTGTTTTTCCTCGGGCCTGTGGCACATTGGCCTTCCTGGGCTCATCTCCTCCCTCCTTCCCTCTCTGGAATGCATATCTCGTCGATGGTAAATATACTGTGATAAACCAATCTGTAGTCATCAAGGGGGAGGTACAATAAAGGCGACGAGTGAACATGTTGAGCTACACAGTGATGAAAATCATGTTTTATTCATGGAGAACCATTTTAATTGGGGACATAAAATGATGCAAATCAAATGTAACTATGTATGTCTTGGAGTGGGGGAGGGGGGAGGGGGAGTCAGGACTAAAAGGAGATGTTCTCATCTAAAGAGTCTGCTCTCTTTTGTCCTTTGTAGTTGCTATAGCACCATTTTGAAGTCCAGTAGGTCCTCTTGTCATTAAGGTCCTCAATGACAATTTAGCCAGTAAATTTCACATCACATGTAGGCGACCATATATTTTATTATCCAAACCAGGACCCTTTTGACAATGGAACGGGTGCCACTGGTGACTGTGGTTCTATGTCAGGCAGGCACTGAGACCGTCTCAGGTTAACCAAGACACAGCCCTTCTCACTATGGGCAGTTTCTGCCCTGGACCCAATAACTTTCTGGCACTGAGACGTGAATCTGTCTCAGAAAAATTGCACCAGACAGAAATCAAACAGGCGAGGAAGACTTTACTCAAGACTACTGCGATAAGGGAGAGAGACTGACCTCTGCTTGAGTACAACACGGACAGCTGGGGATGTGTAGCTAGTGAGCAGGAAGGAAGTCAGTGGACAGAAGATTGCTAAGGGGAATTGCTTAGGTAGAAGCGCGTGGGAATTCTTGCTAAACCGGGCCCAGTGGGACAGAGACTGCAGCTGAAGACGAGGCCTCCTTGAGCAGAAGATGGACACAGAGAAGCCTAACTAAAGTTTAGTCAAGGAGAGAGTTCTTACAGAATCGAATAAAATGAAAGGCAGCTTTGAAAATTCATTATTCTCCAAGGAAATCTGTAGTTTCCCAACTATAACAACTCACTCTTGTTCTGAGGAATTCTCCCAAACATATTTATGTTCTAATTTCGTTTCCTTTGTGATTTCTTTTCATTTTCCTTTGCAAATCCAATTATTCTTGTGTTTGATTAGAAAATCTGTTTAATCTCCTGCTCTTTGCTTTGACTCCAGCAAAGCTAGGATGAAACTGACTTTTGAAAAATTAAGAAAGTGGTTTGAATTGACCAAGAGAAGCACAGTTAATTCAGCCAGGAAGGACTTCACCAAGTGGTCCACGTTTCATAGTGCCTTGTCTACTGGAGATGTGTTTATTTTATGTTTATCTCACATGTATGTCCATCTTCGTGGAGGCCAGTATAGAGTCCATTCTTGAAGCTCAGTGCTCACCACTGGGGAGGCCCCTCCCCCATCCTGGAGTCACTTTCCTCATCTATAAAATGAAGGCATTTGATTAGATGACTCCTTGTTACTTTGCAGGACTTTTTAAAAGTTCTGTAATTCTATCCCTCTCTAGATTGTATTTTCTTATAAAATATCCATCTTGGATCCATTCTAAAAGATAGGATATGAATGATGGTAAGTCATTCTGAAAATAATTACATTATGTAGGAACTGTCTCTGAAAGGCTTGGTTTTACATACACACACACACTCACACACATATACATATATATTGTAGTTTGAAATAAAAACAATCCAAGAAGGGATTTCACAATTGTTCCCAGCAGCTTTGTTAGTGAAAGTGGTAGTGATGGGGTGGGGGTGGTAGAAACAACCTGAAATGTACTTCAACAGGATAACAAATTCGGAATAGTCATGGGCCGGCACAAACAGAAAATCAGCATGCTCCAGCAGCGCAGGGGGCAAATAGCGACAATTTTAGCAAAAAAAAGGCAAGAAAAAACCCAAGTATGATACCACTTACTGAAAGTGTAAAAACACACAAAACAGCGCTACTTATTTTTGAGGAATTGCTATTGCTAAGTCACTTCAGTCGTGTCCGACTCTGTGCGATCCCATAGACAGCAGCCCACCAGGCTCCCCTGTCCCTGGGATTCTCCAGGCAAGAACACTGGAGTGGGTTGCCATTTCCTTCTCCAAAGCATGAAAGTGGAAAGTGAAAAATGAAAGTGAAGTCGCTCAGTCGTGTCTGACCCTAGCGACCCCATGGACTGCAGCCTTCCAGGCTCCTCCGTCCATGGGATTTTCCAGGCAAGAGTACTGGAATGGGGTGCCATTGCCTTCTCCAATTTTTGAGGGATAATACTTACAAATGTAATAAAAGTATTTTTTAAATGCTTGTTTATGATAAAACACCAGATTCAGAATAGTGGTTACCTCTGGGGATTGGGAAGGGATTATAATTAGCGAGAGAATTCAGAGCTTCAGCTGCATTTGCTAATGCTTGAATCCATAAACTGGGAGTTGGATATGCTTGTTCACTGTATTATATTTTACACTTTTTTGTATAGCTTAAAATATTTTATGACATCCTTGTAATAATGTTCGGAGGGTCGTGAAAAACCATGGCATTCATTTGTTTGTAAAGATTAGAAACTGAAAGTCAACAAGTTGCTACAATTTTTTAGCATCAAAGGTTAACAGGCATTTAAAAGCTCCTTGCTACCTGCCCCTCAATTACAATACACCAAGCAATCCAAAACAAAACACACAAACAACTTCCGGTGTACACGCTGCCAAAGGAATTACTAGTCAGGTACCAGTGTCTTGAGTCCCAACTTCTTACATTTCTAACTAGTATTGCTATTTGCATATACTTTTTGGTGTTTTGAGAGAAGTTTGTAAAAACATATAGGGAAGTGATGTATAAAATTGAGATTAGAGGACTTTCCTGGTGGTCCAGTGGTTAAGACTCCATGTTTCCAATGCAGGGGGCATGGGTTCCATCCCCAGGTGGGCAGGGAAGTTCTGTATGAGGCATGGAATGGTGCCCATTGGGCCAAGGGGACTGGCATCCTCAGAGCCTCGGTCTCCTCTTCTAGACTGTGCCCTGGTCACCTGGGACCCTGCAATTCGCTGCCCAAATGACTTAAGTTCATTTCTAGAATCTGTGGGCCTCTGCCTTAGGCCCTCCTCCCATGGGTGGTCTGTGCTACCAGTTCACACTGCCCTAAGTCTCAGGTGGACACAGGGTGGCTGGCCGTCTGCAGAAGGCATCGGTGGCTCTTGGACATAGGGGCTGAGGTGTCAGGCATGAGTGCAGAGACCCCTCACAGTAGGAGTTGGAGCCAAGCTGGGGAGAGAGGGGGGCAGGGGCAGGGTGTGCATCTAGGGATGAGGGTTGAGGTTGGCTCACCCAGCTCTGCCATGTTCCAGTGCAGACCTCAGAAGTCTGAGAATACTGAAGCTGGCCTTCTAGGTCTCTATGAAATTAATTTGTCAGGGTAAGAAGGTAGGTCATATTTTATTTATTGAACACATATTTTATTTATTTATTAAGTGTTATTTAACACTTCATGAGCTTGGTTCACAACTTATAAATATTTTGACACATGTGGGCCTCCATTGGTCTTCTTGCTACCTCTCCACAAATGTTAGAGGTGGGCCTTGCTTCCTCTAGCTGAAGGTCTGTCAGGAAGATGCAGGAGCTGGTTCAACTGACAGGGCCTGGTGGTCACAGCCCCCCTTAGAAGCACCTTTTCTGCCTCCTCCTTGCTGGGGGATTCAAGCCCTCTTCTAGGCAGCCGTGATCTCACTCTTCTGTTTCCCTGTTTACTTCATTTGCAGCAAAAGGCAAAAATCTGAAATTACCTTAGTTATTTGTTTTATATTTGTCATTTTCCCACTTAAGTATGAGTTCTGTGAGGTCACGGGCTTATGGCTGCATCTTAGAACTTAGCAAGCACTAGGTGCTTATTAAAAATGTGCTGAATGAGTAACACTGGGGCAGTTTTGTGGCTGGACAATGCTGGGTACAAAGATGACTAAGAAAGGCCCTGTATCCCCAGCGGGCCCCAAACCAGGTAAGGGAGTAGACCAGAAAAGAGACAAAAGTCCTTTGCTTTCAGTTTCACATTCCTTAAGAGGCTAATTAATCTGGAAATAGGAAATGTGAATGTAGCCATTATTGGGGGATTTCTACTGGGAGAGAAATAGTTTGCAAACCAAATCAGTGATAGGCAAGAGGGAGACTTTCTTGTTAGACCTGAGAGACAGGACAGGGCTAAGAGAGTTTGGAAACCTGATGATACAGCAGAACCGGTGGAAACTCACTCCTTCTCCCTGAAGAGAACTTGCCTGTGGTCTTTTAGGCAGGGGATGGTATCAAATATTTTTTGAGTAACACTGGGGCAGTTTTGTGGCTGGACAATGCTGGGTACAAAGATGACTAAGAAAGGCCCTGTATCCCCAGCGGGCCCCAAACCAGGTAAGGGAGTAGACCAGAAAAGAGACAAAAGTCCTTTGCTTTCAGTTTCACATTCCTTAAGAGGCTAATTAATCTGGAAATAGGAAATGTGAATGTAGCCATTATTGGGGGATTTCTACTGGGAGAGAAATAGTTTGCAAACCAAATCAGTGATAGGCAAGAGGGAGACTTTCTTGTTAGACCTGAGAGACAGGACAGGGCTAAGAGAGTTTGGAAACCTGATGATACAGCAGAACCGGTGGAAACTCACTCCTTCTCCCTGAAGAGAACTTGCCTGTGGTCTTTTAGGCAGGGGATGGTATCAAATATTTTTTGCTGTTAAGCTAAAAATACTGTTCAGAACAGAGGCAAAAATCCCCTGGGTGCTGCTCTCTGCCTTATTTCACTTCCATGGCAGAGAGTGAGCGCTGCAGAGCAGCCTCCGCTGCTCACTCCCTCCATCCTTCACCGGGGCCTCCTGGTGGAGCAGGCTGGCTCTCAGCACTCTCTAGATGCCCCAGTGTGAATGTATGAAACAGACACAGCCACTAACACCTAGAATTTTTTTTTTTAAAAGAACAGGTTTCCTTCCTTTTCACTCAAAGAAATATGAGGTCATTTTTATCCAAAGATGATAAACCTGATCCACTTGAAATAGGGATGAAAATAAAATAGGAAATACTCAAAACTGCTCTTTATGCCAAATTCAGACTTAAATTGAAGAAAATAGGGAAAACCACTAGGCCATTCAGGTATGACTGATATCAAATCCCTTATGATTATACAGTAGAAGTGACAAACACATTCAAGGGTTAAGATCTGATAGACAGAGTGCCTGAAGAAATATGGACAGAGGTTCATTATTGTACAGGAGATAGTGATAAAGACTATCCCCAAGAAAAAGAAATGCAAAAACACAAAATGGTTGTCTGAGGAGGCCTTACAAATAGCTGAGAAAAGAAGAGAAGCTAAAGGCTAAGGAGAAAAGGAAAGATATACCCAACTAAATGCAGAGTTCCAAAGAATAGCAAGGAGAGATTAGAGAGCCTTCCTCAGAGATCAATGCAAAGAAATAGAGGAAAACAATAGAATGGGAAAGAATGGAGATCTCCTCAAGAAAATTAGAGATACCAAGGGAACATTTCATGCAAAGATAGGCACAATAAATGACAGAAACGGTATGGACCTAACAGAAGCAGAAGATATTAAGAAGAGGTGGCAAGAATACACAAAACTGTACAAAAAAGATCTTCATGACCCAGATAACCACAATGGTGTGATCACTCACCTAGAGCCAGACTTCTTGGAATGCAAAGTCAAGTGGACTTTAGGAAGCATCACTCCAAACAAAGTTAGTGGAGGAGATGGAATTCCAGCTGAGCTATTTCAAATCCTAAAATATGATGCTGTGAAAGTGTTGCACTCAATATGCCAGCAAATTTGGAAAACTCAGCAGTGGACACACGACTGGAAAAGGTCAGTTTTCATTCCAATCCCCAAAAAAGGCAATGCCAAGGATGTTCAAACTACCACACAATTGCACTCATCTCATAGGCTAGCAAAGTAATACTCAAAATTCTCCAAGTCAGGCTTCAACAATACATCAACTGAGAACTTCCAGATGTGCAAGTTGGGTTTAGAAAAGGCAGAGGAACCAGAGATCAAATTGCCAACCTCCAATGGATCATTGAAAAAGCAAGAGAGTTCCAGAAAACATCTATTTCTGCTTTATTGACTATGCCAAAGCCTTTGACTGTGTAGATCATGGCAAACTGGAAAATTCGTAAAGAGATGGGAATACCAGACCACCTTACCTGCCTCCTGAGAAATCTATATGCAAGTCAAGAGGCAATAGTTAGTCCCAGACAAGGAACAACGGACTAGTTCCAAATTGGGGAGTACATCAAGGCCATATATTGTCACCCTGCTTATTTAACTTACATGCAGAGTACATCTTGTGAAATGCCAGGCTGTATGAAGCACAAGCTGGAATCAAAATTCCTGGGAGAAATATCAATAATCTCAGATATGTAGAAGACAGCACCCTTAAGACAGAAAGTGAAGAGGAACTGAAGAGCCTCTTGGTGAAAGTGAAAGAGGAGAGTGAAAAAAGTTGCCTTAAAACTCAACGTTCAGAAAGCAAAGATCATGGCATCTGGTCCCAACACTTCATGGCAAATAGATGGGGAAAAACTGGAAACAGTGAGAGACTTTATTTTCTCGGGCTCCAAAATCACTGCAGATGGTGACTGCAGCCATGAAATTAAAAGACACTAACTCCTTGGAAGAAAAGCTGTGATCAGCTTTTCTAGACAACATAATAAAAGCAGAGACATTACTTTCCTGACAAAGGTCCGTCTAGTCAAGGCTATGGTTTTTCTGTATGGATGTGAGAGTTGGATCATAAAGAATGCTGAGTGCTGAAGTATTGATGCTTTTGAACTGTAGTGTTGGAGAAGACTGTTGAGTGTCCCTTGGACTGCAAGGAGATCAAACCAGTCCATCCTAAAGGAATAAGTCCTGAATATTCATTGGAAGCAGGATCATAGTTATCAATAATTACCTTAAACGTAAATGGGTTGAACGC
This sequence comes from Cephalophus harveyi, assembly GCA_006410635.1. Taxonomy (NCBI): domain Eukaryota; kingdom Metazoa; phylum Chordata; class Mammalia; order Artiodactyla; family Bovidae; genus Cephalophus; species Cephalophus harveyi. The sequence continues at coordinate 151,917 of SJYT01028402.1, read as the reverse complement.
CCCAACCAAAAGGCAAAGACTGGCTGAATGGATATAAAAACAAGACCCCTATATATGCTGCCTACAAGAGACCCCCCTCAAAACAAGGGACACATACAGACTGAAAGTGAAGGGCTGGAAAAAGATATTCCACGCAAATAGAGACCAAAAGAAAGCAGGAGTAGCAATACTCATATCTGATAAAATAGACCTTAAAACAAAGGCTGTGAAATGAGACAAAGAAGGCCACTACATAATGATTAAAGGATGAATCTGAGAAGAAGATATAGCAATTATAAATATATATGCTCCCAACATAGGAGCATCGCAATATGTAAGACAAATGCTAACAAGTATGAAAGGGGAAATTAACAATAACACAATAATAGTGGGAGACTTTAATACCCCACTCACATCTATGGACAGATCAACCAAACAGAAAATTAACAAAGAAACGCAAACTTTAAATGATACAATAGACCAATTAGACCTAACTGATATCTATAGGACATTTCACCCCAAAACAATGAATTTCACCTTTTTTCTCAAGTGCTCATGGAAGCTTCTCCAGGATAGATCACATCCTGGGCCATAAATCTAACCTTGATAAATTCAAAAAAATCGAAATCATTCCAAGTATCTTTTCTGACCATAATACATTAAGATTAGATCTCAATTACAAGAGAAAAACTATTAAAAATTCCAACATATGGAGGCTGAACAACACGCTTCTGAATAACCAATAAATCACAGAAGAAATCAAAAAAGAAATCAAAATATGCATAGAAACGAATGAAAATGAAAACACAACAACCCAAAACCTGTGGGACACTATCAAAGCAGTCTGAAGAGGAAAGTTCATATCAATACAGGCATACCTCAAGAAACAAGAAAAAAGTCAAATAAATAACCTAACTGTACACCTAAAGCAACTAGAAAAGGAAGAAATGGAGAACCCCAGAGTTCGTAGAAGGAAAGAAATCTTAAAAATTAGGGCAGAAATAAATGCAAAAGAAACGAAAGAGACCATAGCAAAAATCAAGAAAGCAAAAAGCTGGTTCTTTGAAAGGATAAATAAAATTGCCAAACCATTAGCCAGACTCATCAAGAAACAAAGAGAGAAAAATCAAATCAATAAAATTAGAAATGAAAATGGAGAGATCACAACAGACAACTCAGAAATACAAAGGATCATAAGAGACTACTATCAGCAATTATATGCCAATAAAATGGACAACGTGGAAGAAATGGACAAATTCTTAGAAAAGTACAACTTTCCAAAACTGAACCAAGAAGAAATAGAAAACCTTAACAGACCCATCACAAGCACGGAAATTGAAACTGTAATCAGAAATCTTCCAGCAAACAAAAGCCCAGGTCCAGACGGCTTCACAGCTGAATTCTACCAACAATTTCGAGAAGAGCTAACACCTATCCTACTGAGACTCTTCCAGAAAATTTCAGAGGAAGGTAAACTTCCAAACCCATTCTATGAGGCCACCATCACCCTAATACCAAAACCTGACAAAGATGTCACCAAAAAAGAAAACTACAGGCCAATACCACTGATGAACATAGATGCAAAAATCCTTAACAAAATTCTAGCAATCAGAATCCAACAACACATTAAAAAGATCATACACCATGACCAAGTGGGCTTTATCCCAGGGATGCAAGGATTCTTCAATATCCACAAATCAATCAATGTAATTCACCACATTAACAAACTGAAAAATAAAAGCCATATGATTATCTCAATATATGCAGAGAAGGCCTTTGTCAAAATTCAACATCCATTTATGATAAAAACTCTCCAGAAAGTAGGAATAGAAGGAACATACCTCAACATAATAAAAGCTATATTTGACAAACCCACAGCAAACATTATCCTCAATGGTGAAAAACTGAAAGCATTTCCCCTAAAGTCAGGAGCAAGACAAGGGTGCCCACTTTCACCGCTACTATTCAACATAGTTCTGGAAGTTTTGGCCACAGCAATCAGGGCAGAAAAAGAAATAAAAGGAATTCAAATTGGAAAAGAAGAAGTAAAACTCTCACTGTTTGCAGATGACATGATCCTCTACACAGAAAATCCTAAAGACTCCACCAGAAAATTACTAGAGCTAATCAATGAATATAGTAAAGTTGCAGGATATAAAATCAACAGACAGAAATCCCTTGCATTCCTATACACTAATAATGAGAAAGTAGAAAAAGAAATTAAGGAAACAATTCCATTCACCATTGCAACGAAAAGAATAAAATACTTAGGAATATATCTACCTAAAGAAACTAAAGACCTATATATGGAAAACTATAAAACACTGATGAAAGAAATCAAAGAGGACACTAATAGATGGAGAAATATACCGTGTTCATGGATCGGAAGAATCAATATAGTGAAAATGAGTATACTACCCAAAGCAATCTATAGATTCAATGCAATCCCTATCAAGCTACCAGCGGTATTTTTCACAGAACTAGAACAAATAATTTCAAGATTTGTATGGAAATACAAAAAACCTCGAATAGCCAAAGCAATCTTGAGAAAGAAGAATGGAACTGGAGGAATCAACCTGCCTGACTTCAGGCTCTACTACAAAGCCACAGTCATCAAGACAGTATGGTACTGGCACAAAGACAGAAATATAGATCAATGGAACAAAATAGAAAGCCCAGAGATAAATCCACACACCTATGGACACCTTATCTTCGACAAAGGAGGCAAGAATATACAATGGAGTAAAGACAATCTCTTTAACAAGTGGTGCTGGGAAAACTGGTCAACCACTTGTAGAAGAATGAAACTAGATCACTTTCTAACACCACACACAAAAATAAACTCAAAATGGATTAAAGATCTAAACGTAAGACCAGAAACTATAAAACTCCTAGAGGAGAACATAGGCAAAACACTTTCCGACATAAATCACAGCAGGATCCTCTATGATCCACCTCCCAGAATACTGGAAATAAAAGCAAAAATAAACAAATGGGATCTAATTAAAATTAAAAGCTTCTGCACAACAAAGGAAACTATAAGCAAGGTAAAAAGACAGCCTTCTGAATGGGAGAAAACAATAGCAAATGAAGCAACTGACAAACAACTAATCTCAAAAATATACAAGCAACTTATGCAGCTCAATTCCAGAAAAATAAACGACCCAATCAAAAAATGGGCCAAAGAACTAAACAGACATTTCTCCAAAGAAGACATACGGATGGCTAACAAACACATGAAAAGATGCTCAACATCACTCATTATCAGAGAAATGCAAATCAAGACCACAATGAGGTACCATTTCACACCAGTCAGAATGGCTGCGATCCAAAAGTCTACAAGCAATAAATGCTGGAGAGGGTGTGGAGAAAAGGGAACCCTCTTACACTGCTGGTGGGAATGCAAACTAGTACAGCCACTATGGAGAACAGTGTGGAGATTCCTTAAAAAACTGCAAATAGAACTGCCTTATGACCCAGCAATCCCACTGCTGGGCATACACACCGAGGAAACCAGAATTGAAAGAGACACATGTACCCCAATGTTCATTGCAGCACTGTTTATAATAGCCAGGACATGGAAACAACCTAGATGTCCATCAGCAGATGAATGGATAAGAAAGCTGTGGTACATATACACAATGGAGTATTACTCAGCATCAAAAAGAATTCATTTGAATCTGCTCTAATGAGATGGATGAAACTGGAACCTATTATACAGAGTGAAGTAAGCCAGAAAGAAAAACACCAATACAGTATACTGACACATATATATGGAATTTAGAAAGATGGCAATGATGACCCTGTATGCGAGACAGCAAAAGAGACACAGATGTATAGAACGGACTTTTGGACTCTGTGGGAGAGGGAGAGGGTGGGATGATTTGGGAGAATGGCATTAAAACATGTATACTATCATGTAAGAAACGAATCGCCAGTCTATGTTCGATGCAGGATACAGGATGCCTGGGGCTGGTGCATGGGGATGATCCAGAGAGATGATATGGGGTAGGAGGTCAGAGTGGGGTTCAGGATTGGGAACTCATGTACACCCGTGGCTGATTCATGTCAATGTATGGCAAAACCAATGCAGTATTGTAAAGCAAAATAAAGTAAAAATAAAAATTAAAAAAAAAAAAAAAAAGGAAGGACTGATGCTGAAGCTGAAACTTAGTACTTTGGCCACCTGATGTGAAGAACTGATTCATTGGAAAAGATCCTGTTGCTGGGAAAGATTGAAGGCAGGAGGAGAAGTGGACCACAGAGGATGAGGCATCACCAACTTGATGGACATGAGTTTGAGCAAGCTCTGGGAGTTGGTGATGGACAGGGAAGCCTCGCATGCTGGAGTCCCTGGGGTCACAAAGAGTCAGACAAGACTGAGCAACTAAATGAAGTGAACTTGGACAACTGGGGAAGCTTAAATGGACTGGAGAATTAGATGACAGTAATGTATCAGTGGTAATTTTGTGATTTTTATGGTTGGTCTGTGGTTTATGTAAGAGAGTGTCTTTATTTGTAAGGAACACACACACAGTCTTTATTTGTAAAGAATACACACAAAATACAGGAGAAAAAAACCACAGGTCAGCAAAAAGGTTAGAGTCCAAAAAAGGGTTCTTTGAACTATACCTGTAACTCTTCTGTAAGTTTGGAATTGCTTCCAACTAAAATAATATTTAGAATGTGAGCACATTTTTGTGTGCCATCCTTGAACTGATTTTCTGATGGGTCAGGTGGTTGATAAAGAATCTGCCTTCAGTGCTGGAGACCAGGGTTCGATCCCTGCAATGGGAAGATTCCCCTGGAGAAGGAATGGCAATCCACTCTAGTATTCTTGCCTGGAGAATCCCATAGACAGTGGAGCCTGGCGGGCTACAGTCCATGGGGTTGCAAAGAGTCAGGCATGACTGAGGGACTAACACTAAAGAACTACATTGACATAGCCCTCTTCTTTACAGCCCTGGGAGAAAGAGAGGGCACACAGAGCAATCAGTAGGTGATGGGAAAGTAAATAGAAGTGATAAATATATTGTTTACAAATAACAATTAAACATGAGAAGAGGCTAGTGAAGAAGTTTGGAGGATAGGAACAGGACTTGGAGGAAACAGGAGAGAGAGTAAGCATAGTGCTCCCCCGAAAGACACTCTTTCGGCTGGAAAATCAGCCAAATACATACTGGGGGGTTTCTCCAGGCAGCTGGAGCTTCTTTAGAACCATGGGAGGCTTCCTTCAACTCTGCCACTGTCTCAGCAGGATGGTGATCCACCCAAAGAGCACCCGCCTGCAAACGAAGCATCTGGACTAAGATGATATTTAGGATCCCTTAAACACTTAAAATACTTGAACAAGAGGATAAAATTGATTAAGGATATGAAGCGTGGGACAAAATAGATGAAAAAGAATTAAAATACACTTTTTTTCATTTGAGAATGTAAGTTCATTTTACTTGAGTTATCCACCTAACTAAAGGGATAGTTCCTCCGTTTGATAAAACTAACCCTCTTTCCCCCTTAAACAACACAGGAAACACTCCCTTCCCTTTTCAAATCTTAGATAACAGCAGGAAAGACCCCTGAAACAGAATTTTCTGTTTTGTGATTACTAAAATACTAGAATACATCATTGCAGGAATATTACAGCCTGTTTTCTGAGTGTCAGAGAAGATTTATGCTGCAATCTTACAACATGTAAATCTTCAAGCACCTGTCACTTTTCTTTTGGCTTAAAATGAATTTGTTTATGGCATGCCTGATTTTGTTATTGACCCACAATTTATTTGGAATAAATAAATTTACAAACACAGAAATGTTTACCACATATTTTTGTTACAAGTTTCCAACAATTGTACTGTGGTCAGATAACAAGATCTCATATAAAAATCAGTGTTTGAAAAGTGTAGTAACTTGAATTGCTGTCTCGTATATGGTCAGTTTTTTGTAAATGTTACATGAGAGTCTGGGGAGAGTGTGGGTGCTATAATCATCAGATGGGAAAGGGTCCTATATATATCTATTAAATCTAGCTTAATAAGTATATTCCAATTTTCTGTTACTAATTTTTTCCAATGATTTCCTATATCAATAACTGAAATCCTACATTAAGAGAATGTATCTGACAATTTCTCCCTGTACTGCTTGATGAATTTCTTTTTTTGGCTTTGGTTTGTTTTGCAGCATGTAGACTCTCTAGACACATGGGATCTTAATTCCTCAACCAGGGATCGAACCGAGTCCCCTACATTGCAAGGCAGATTCTTAACCACTGGAGCATCTGGGAAGTCCTGCATCTGATGTATTTTTATTCTACTTTATTAGAGGCATGCAGATTTAGAATTTTCATTTCTTCCTGGTGTATTGAACTGTTTTCATTATCTAGTGGCATTCCTTATTCTATTAAGGCTTTTTTTCCCCCTTAAAATCTATTTTGTTTCATAAAATATATATACTAACACATATTTCTTCTGGTTTTTATTTGCCTGGTATATCTTTTATTTTTAGATTTGCTTACTCTCAACCTTTCAATGCCCTATATTTTAGCTGAGTTTCGTAAATTATACCTAGATGAATTTTCCTGTTTAGACAGTGAGTTTATTCATCAGCATTTGCTGGAGGATGTTTAGATCACAAATAAAGTAGCCCTTCCAGGAATGGTTAGCTGTAACTGGGTTTCCAACAAGAACCTATTGCACCACCATTTTCAGAAAGGGCCTGAAAGTCACACATCCCATGTAGGGGTGTCACATGTTGCCCAAGCATGTGAAGTGGTCATCTGTCTCTGCCCACCAGATTCAGAGATGGACATTGGAAATACTAGACATGGAGAGAAGTGGTACAAAATCCACCTTTCATAGAGGTTCCTGGTACTTGTTAGCACCAATGACCATTAAGGGAGAGCTCATGGCCCTCTTTTATTCCTGTGGTGCCTCATACATATTTAATGTGCAGAAATTTCTTATGTTCTTTAAAATCATTTTTCAAGGTTTCCTGAAACTGTGTCTAAAGAATAATCTCTGTTTCTTAATGCTTTCTGTTAAACTCAGTTTTCTCTCTACAAAATTACTTTTTCTTAAATCCCACTGTGCCACCAGTCTTTTTATGTCATTTTCCCCTCCAAATTCAGCTAGAAAAGATAAAAGTATTTAAAACAGTGTCTCAACTGGTGGCAGAAAAACAAAATTACTTGAAGCTCCCAGTTGAACTGAAGTGGGATTACTGTGTAATTCACCACTGGGGAAGCAACAATAATGTACATGAGGGTAAAACAATGGTTATCAGGTTCCTGGTAGGCAACAGGTACTCTGCTTAAATGTGTGTGTGTGTGTGTGTGTGTGCTCAGTCATTCAGTCATGTCCAACTCTTTGTGACCCCATGGACTGTAGCCTGCCAGGCTCCTCTGTCCATGGAATTTTTCCAGGCAAGAATAGTGGAGTGGGTTGCCATTTCCTACTCCAGGGGATCTTCCCAACCCAGGGATCAAACCTGCCGTCACCCGTTTCCTAAATTGGCAGGCAGATTCTTCTCCACCTTGCCACCTGTGTGTGTGTGTGTAAATACCACTTAAATATAAAAAGCCCAAGGCTCAGGGAGGTTAAGGAACTGACACGAGGTCATGCGGACTGTGAAAGGGAGAGCCAAGATCCAACTCTGATCTCTCTGAATCCGAAGTCTGTATCCTAGTGATGAAAAGAATGAGTACTGGAGTGAAACTACTGGGACTCACATTCCACCTCCACCACTTAAAAGTTAGGTGCTGGTGGGCAGGTTACATAAAACCCTCTCCCTATATATATATATACATTCAGTATCTCAGTTTCTTCAGTAAAATGGGAATAACAATAATGTCTATCTACACTGTTGTTATGAAGATTTAAAGGGATGATCTGAGATGATGCTCAGAATGGAGCCTGGCACACAGAGAAAGTGCAAGAACTGTTAGTATGGTTTCAGGGGACATTTGGGGCTTTTTTTATCATCAGCAGTTAATATTAATAATCACATTCTAAGGTTTCTTTAACGTTGTATTCGTGTGGCTCTCGCCCACTTCTTTGCGCATCCTCCACACCCGCCAGGCACCTCACTGGTCTCCTGCTGCTCCTATACACATCCTCCAGCTGTTACAGCTCAAGTGAGATGGTGCCTCTGCCTCTTCCACAAGGTACCCCTGATTTTCCCAACCAGGAACTTTCATGAGACACTATTTGATGGCACTTAGTAGCCATCTAGGTCATTCTTTCATTCCCCAAGTCTTTCCTGAGCACCTACTGAATGCCTGGTCCTGCTCTAGGTGCTGAGTCCCTCCTTTATGGAATGTGTATGCTAATTAGGGAAGTAGGGAGAGGCCAACAGCAAACAGATACACGCAAAAAGATGGAAGAAAAATACCAAAAGCAATATGTGCTGTGCAAATAGTTCAGGGGGTGTGATCCTGTAGAGCAACTGGATGGATCTCTTAGACTCGGTGGTGAAGGATGGTTTCTCCAAGAAGGTGATATTTAAGCTGAGATCTGAATGGCAAGAAGGAGGCAGCGATGTAAAGATCAAAGGGAGAAGCATTTTAGGGAAGAGGGTACAGCTTATGCACAGACCTAGAGGTGGGAATAATCTTGGGTTGTTTTTGAGGAACAGAAAGGAGGTAGGTGTGACTAGAACCTAGTGGCTAAGGCAGACTGTGGACAAGACAGAGCAGGTTGGTGGAGGAAGGCAGGAGACAGATTATGCACAGCCTGATTGATAAATGAGAGTAGGGAAGGGGCCAGACCCTAATGTTATAGGAGTCTGAGACAGTGAAGTGATAGGATCTGACTGTGGTTTGGTACATGTCAGCAAGGAAAGTATGAATTTCTGGGAGTGGTTGCGGTGACTACAGATGTGAAGTATCTTGGGTTCGGTTCTGATAATCTCTTAGCAGAGGTGGGAAACCTACACAAGCTGGAGGATGTGGGGCCCTAGGGCTGCCAGTCTCTCCAGCACTTGAAGTTCCTGTGTTTGAGTTCAAGTTCCATCAACCACTAGCTGTGTGAGTTTGTGAAAGCCAACATACTTATTGTCATCTGTAAAATGGAGATGAACATTCAATGTGTTGCTTAGTTTACAAGGGTCATTTGAGAGAATAAATGTAAAAGCATTTTGTAAGCTCTGACAATATAAAAATGTAAGTTAAAATTTAAGCTGCATATATCTTGCATTGTAATTACAAGCCTGTAAACTAGATCAGGAACAGTTACTTCTTTTTATCTGTCATAATACCTAACCCAGTTCTATGTGTTCTAGGGAATACAAGGTTGTACAATACCGTACAATAAAAGCTTAAAAAAATAAATGAAAGCATTTGTGATTAATGCCTTCAGTTATTGTTAGCATTACTATCATTATTGTCTAGCAGTAATGCATTTAAGATTCTGGGGAAAAAGAACTGATTTTTCTTTTCACCAAATTCATTAAAATGAAGAGTAAAGAAACATTTCTTCACACTTAAAGTTATAAAAATATTTATACTTGCCCCTTAGTATCCTTGGGCTCTGCATCTGTGTCTTCAACCAACTGGGGATCAAAAATATTTGAAAAAGAACTTCTAGAAAGTTCCAAAAAGCAAAACTTGAATTTGCTGCAAGCCAGCAACAATTTACATAGCATTTACATTGTATTTACAAGTATTTACATATCATTTACATTGTATTATGTATTGTAAGTAATCTAGACATGATATGTGCATGCTGCTGCTGTTGCTGCTAAGTCGCTTCAGTCGTGTCCGACTCTGTGCGACTCCATAGAGGACAGCCCACCGAGCTCCCCCATCCCTGGGATTCTCCAGGCAAGAACACTGGAATGGGTTGCCATTTCCTTCTCGAATGCATGAAACTGAAAAGTGAAAGTGAAGTCACTCAGTCGTGTCCGACTCTTCCCAACCCCATGGACTGCAGCCTTCCAGGCTCCTCCACCCATGGGATTTTCCAGGCAAGAGTACTGGAGTGCGTTGTCATTGCCTTCTCCATGATATGTGCATAGGTTATATGCAAATACTATGCCATTTTATAAAAGGGACTTGAGCATCCATGGTTTTGGTATTTGCAAGGGGTCCTGAACGAATGCCCTGCCAAAGGGACAACTGTATAATCATCAGCCTAATTCACTGCACAACATTTTTCATTAAAAAAAATTTTTTATGCTTATTTATTTATTTGGCTGCTGCAGGTCTTAGCTGCATCATGTGGGATCTAGTTGTCTCACCATGGATCAACCAGTCCTCCTTCACTGAGAGCACAGTGTGTGGGATCTAGCTCCCTGTGGAGGGATCAAACCTGAGTCCCCTGCCTTGTGAGCATGGAGTCTCAGCCACCAGGACCACCAGGAAAGTCACTAATTAATGATTTTAAAAAGCATGATATCCAAAAAAACACAAACATGGTATCCATGGAGGATTGGTTCCAGAAAATGTGCCTGCCCTCTGCAAATACCAAAATCCATGGGTGCTCAAGTCCCTTGTATAACATGGCAGCACAGTCACCCTTGGTATCCACAGGTTCCGCACCCCTAGCTTCAACCACCTGTGGACACACAGGGCTGACTGTACGGTTTCTCAGTGTGTAACTTTTCTTGCTCTTTCCTGACTTGCCTGGCAGATCCGCTGTGCAGAAGCTGGGAGCAGAGGTGTTTGAGGAGGTCTACAGTTACCTCAAGAGAGCAAGGCAGCGGGGAGCCAGCGAGGCAGAGGTCTGGGCGGCTCTGGAAACAGTGGTGCCTCGAGCCAGCGACTGTTTTGAGGTTGACCAGCTACTCTACTTTGAGGAGCAGTTGCTGATCACCCGGGCAGAAGGGGTTGGTCTTCCCCAGAACCAGCATGAAGCAACTGTCAGAAGCACGCGGGTCCCAGTGGACAGGGCACCCGTGAAAATCCATCAGCACTGTCGCTGAGCTCTGTGCTGGGACATGGGTGCAGAGCGGCGGTCTCTACCTTCAATCCCTTGTCAACCTCCTTCAGAGGGTAGTAAACATGGGCCTTAGTGTTGCCAGGTCTATACTGTGAGACAGGCACATGGATCAGCTTGTCTTCCTGAAGAGTAGTCCTGCTCTAGTGCCCTTGGGTCTCCAGCAGGGTTGGCTCACCCTGGCCTTGGCCTGGCAGAAGGCACGTGCTCTTCACATTTCCACTCAGTGCCGACTGCTGTGAGTCTCCAGGGACTGTGGGCAGCCTGCTCCTGAGGGGGGTTGGTCCCCAGCCTCTGACATGCTGAGCTGCTTCTCAGGGACCAGATGTCTCAGGTTACCTGCTTTTGGCCCACTTTATCCTTGAGTGCCTAACACGCAAGAAGTGCATATGTGTAAGGATAGAGCGAATCCTTTCTGGGATGTATTCCCCAAACTCATCCAAGGAGTATTAAAGACTTTTATTCGTGGCTATAAAATAAATCACCTATTTTTCTCTTGTCTTATCCAGAAGTATCTTGTTGAATGTAGCACATCCATCTAAGGATAATTACTACTTAGAGGAGCTAAGACTTTGCTTGTTGCCTATTATTGTCCAGTGCTGTGCTCATTACTATAAGAATCTTACTTCATCAAATATTTTCACCAGAGAGAGAGAGAAAGAGTGAGAGAGTCCTGGTCACGTGGGTTGGAGTCCTAAACTCGATTTTGGCCAGGTTCAAGTCCCTGTTACTCTGTCTGGTGTGAATTTTATTTTTAGTCCAGTCACAAGAACTCAAGAAGGGCAGAGGGGAAATTTCCTCCTCCCTGACACTTGGGTGAGTTTTTGGGTCAGAAGAGGAAATAGGTAGATTTTCAACTATTTTACAAGTAAAACATGTCCACGGAATATCACCTTGCATTTAAGAACATACTGGAGGGGGGGGAAAGACTACCTTTACCCTTTTACCAGCTGGAGCAGTTGACAGGAGATACCCCATGTCCAAGGTCAGGAGCAATGGCTGCACTTTGCTGGAGCAGCCGTGAAGACATACACCACTTCCTGGGGAAGAGAAACCCCAGTAAGACAGTAGGCGCTGAGAGAGGGCATCAGAGGGCAGACAGACTGAAACCACAATCACAGAAAACTAGCCAATCTGATCACATGGACCACAGCCTTGTCTAACTCAATGAAACTAAGCCATGCCATGTAGGGCCACCCAAGACAGATGGGTCATGGTGGAGAGTTCTGACAAAATGTGGCCCATTGGAGAAGGGAATGGCAAACCACTTCAGTATTCTTGCCTTGAGAACCCCATGAACAGTATGATGGGGAAACAGTGGCTGACTTTATTTTGGGGGGCTCTAAAATCACTGCAGATGGTGACTGTGGCCATGAAATTAAAAGACACTTACTCCTTGGAAGGAAAGTTATGACCAATCTAGACAGCATATTAAAAAGCAGAGACATTACTTTGCCAACAAAGGTCTGTCTAGTCAAGGCTATGGTTTTTCCTGTGGTCATGTATGGATGTGAGAGTTGGACTATAAAGAAAGCTGAGCACTGAAGAACTGATGCTTTTGAACTGTGGTGTTGGAGAAGACTCTTGAGAGTCCCTTGGACTGCAAGGAGATCCAACCAGTCCATCCTAAGGGAGATCAGGCCTGAGTGTTCATTGGAAGGACTGATGTTGAAACTGAAACTCCAATACTTTGGCCACCTGATGCAAAGAACTAACTCATTTGAAAAGACCTTGATGCTGGGAAAGATTGAGGGCAGGGGGAGAAGGGGACGACAGAGGATGAGATGGTTGGATGGCATCACGGACTCAATGGACATGAGTTTGGGTAAACTCCGGGAGTTGGTGATGGACAGGGAGGCCTGGCATGCTGCGGTCCATAGGGTCATAAAGAGCTGGACACGACTGAGCAACTGAACTGAACTTACCCTCTTAGGTTCTGTAGCTGGAGTCTTCAAAGGAAAGTGACCACAGACAGCAGAAGAAAAAGGATACACATTTTATTTGATTTAATGTTTTTACATGACATATGTGTGTGTGCCTGGGGGGGTGCTTTTTAGAAAGAAGTGAAACTGCCAAAGAAACAGGCCTGACAACTTAAACACTATTTTGACGAAAGAGCAGGGATCAATATGTGGAGATGTGACAAACAGAGGGAAAAGAGATTTGCGCTCCAAGGGGGGTGAACTGTGGAGCTCTGAAAAGGAGACACATGGAACTGGTGGCAGATAAGGGGTGAGTTAGGAGTCTGCACAGACATGTCTCGGCATCGGTGCCCCATCTCCAGTGATAAAAATGTTATCCTTTCCCCAGTCCAGGGAGGGTGCTTTTCTCACGGGAAATGATGCTTTTAACAGAGCTCTTCCTGCATCTGCTGTTTCTTAATTACTTTCAGCTCAAAATAATCCTTATGCCAAAGTGGCATATTTGGAGGTGGCCTATTCTTGTCCCCTACAATGTCTCGGAAGACAGGTGCAGAAGGAAAACATGTTATCCCCCAGGATTTATGCTGTGCACTGTATCAGCCATCACAGAAAGGAAAGCTAGGAAGAAATACCATCTTGGATCAGAGCTTCATGTCTTATAAAAGAAGCTCACTTTGTTTACTTTCCAGCGGGTTTACTGGGAGCAGCAGCACAGACTTAAAATGACTAGAAAATTCCTTTTGGATTTTACCATTGGGAAAATGCTTTGTCCCTCAGCCATACTCTGTGTGGGCATTAATCACTGACCAGATTGCAAGATGGTGAGTGGAAATTGGCTGAGCAATTGGAAAGCTAGGAAGCTGCTTGTTATGAATCAGTCACAGGAGTGAAGGAATTAAGAAGCTCTGCTAGTGCGTGGCTTTGTAAAATACATATATATTTCAGAAATGCCAACTGACCTCTCTGCTTTCTTTTTATGCAGGGGAAATGCCACCAGCTATTCTGGGTGATGTAGAAATAAGGCGCACAAAGGAGAGTGATGGAAATTAATTATTTAATGTATTTGGGGCTGGGGCCAAAGTGAAAGCTCTCAGTCCATTATATGGGCTCAGGATAAAAGAGGCAGGCAAATTAGACAGCAGCTCAAGGAGGGGAGATACTCCACTCCTCTTTCAAGATGGTGGGGCAACTCATGTGTCTTAACTACTGTGTCAGAAGGGAAGGGGGCCAGGCCACCAATATGATAAAGGAAGAAAAATGAAAAATGGAAGAGAAGAAGAAAGGGGTGAGAGAGAGGCAGAGACAGAGAGAGGGGAGGGGAGAGGGACCACACAGCAAAGAGTATTTTAAAATGATCTTCCTGGGACTTCCCTGGCAGTCTAGTGGTTAAGAATCTGCCTTCCAATACAGGGGGTGCAAGTTCAATCCTTGGTTGGGGAGTTAAGATCACACGTGCCTTGTGGAAAAAAAAAAAAAAAAAAACACTAAAATATGAAACAGAAACGGCACTGCAACAAATTCAATAGACTTTAAAAATGGTCCACATAAAAAAATAGTGATCCTTGTTTGCATAAGGAAAATAATTGAACTTGCTCCCAGATGATTTCCCTCATAGCTCAGTTGGTAAAGAATCTGCCTACAATGCAGGAGACCTGAGTTCAATTCATGGGTTGGAAAGATCCCCTGGAGAAGGAAATAGCAACCCACTCCAGTATTCTTGGCTGAAGAATCCCAAGGGCAGAGGAGCCTGGCAGGCTACAGTCCATGGGGTCACAGAGTTAGACACGACTTAGCAACTAAACACCAACCACCTCGCAGATGACTAGGACTCTGGACCCACTCTGACCATGCACTGTGGGATCAAGCACAAGTCATTTCCTTGGAAGCTCAGTTTCCTGCCTTTGCCTGAAGATTGCCATAAAAAATAAGCAAGATAATGTCGCATGCTGAATCATGGATGGGGGAATTTCTCATGGGACTCGTGTGCACATGCTTTAAATGCTGTTAAAATGCTCTTGACTTTGGAGGAGGAATTATTAATTTTATTATCAGGCTGCCTGATCTCCCATCAGTAGAGATTCATCCCTGAAGGCCTCCTTAGGTGGTTAAGATTCTAGTACTGACATGCAAACACACCCCAAAAGTCAACACTTTAAGCCATTTTCAGCCAGCTCTTTGACGAGGAATCTGCTTACAGTCAGTTGAGAGCTGAGAGGCTGTGAAGAAAGCAGCTCTGGGAAGGCCTTTGAGTGATGCCAAGGACCAGCTCCACGTCCCGCCCAGGCCTCAACACACTTCACATGCAGGAACCCACAAGATGAGCTGCATCCCCAGTGCCCTTAGTATACTCAGCTCTCCCCCAACTTCAGAAGGAAATTCAGAAATTTAGTCCAACAAATATATCTTATGAAATAATATATCCATAAATACTCATTAGGAGTGCTGTGCTGTGCTTGGTTGCTCAGCGGTGTCCAACTCTGTGATTCCATGGACTGCAGCCCACCAGGCTCCTCTGTCCATGGGGATTCTCCTGGAGCCATTAAGATTTACACAGATAACAAAGCTTAATGATAATAGAATATTTGCAAAGCAGAGTTGTAAGTTTAGTTGGGAGACAATCGTTCAGCAACTAGAGTTTTTTATTCCCAAAATATTACGCTTTTTCCTGCTCTTAAAGATGAAATTTTTGGCTCCAGTTCACCCCTCCCTGGACCCTTGACTGCTCTTTAACTTCTTAGTTCTTCCCACTGTCTTAGGAGGAGGGTATTTTCCTATCCCCAGACTCTGAGTTTGGCCACGGAACTGTTCCGGCTGTATTATCACTCAGGAGCAGGGAACTTACAGGGATAGTTGGTTAAAGGGCATGATGTTTCAGTTATGTGCAGTGAATAAGTTCTAGAGATTTTATGTACATAAGGACTGTACTTAATAATACTGTATTATTGTAGACTTACAATTTGCCAAGAAACAAATCTTAAGTGTTCTCACCACACACACACACAAAATAGTAACTATGTGAGGTGATAAGATACATTAATTAGCCTGATTGTGGTAATTTCACAATGTACATATCTAACAAATAATATCAAATCATCATCTTGTACCCCTCAAATATATACCATTTTTCTTGGTCAATTATACCTC
Source organism: Cephalophus harveyi (assembly GCA_006410635.1). NCBI lineage: Eukaryota > Metazoa > Chordata > Mammalia > Artiodactyla > Bovidae > Cephalophus > Cephalophus harveyi. The sequence goes on along the minus strand of SJYT01028402.1, from coordinate 135,944 downwards.
AGTAAAGCTGGGGACACGACTGAGTGACTGAATTGAACTGAAAGCTGGGGGGAAATTCAGGCAAGAAGGAGACAAAGATCGCACAGGCACGAAGAGCATGCCATCTTTTCGTGCTCCTAGTTCATCGAGTGTGAGGGTGACCATGGCAGGTTTGAGTGGAAGGTGTGTGGCTGGTCTCCAAGGCACCCCCAGTGGTCCCTCACCTCTGGTAGGTATCCTGCTCTGTCTGTGCACCTCCCTATCACGTGGCATCAGGGATGGCCTTGTGGTCAGGAGGATCCTGTAGAAGTCATGTATGACTTCTGACACTAGCCATAAAACATATGGATCCCAGGTTGCTTCCCCTTGGGTGCCTCACTCCGAAAGAAGCCGGCCACTGTGTCATGAGGGCACTCGAGCAACCCCATGGCAGGATCTACGTGGCATGAAACTGAGGCTTCTGCCACCAGCTCTAACTTCCGGTCATACAGTGAGCCACCTGGGAAGCAAATTCTTCGCCCCTAGTCAAGCCTTCATCTGATGCAGCCTGTGCTGATTGCTGGACGAAAACAGCATGAGAAACTCTGAGCCAGAACCATCTAGCAAGCCATTCTAATTCCTGAGCATCAGCCACTGTGAGATGTGTTTATTGTTGTCACTACCTTTTACAGTACATTTCAGCAACAGATCACTAATACAGAAGGCAAAGTTCACATGTGAGCTGTTTTTTTTTTTTTTTTAGTTCATTTATTTTTATTTATATTTTTGACCATACAGCACGGCATGTGGGATCTTAGTTCCCTGACTGGATCAAACCCATGCCCCCTTCATTGGAAGCACAGAATCTTAAGCTCTGCTCCACCAGGGAAGTAGGTTCCTAAACACTACTCTATTTTTTGGCCATGTCACACAGCTTGCGGGATCTCAGCTCTCCAAGCAGGGACTGAACCCTGGCCACGGCAGTGAACGTCCAGAACCCTAACCACTAGGCACCACAGAACTCCACACGTGAGCTGCTGAGTTTACTTTGCTGAATCCCTAGAATTGTGCAGCCCCTGAGGAAGACATGGCTTTGAGCTGTAACTTGAGACTGTGTGGAGGGCAGGTTTGAAAAATGTCTGAGATAAAGCAATATTAGGCTGATCCAGGTGCAAAGATGAAGCCTGATCATCATGTGATGAGTCTGGGCATCAAGGGTGGAGACCAGGAGAGGGAGCTGAGGAATGAGGGCTGCCTAGGGTGGGCAAAGGAGCAGGATGTCGGGGAGGCTCCTAGGTTTCCAGAAGGCGAGCTGGACAGGCATTCAGAGGTGGGGGTATAAGAGATCCAAGTGGGGAAGAAGTAGCTCATTCCTGGGTATGCTGATTTGAGCCATTTATAGGGTATTCAGTGGGGAGAGGTCCAGGTATGAAGCTGGAAGTATCTGAAAAATTCTGTCCTCTAACTGAAATGGACCCCCCTGATGTGCTCCAGACAACACAGCTGTGGATATTTTTGATGCTGTGCCTGCAAATAATCAAGAAGACAGCTGACTTCTGTAGAATGCCACCTCCTTGAAGGCTGCTGGATGTAACTGCAGGTATGTGAATGCCTAAAAATTAATAATAACAGCAGCAGCATCTAGCCCTTTCAGTAAGTACTGGTGGATAAACCTCAATGGGCTCCTGCTGGCTGCTCTCCGCAGGCGGCACCTCCTCTCCCTCCCTCCTCCTCCCATCCTATAGTCTTCAAAATCAGCAGTTCTTAATCTTGGTTCTGCATTTGAAACACCTGGCAACTTTTATGAGGATGAAATGGGATGGTATAAAATTTTCTGACAAATGCTTGCAGTCTTCTTTTGCCTAAAAGTAAAACCAAACTCTCCCCTCTCTTCCCCCCTCTCCTGGACCAAAAGAGATCCTCTCTGTGAAAGGGTTTTGTGAAATGCAAAGCTTTATTCAAATGTAAATTATAACCTTTACCTTTAACTTCACGAGAAGTCAAAGAGCTTTTTAACTTTTTACTATGAAAAACATCAAACTATATATAAAGAGAATAATATAGTATGCCTTTGTTAGGGAACTATCCCTTAGCTTCAGAAATGATCAATTTGTGGCCAATTTTATTTATAGTCTCACCATTACTCCCTCACTGGTTAATTTTTTTATCATTCATAAATATTTCAACGTGTATCTCTAAAAGATAAAGAATCTTTTTTTGTAGAAAGCCACACTACTATTACACTTAAAAGTGTTAGTCGCTCAGTTGTGTCTGACTCTTTGTGACCCCAGGGACTGTAGCCCACCAGACTCCTGTGTCCATGGAATTCTCCAGGCAAGAATAGTGGAGTGGGTTGCCATTTCCTTATCCAATTATACTTACAACATGATCAATAATTCCTATAGATCAAATATCCACTCAGTATTCACATCTCCCCCGTCTTTCTTTCTTCAGATTAGGATCTAAATAATCCCTTCACTAGATATGTCTCCTCCATTTCTTTTAATGTATGGATTCTGCCCCCATCTCCGCTTCCCTTGTAATTAATTCACTGAAGAAACCAGCTCATTTCTTTTGTAAAGTTTCCTTCAGTCTAGATTGCATCATCCTGAATTAAAAAAAAAAAAAAACAAAAAACACCAAAACTTTCTTTTTAGAAGTATTAGATTTACAGAAAAATTGTGAAGACAGTACACCCAGATAGTTCACGCAGTCACCCCTACAATCACCATCATACCACGAGAGTGCATGGCACCCACAAGACGTACCACTGTTGATGCTGCTCTGGGTCACCTGGCCGAGGCGCAGAGGTACAGTGTCAGGTTTCGCCAGGTACGAGCCCCTGCCTTACCCTGTTCTGTTAGGCCCCACGTGCTCATAGCCCACACTGGAGGAGCGGCAGTTTTACTTACCCCTTCGGGGCAAAGCCTCTATATAAATTATTTTAACTACTACTTGAGTAGGAGGTTTGTTTCTTTTCTATTTATGTACTTTTTCATAATTTATATCAGTGTAGACCTGTGGAGATTTATTTCATTTTTGGGTTATAACCCAATAGAGCTTTATTTTCTTGCCCAGACTGTTTCAACTTTGGCTGTAGGGAGTTCTTTCAGTTGGCTCCTGTGTCCCTGCCACTTTGACAAACTCCCATCTATATATATATATATATATATATATATATATATATTCTTTTCCATTATTGATTGATTGATGAATTTTCAGTGTACTCCCTAACTGTCCGGTGTCACAAGATGCTCTGAGCTCATTATCTATCCACTGTGTATATTTCCTGGCCCAGTGCTTGAATCAGTGTTTCTCCAAAGAGTCCTGGTTCCTTTTACTGGGAAATGGCAACAGAAATCAAGATCTGGGCACTGGGTGTGCTTGTTGCTCCCAAGGAATCACTTCATTTAGGCCCTCCAGCTGACAGAGCAAGGACATTTTTATGTATACTAAATGTCTCTAGAATATACACTTATCCATCTGTATATAACCCTCAATATCTAAACTAAACAAATTCTTAACTGATGTCTCCAACTCTAATCCACTACTACCTGGATCACCTTAGCTTCTTCCTGATATTTGAAAAAAGATTTTTTTTTTTAATTTCTTATGATAACTAGATTCAAATTCAGTTTTGGGGCAAGAGTATTTCATAGGTGGGACATTTTCCCATCATTTTAATGATGTTGGCAGCCATTGATGATCATTTCTTAGGCTCTCTTAATTCTTTAAAGTTTAAAAAGCAGCAAAGTTTTGACTGATTTCGTCTTTCTTCTCTGAATAACTGGAATTCTCTATAGAAAGAAAAACCTGGTTTTTCCAGTAGTCATGTACTGATTTGAGACCATAAAGAAGGCTAAGTGCTGAAGAACTGATTACCTTTTAACTGTGGTATTGGAGAAGACTGTTGAGAATCCCTTGGACTGCAAGGAGATCCAGTCAGTCAATCCTAAAGGAAATCAGTCCTGAATATTCATTGGAAGGACTGATGCTGAAGCTGAAGCTTCAGTACTGTGACCAGCTGATGGGAAGAGCTGACTCATTAGAAAAGACCCTGATGCTGGGAAAGACTGAAGGCAGGAAGAAAAGGGGATGACAGAGGTTGAGATGGTTGGATGGCCACCACCAACTTAACGGACATGAGTCTGAGCAAACTCTGGGAGAGAGTGAAGGACAGAGAAGCCTGACATGCTGCAGTCCATGCAAAGAGTCAGACACAACTGGGCAACTGAACAACATCAACTATTTGGTTGCCTGAGGTAGAGCTCTCTTCTCATTTACTTAGAAATCATGAATAAGTTCCCTAAGCAGTCTCTGAGGCTGAACACTGAGCTATTTTTGCTCTTGAACTGGGAGCATCTCTGGAGGCATGTGGCTCAGCTCTCGAACTTTAGCCCCAACTGCTGGGAAATCTGCCTCCGGAGGTGGAAGAGAGGTGGGGGCAGAAGCTGGGCTCCCCCAGCAGAGGCAGAGAGCAGTTTGGAAAGGCAGGCCAGGGCGGAGGGTCTTGATGGCTTCCGTATTCATCCATCCTGAAAAAGCTCTGGTCTCAGTTTCTTGTAGAGCTATTGTCTTGGTTTCATGGTTGTTCACGTTGCCATAGAAATAGCTGAATTAAAAGTTTCTTTCAAACAACCATTAGAGGATACAATCTCTCGAAGCCCTGGAAAAGGCATGTTCGACCCTAAATCCCCAAGGAAGCCCTTCTAGAGAGAAACCACGTCACCTTTAGAGTGTTAAGGGTAAGGGTTAAGTTTAGGGCACAGTTTGCAGCCCTGGTTCCTTATCTGAGTCACCTCAAACACATACAAAAACCACTTATGGGACTTTCCTGATGGTCCAGTGGTCAAGAGTCCACCTGCCAGTGCTGGGGACATGGTTCAGCCCCTGGTCCAGGAAGATCCTACATGTCATGGGACAACTGAGTCCGTGTGTCACAACTACTAGCCTGTGCTCTGGAGCCTGTGCACTGCAACAAGAGAAACCACCACCAGAGTAGTCCCCACTCAGTGCAGCTAAAGGAAGCCCAAGTGCAGCAACGAAGACCCAGCACAGCCAAAAATAAATAAATAGTTAAAAAAAAAAAAAAAAGAAACCCACTTACACCTCAGTGCCACTTCCAGAGATTCTGAATCCCTTTGTCTGGGGTGGAACCTTGGAATTGGTAGGGTTTTTTCTTTTATTATATTTTTGAGGTATAGTTGACATGTAATATTACATAAATTATAGGTATACAATATAGTGATTCTTAAGTTTTAAAGGTTATACTCCATTTAGTTATTATAAAATGTTTGCTATATTCTCCATGTTGTACAATATATACTTGTAGTTTACTTTATGCCTAATATTTCTACCTCATAGTCCCCTGCCTCTATATTGCCACTCCCTTTTCCCTCTCCCCACTGGTAACCACCGGTTTGTTCTCTTAAATCAGTGAGTCTCTTTTTTGTTATATTCACTAGTTTAAGGTATTTTTTTTAGATTCTATATATGTGGTATCATACAGCATTTGTCCATGTTTGACTCATTTCACTTAACACAACACCCTCCAAGTCATTCCTTTTTATGGCTGAGTAGTATCCCATTGTATTTATACCACATCTTCTTTATCCATTTGTCTGTCAGTGGACATTCTGGTTGGTCGGCAATTGTAAATAATGCTTCCACAAACATTGCAGTGCATGCATCTTTTTCAATTTCAATAAGTGTTTTTTTTGTTTGTGTTTGTCTTGTTTTTGGATATATACCCAGGAGTGGAATTGTTGGGTCACGTGGTAGCTCTATTTTCAGTTTTTTGAGAAAACATCGTACTGTTTTCCTCAGCGGCTACACCAATTTACATTCTAGAATTGGCCGTTTTTATGAGCTTTTTGAAAAGTTTAATCGTTTAACCTTGGCAATTTCCAGACCCCTGGATATTTCTTAGATTTTCTAGAACTCTAACAGGGGAACGACTTATATCACACATACAGTTTCATCACACTGATTCAATTGCCTTTGTCAGTAGATGCCATCTCTGCCATTTATTAATAAGACTAAGCTACGAAAGATGATCCCTCACTCCATGCCCACCCCCTACCCCACCCTACGCCATGCTGAGGCCTGGTGAGCTCCAAGTGCCAGCCTTTACACAATTCTCTGGCCCACCCTGAACTCCAAGGATAGCTACATTTGCTATGCCTAGCACTGCTCTGAGTGCCCTAAGTCTCTTAATATCTCTAATAGGTTAGTATGTGCCTACCTGCTCAGTGTTAGGCTCTTTGCAACCCCATGGACTGCAGTCTGCCAGGCTCCTCTGTCCATGGGATTATCCTGGCAAGAATACTTGCATGGGTTACCATGCCCTCCTCCATGGGATCGTCCCCACCCAGGGATCAAACCTGCATCTCTTGCATCCTCTGCATTGGCAGGCAGATTCTTTACTGCTGAGCCATCTAGGAAGCCCAATAGGTTAGTATACGCTCTACTTAACAGAGAGAGTTGACAGATTTTTGCTAAAGCCAGCCTGTGTCTGGGAGGGTTCTTGGGCTTTTTCTTACCACCTCCTGTCATTTAGAGGCTGTGACTCCAAGCCCAGCCTCTCTCAAGAAGCTGACTCCTCCTATCCTTTGTGTAATAAATACTGACTGCTGATGAAGAGAGAACCTACACAGAATGCAGGGCCTGAAAAAAGGTGCGGAGGCTTAGAACGAGGGATTCTGAACCCCTGTTCCTCACTCAGCATCAGGCCGTGAGGAGCCCCCAGTTCTGGGGGTGGGCTGTTCCCCACCTTCCTACCTTCAATGGTCTGAGCCTAGAAAGCCTTGGACCCTTCTACCTATGACTCTTGCTCTCTCTCCTTCCTGCGCCCACAGGGTTTCAAGCACAGCCCTTTCCGGGAAAATCTCTCCTGTCCATTCTATCCACCACTTACCGCCACCCACAAGTCCTGACCAGAACTACACCCCCACACCCCATCCTATAATACCCATCCCAGAAAGTGACAGCGCCATCCATCCAGGTCGGAAACGCTGCCATCACCCTGGCAAAGTATCCCTCCGCACCGACTCAATCAGCTACTGAGTCCCTGCAGTACCATCCCCCAGGATGGCTCTTAAACCCATCTCTGTCCCAACTGTACAGGGTCGGTCGAGGCTCTGAGCCAATTCTGCTCTATTCCCTTCCCACCGCAGGCCCGGGGAACCATCTAGACTAACCAGGTGTGGCTCCCAGGACGCCCACCTGGCTCCTCCGGCTCCCAGGACGCATCCCTGTCCCTAATTAGACCCTTAAACTCTACTCAGGCAGAAAACCTCTGCGCACGACTCAGCAATCCCAACACTGGTGAAGTACCCTGAAGCTAGACTGTGACGGCAGCACTATCACGGGACTCCTTCCACGTCCAGGATCCTGCCATTCCTGCAGCCCCCGCGCCGGCCCAGGCCCACTTTGCAGGTGCCCCACTGGGCCTTCGCCTTCCCCGCAGGTCCCGCTCTGATTGGCTGCCGCCACTGCCACGTCTCGCCCGAGCCCCACAGGGATTGGCCCTGGCCGCCGGGCCCTAAAGGGATTGGTCCGTGCCACCGCGCCCCGCCCCGGGCCCTGCAGGGATTGGTTCTGGTGGCCCACGCCTGCCGGGCCTTCTGCACTGCAGAGCTGGGGAAGGCAGGCCATGGCTGGCATGCGTAGGCTTGAGCTGGCGGAAGCCCTGCATCTTGGGCCGGGCTGGCGGCACGCGTGCCACGCAATGCTCTACGCACCGGACCCAGGGCTGCTCTTTGGCCGCATTCCGCTACGCTACGCCGTGCTGGTGAGGAGGGGGCGCTCCCGGCCACCGCCCGCCCCCGCCCCGCGGCCACGCCGCCTTGGGCGTCCCCGGCCATCCCAGCTTCCCTCTCCCACAGATGCAGATGCGCTTTGATGGGCGCCTGGGCTTTCCTGGCGGCTTCGTGGACTTGCGCGACGGCAGCTTGGAGGACGGGCTGAATCGCGAGTTGGGCGAGGAGCTGGGCGAGGCTGCGGCCGCCTTTCGTGTGGAGCGCGCCGACTACCGCAGCTCCCACGCTGGGTCCCGGCCGCGCGTTGTGGCGCACTTCTACACTAAGCTCCTGACCCTGGAGCAGCTGACTGCGGTGGAGATGGGCGCGCCGCACGCCCGAGACCACGGGCTGGAGGTGGGGCCAGCCCAGGACCCTACCCCGCCTCCTCCAGCCCCGGAAGGCCTGTCCCCGCTGTTTCCTCGTGTACTTGGGGTCTGGGTGATTAGTTACAGCCAACCTGGCCTCCCTGCAAAGATCTTGCCCTCTCCCCTCTTTACAGGCCTCTGCGTTGTCTTTCTAAAACTCAGCCATCCAAGTCACTCTTCTGCTACCACTTTATAATGGCAGACTTGGCACTTTAGGCCCTATTTTTTTCTTGCCTGATATTTTTTGGAAAACTTTGGCACTTAGGCTAGGGGAGAGAGGAATAGATTGTGTATGCTAATCGGGGTCATTCATCTAAGAGGCTTATTAAAACCGTGATTACTGACCCCACTCCCATCATTGCTCAGCTGGGGAGGGAGAAAGACGTGAGAATTTGAATTTTTCAAAAGTTCCGAAATAGTGCCAATGTGGCAGCTTTGGGTACCAAATTTTGAGAAACTGGTATAGCATGCGTTTTGGAGGTGGGAGCCACTGAGGTGGTGTGGGACGGGTTGGCATTTGTGAGATATATAGCATGACCTGGGTTATTTGTCTGCAAAGACCTGTGCCCTCTACGTCCCCAGAGGTGTGCATGCTCAGGCCTGGTTATTTTGAACTAATAAGAGGTGAGACCTCTGATCTAGAAAAATCTGGCTGGGATAAGCTCCCTGAACTTCCAGAGTCTTCTGTCTCCTTCCTTTCCCAGGTGCTGGGCCTGGTGCGGGTGCCCCTGTATACCCTGCGGGATGGTGTGGGAGGCCTGCCTGCCTTCCTGGAGAATACCTTTATTGGAAATGCACGGGAACAGCTGCTGGAAGCCGTCCAGAACCTGGGACTGCTGGAACCTGGCTCTTTTGCACACCTTAAGATTTCAACTCCTCCCTAGAGGCAGCCCTCCATGGACCCATGAAACCTGCCTGAGATCAGCTCTTTGTACTGGGGAGGCAGGGAGGAAAAAGAGAATGTTTTTTCTTCTGGGCCTGGGCTGCATAGATGATAACAGATTAAAAGAGTATGTAATGTGTTCTGAGCAGAGGACCCCGTGGTGACTCATGGCATCAATGGCAAAAATCTGCAGCTCATCCCGGGGGCCTGACAGATTCTCAGAGCCTGCCTCTTTTCTTTATATTTGTGCACATGCTTCCCTGGTGGCTCAGACAGTAAAAAGTCCACCTGCAGTGCGGGAGACCTGGGTTCTATCCTTGGGTTGGTAAGATCCCCTGGAAGAGGGCATGGCAACCCACTCTAGTATTCTTGGCTGGAGAATCCCCATGGACAGAGGAGCCTGGCGGGCTACAGTCCATGGGGTCACAAAGCATCGGACACAGCTGAGCAACTAAGCACACACATAAGCTCATGCCTCCCCCATCCCTTGTGAAGTCCAGTTTAAGCAGGAAGTGGCATATCAGCATACCCACTTCCTTGCTGGGGAGGAGCTTCTGAACCAGGGAGAGTCCTTCTCCACATTCCTACATGGCTGTTCCCAGGGTCTAGCCCAGCCCATACTTGGTAGAGAAAGCAGAGAAGCAGAGGGACCTGTTTTTCCCCCGAAAGTATGGTCTCATCCTTGCCTAAGGGGTTGGTCAGAGCAGTATCCCCCGAAAGCTGGTAGAGGGCTCTGACCTACCCCTTGTCCTCTTCTGAAACACTAGAAGGGATGAGGAAAGGGTTTGGCCTCCTTGGACTGACCTTGGACTTAAGACTCCTGGGTTCTGGTGCATCTCCTCCAGGGTTTTCATTTGGGACCCCTTAGACTCAGGACAGTGAAGGGAGCTGGCCGTGCCCTGCTGCAACACAAAGAGCCCCCTAGTGAAGAAGGGCTTATAGCCAGGCTTCAAAGCTCTTCAGCAATTAATTGTATTAGGTCCTGTTGATGTAAGGATGAAAGAGCTACAGATTTTACTCTCTGTGCAGCCAGGATATTTAAAGAGCCAAATGGTAGGTATCTGAGGCTGGGTAGGATGCATAGCATTTGTAGCAACTGTGTAACTGCCATGGCAAAGTAGCAGTAGACAATGGGTGTGACTGTTGCAGTAAAACCATTTTAAAAGGTGTGGGCCACGGTTTGCCAACCCCTGCTCTAAAGAGGAAGATACAGTAAATTATGATGCTTATTTGCTTGTTTTATTTATGTCTATATGTCTGTATCAAACCAGTCAATCTTAAGGAAACTCAACATGAATACTCAAAAGGACTGATGCTGAAGCTGAAGCTCCAGTCTTTTGGTCATCTGATGCGCACAGCTGTCTGGAAATGTCCATGATGCTGGGAGAGATTGAGGGCAGAAGAAGAGGGCATCAGAGGATGAGATGGCTGGGTGGCATCACTGATGCAATAGACATGAAATTGGGCAAACTTTGGGAGATGGTGAGGGACAGGGAGGCCTGGCGTGTTGCAGTCCGTGGGATCACAAAGAGTCTGACACAACTGGGGAACTGAACAAAATTAAGAATAAAATAAAGGACACCTGCAGGTTCCACCTTCTTATTTTCACTTTTAGTTGAGGTGGTCTGGAAGGGCCTATGAAGAGCATTTAGGTTGAAGAATGGAGCCTGAGAGGAGTGTGGGGAGAGGATTCTGGATATTAAGGCCCTGAGGAGGAATCTTGGCAAATTATCCTAAAACAAAGGAAATGAGACTCCGCTTCTCAATTAAGTGTGGCAGGGGGTGATGCCAAGAATTTGCAGCCTTCATTACCAGAGCATGGTCTGGGGAATCGAAAGGACCAGTATAATTAGACTAAAGCAAGGGGAGGGGCCTCCCTGGTGGTCCAATGGTTGGGAATCACCTGTCAATGCAGGGGATGCCTGGTCCGGGAAAATCCTAAGTGTTGCGTGGAAGCTAAGCCCAAGTGCCACAATGAAAGATCCCACATGCTGCAACTAAGAACTGACACAGCCAAGTAAATACTTAAGTAAGCAAGGGAAAGTAAAGCAGAAACCAGACATGCAGAGGCCCACAGGCCATGGTCAGGGGTGAGGAGTGTGGAACGAGGCCTGGAGAGGGTAGGAGGGATGTGGGAAGTGGTGCTGATCTGGGCCTGGATGGCAGAGAGGTGGAGAAGTGGGGATGCTTGAGAGATGGCAGCAGCATTGACAAGCCCTTGATGGGCTGGCTGGAGGACGGAGAGAGGACTCAGGGGTGACTTTTCAGTTGGTGTCTTAAGTTGTTCAAATTATTATTCAGTCACCAAGTCGTGTCTGACTCTCTGCGACCTCATGAACTGCAGCATGTCAGGCTTCCCTGTCCTTCACTATCTTCCTGAGTTTTCTCAAACTCATGTCCTTTGAGTCAGTGATTCCGTTCAACCATCTTATCCTCCGTCACCACCTTCTCTTCTTGCCCTTAATCTTTCCCAGCATCAGGGTCTTTTCCAATGAGTCAGCTTTCACATCAGGTGGCCAAAGTATTGAAGCTTCAGCTTCATCATCAGTCCTTCCAATGAATATTCAGAGTTGATTTCCTTTAGGATTGGCTGGTTTGACCTTGCTGTCCAAAGAACTCTCAACGATCTTATCCAGCACCACAGTTCCAAAGCATCAATTCTTTGGGGCTCAGCCAAAGAATCCACCTGCAATGCAGAAGACCCGGTTTGATTCCTGAGTTGGGAAGATCCCCTGGAGAAGGAATAGGCTACCAACTCCAGTATTCTTGGGCTTTCCTGATGGCTCAGATGGTAAAGAATTCGCCTGCAATGCAGGAGACCTAGGTTCGATCCTTGGGTTGGGAAGATCCCCTGGAGGAGGGCATGGCAACCCATTCCAGTATTTTTACCTGGAGGATCCACATGGACAGGGAGCCTTTTGGTCTACGGAGTTGAAAGAGTCAGACAAGACTGAGTGACTAAGCACATACACTTCTTTATGGTCCAACTCTCACATCTGTACATGACACTGGAAAAATTATAGCTTTGATTGGTTCAAATTATGGATGAAGGAAAAGCCCGGCAGAGCTGAAAGGGAATCACATGAGCTTTTGGAAGGGGTGGAATCAAGGTCATTTTGGATGTGTTGAGACCTAAATTTGAATCATTTGCAGAAACATGATGTGATCGAGTTTCTGGTAGAGCTGCTGCTTTGATCAGAAATGTTTAAGGAGAGTGCCTGCCACCTACCTGGTTGCTCGGCCCAAAGGCTTCTGAGTGAACCAGACCAGGGCAGACATGCAGATGTGGGAAGAGGTGCCTGTGACTTTAGTCTATTGTACAGGGTACTTTTTTCCCCCAAACACTTTCCTCCACACAGAAAAATGAACAGGAGAGAAAAAAAAAAAACTGGAGAAACTGTGATGAAATTAGTGAATGGCAGCAGAATTTGAGCCCAACTAATGAACGCTGGACTTTGACCTGCCTTAGACATGGACAGAGAGCAGGAGGTAGGGAATTATACCTAAAACATGTTCACTTCTGAGGAGGAAGGACATGGCATAGAGAAATGTCCACTGTGGCCCAAAGGCCACAGAAAACTCCTGGGAAGAGAAACCACATGGCCTCGTCCCTTCCCCACCCCCACCCTCCATCTCCTTTTTTCTGACTGTGAGGGAGGCAGATGCACGAAAGGGAAAGTTCAGATTCCCTCCAGGTAAAGGCAGCGTGTCAGAGGCCTGAAAGCAGAGAAAGGAGGCTGTCTTGTGGGCTTCTCACCCCTGCTCCCCCCCCAGGTCCTGTTACCCTCCACAGGCATTCCTAGCAGATACAGTGGCAAGGATTTCTCTCCTTCCACTCAGATGACTTTGGTGGGGTTTTCAAAAAAAAAAAAAAAAAAAAAGCCTCTGGAAAAACTCCAGGGAAGGCAACTTACCCATACCCCTGGACCCCCAGGCTCTTCTGGCTGCTGAAGGACAGACTGATCAGTTCACAACCTCCAGTTGTCCAGGACTCGTTCCAGGTAAGGATGTAGGCAGAGTTGAGGTTAACAGGGAGGGGAGAGCAGAATGGTGAACCTGTGCTTGTTTGAGGGCAAAGGAGTGGAAAAATCACTTTCAATTCACTGAAGGAAACAGAAGATAGCATGCATCTATTCATAAAGGGACATGAACACCAGCAGTAAATGATAAAGAGCCTGCTCTAGAAAACTGATTCCAACCCACAGAAGCAGCTTTGCTCAGGAAATTTGAGGAAAACATGGACTAAGAGGAAAGATGGGATAAGACACAAACAGCTGGCAGCATGGAGGAAAGGGCTTAAGGGGCTAGATGTCTATCAGCTTAAAATTCCACAAGGATAAATTCTTCAAGAATTTATCCACTATGATCACATGAATTTCAGATTGTATAGAGCAAGTCTATGGAAAATACCAGGAGAAATCAACAGAAAACGATTGGGAAGCCACAAACCCAGTTCCTTAATCCTTGGCAGACAAAATTCCATTTAGGTACAGAATCTAGGATATAAAAATAATGACCATGATGGCAACAATTAAGCATGCTTACTGTGTAAGCACTTACTGTGTTGCGGACACTATTCTCAGCTCTTTTCATGTATTAACATATGTAACTTAGCCCAGCCACATCAGATAGAGGCACTATTATGTTATCTCCTTATTCCAGATAAAAAAACTTTGGCACAAAGTCCAACAGAATAATATACTTTGCCTAAGAGAGAAATCCTGAACTCTTGACTGAAGGAGAGAATCTACCTTTAAACATTTACCAAATTATTCATTGATTGGACCTTAGAAAACCTCAGTAAATCCTCTCCAGTCTGTACCACCTCTGAAATGCCCAAGTACACATCAGGTTCTCTGAGCACAACGTGATAAAACTGGAATAAATGACAGAGAGCAGCCCTCTGAACCTTCCTTCTTTATGGGTTTTCATGTTGCCTGAACATTCTACAGTGTGTATGTATTTTGTTTATAAAGTGACCAGTTAAAGTAGTAAGAGCGAAACTTTTTTCTTGTGAGTTTACAGAAACAGGACCCAAATAAGTCAAAAGAAACAAACAAAGGATTGAGGGCGGGCACAGGGCCCATCCCAGGAAGAATGCTGGGTCCGCTTGCTGAGTTGAGGGGGGAGAAAGTTCTTCAGCCCCGAATGAAAAAGTCACGCGCTCACCTGGCCTCTCCCTGGCGGCACCTGGACTGTGCCCCTGACTGTCGGCCTGGCTCCTTGGCCTTCGCAGTGGCTGGGGGAGGGGGCCAGGATGCTGTGCAGCACAAACAGTCCATGCCACCCATAGGTGGGAAAAAGGACCAAGGACTCAAACTTGCTCTTTGTTCCACTAGGAACCTTGTTGGTGAGATTCCATAATTCTTCATGTGGCTATACTTTCGTGTAGAAATTCGTGTCTGTGATTTTCCGCCAAGGCTTTGCTCCATGTTGCTGAGTAGACCCCACAGAATCCTGTTTAATGGTTTCATAATGTTCCATAGAGGTATTTCCCCTGAATTTTGATCACCTCCTCTCTCATTTCTCATCCTCTGACCCACCAGAGCTGAGAAAGCCATTTCCACCTCAGGCTTCTTGCAGTGGGACACTCACTCCCATCCCCCTTCTTTTCTTATTTTTAATGTCACTTCCTAATGGAAGCAGTCTCTTGTCCTGATCTTCTGGACTAGGTGAATCTACCTTACACTGTGTAGAAAATTATAGTATGAAATGGAATCAAGGGATATCCACCCTCCTATAAGTAGGAAAGAATACTATAAAAGCATGTCAGGTAATTAACTCATAATTTTTTTTCCTGGATTTTGTCATGTTTGTGATTTTTTTAGCTTTCTAAAGTTATAATTGGTTGTGCTTTTACATCCTATATCAATATCTCCTTTGGTTTCCTTTTTATAATTTTGGTTTCTTTTTTTCACCTAAATAACATTCCCCAAGTTGCATAAGATTCAGATCCCAAGAGCCCTGGTCCTGCCTTGTGTCGCTGTCTGGACACTCTTGCTGTTTTAGTGGTGGAAGCCAGGCAGGGCCTGTCACCACCTCATACCCCTTGAAACCCCTAATCCCAGGATGGTGGAGCCCAAAGTGAAGGCCAGGGTTTAATTACATAGGGAGTGAGCTGTCATCCGTTTGACTTTTTTAAGCTTCTAGAGCTAGCTCAAATTATTCCCTTTTTATCCAATAGATGACAAGTGATCTAAATTTTCCTTCCTGGGACTTAGGAGTGATGAAGAGAAGAAGGGATGGAGAGGGTCACTGAAGCTCTGTGAGCAGGAAGCGGCTGAAGATAGTGGTCACTGAGCTCCATGTCTTTCCCTGATGTCACTGTTCTTGGTGGTCATCAGTTCAGTTCAGCTCAGTTCGGTCACTCAGCTGTGTCTGACTCTTTGCGACCCCATGAACCACAGCACACCAGGCTTCCCTGTCCATCATCAACTCCTGGAGCTTGTTCAAACTCATGTCCATCGAGTCAGTGATGTCATCCAGCCATCTGATCCTGTGTCGTCCCCTTCTCCCACCTTCAATCTTTCTGAGCATCAGGGTTTTTCCAATGAGTCAGTTCTTTACATTAGGTGGCCAAAGTATTAGAGTTTCAGCTTCAGCATCAGTCTTTCCAATGAATATTCAGGACTGATTTCCTTTAGGATGGACTGGTTTGATCTCCTTGCAGTCCAAGGGACTCTCAAGAGTCTTCTCCAATATCACAGTTAAAAAGCATAAATTCTTCGGTGCTCAGCTTTCTTTATAGTCCAACTCTCACATCCAAACATGACCACTGGAAAAACGTTAGCTTTGACTAGACAGACCTTTGGCACCATAGTTGGCAACTCTGGTGGTCATGTGGAGGCTTTAATGGCTCTAGGCCAGTCACTCCCCTGTGGCAATGACACTCCATTCCCAAAGGGTAGTTCCATTTGCTACAGTCATGTAACAAATCATCCCCAAATGCAGTGGCTTAGAGGAACAGCAGTTGCTTTGTCGTTCATGGCTGGAGTCGATCCCGGTCTGAATTTGAGCAGCTGGGAGCCGGCCAGGCCTCTCTCTCCCCACATAGTCTCAGGCTTTTTTATGGTAACTGTCTTGGGCTCCTCTGGGGTCACCTCGGGGTGGTCGGATTGCTTACCTGGCCATCAGGCTCTAGCAAGCCAAATGGAAGTCACACAGCCTTGTCTGAATTAGCATCAAAAGTCAACTTCATTTCTGCCGCGTTCTACCTGTCACAAAAAAGACAAAACACACATAGATTTGAGTGGTGGGGAGGCTGACTCCATCTCTGGATAAGAGAGCAACCCATCTCTAGAAGATCATGTGGGGCAGATAGCTTTGCAGCCATCTTTGGTATCTAGAAGTGTTGATTATAAAAAGAAGATATTGGGTGTGAGAACTCTCCTTGTAGGCCTACCCTACTCAGCACACAGCTCCAGGAATTCTTCAGAGGGATACAAGTGTGGATTTGACAGGATTGAAATCAGAGTTCTTGATCCCAGAACTCTGGGAACTCTGGCACCTGCTGTGGTGCCAGTTCTGAAGCTCATTCTTCTCCCTCTGGGGTGGGCATGGTAGAAATGAGGCTGCCAGGAAAAGCTAGTCACAGGTTAGCCGAGGGGTCCCCAACCCCAGGCCACAGACCACAGTACTGTTTTGTGGCCTGTTAGGAGCTGGGCTGCACAGCAGGAAGTGAGCAGGGGCTCAGTGAGCCAAGATTCATCGGTTTTTACAGCCCCTCCTCACCATTCTCCCATCACCGCCAGATGTGAGAGTCTAGTTGCTGGAAAACAAGCTCATGACTCCCCCTTATTCTGCATTATGGTGAGTTGTATTAATATGCTTATTTCATTATTGTAATATTAGAAATAAAGCACACATTAAGTGTAATGCTCTTGAATCATCCTAAAGCTATCTCCTCACCTTCACCCTGGTCCATGGAACAACTGTCTTCCATGAAACCAGTCCCTGGTGCCAAAATAATTGGGGGCCACTGGCTTCGACATCTCCAGGGAGCCACACGGGGTGGTGCCATGTCAAAAGACTGAGGAGACTTCAGTTCCTGGACTGTTCCTGGTGAGTTTTGCAGCAGTGATTGTCTGCAGAGGACAGAAGTCTGATCCCCTTGCTTCCTTTATTCTAAGACTTACATTAAACTCTCTGAAGTCAGGATGGGTCTTACAACTGATGTCAGACAGTGGCCTTGATATGGTTGTCACCTGCTACATGTGGCCTGAAAAGTTGTGGGATAAATGTCAGCAGCCTGGGAGAAAATCCCAGAGACTCAGGCGGAGAACTCTTCAGAAACGTTGCTCTCGATGCACAGAGATTGATGTTTTGTAGAAAAACAGGAACACCCATGACCTCAAGATGAAAAATTATTCAAAAGAGTTGGACACTCTGCAGAAGCTTTAGGAATATTTAAGTCCCTTTGTGTGTCTGTTAGTCGCTCAGTCGTGTGCAACTCTTTGTGACCCCATGCAGTGTAGCCCACCAGGCTCTGTGCATGGACTTCTCCAGGCAAGAATACTGGAGTGGGTTGCCATTCCCTTCTCCAGGGAGTCTTCCTGACCCAGAGATTGAACCTGGGTCTCCTGCATTGCAGGCAGATTCTTTACTGCCTGAACTACCAGGGAAGCCTCATAAAACCATATCTTAGTTCTTAATCTATATGATATAGTTTAACAAAGTCAGCTTAGATGGCTGCTGGGAAGTATCCTAGCAACTTATTACCATGGCAATATCACACTTGCTAGTCTTCAAATATAGGAACTCTTGAGATGAGCTAACCTAATCACTGAGGTTTGGAACTCAAGACCAGCCTTACTGATTGTTTTGTGATAAGGTTTTAGTGGTCCCTGGGGATATGCCTCAGATTCTCTTCCCCCTATCAAGTGATATGAAGAGCTTTATGCTCTTCAAAAAGCACAGAATATTTTTTTAAAAAAACAGTGTCCAGTATCAGAACAAACATCTTTGTGTACTGGCTGCATGGAACTTTTAAAGAAAACACTGGTGAGTTGAGATGTCATATTGCTTCAGTTTCATAATATTACTTTCAGGGAATTAAACTCACAAATCATTGTTTCAGGTCTGCAGTATGACAGCTGGGTGGCGATTTTTCAGACTGCAGGATAGGTCTCCAAGTGCATTCATTATAGGTAATCATAATTACACTAAGATTTAAGTTATTTATAGAAAATATGACTTCCATACATTTTAACAGATAAACGAAGCTGAATGATAGATTTTTAGGTATAATTTGATATGGCTGAAAACCTCCTAGCTCAGCTTGTGGTCTGCCATCTTATCCTTTCTAGCTAGAACATTCTGGGCCTTGTAAGAACAGACTTTTAAAAGTTACTATAATTATCCCCTTGTTCCTGCCATCATATTTATTTTTATTCGTATCTGGGCACCTGAGTGATTCTGACTGAGTTTCTTATGAGAAGAAGCAAAGCTACTTCATAGCTTTAATTCAGGGAGATTATAACTAATGCTGCTTACTAATCACGTGAAACCAAGCAAGACAGACAGGTAGAAAAGGGCAGGTAAATCTGCTGCTAAACTTCATCCAAACTTCATCCAACAGCAAAGATGAGAAGCCTTTTGAGGCTGGCTCTCAGAGGCTGTGGGCACCTCCTGTGTTGCTGCTGACCCACTCACTGGCTAATGGATGTTAAGGTGCTTTGCCTGACTGACTGCCTCATTGATGCTGAACCAACCAGGCAGTTTCCAGATCTAATTCAGGTTTTTAATGACTTTCTGAGCTTTTACTAATCAGAGGCAGTCAGAATGTGCAGTGCTTACTTACAAACAAGCTGCAAAATTAGGGTATATAGTCTACTTCAGATGTGAAGAAAAATCATTTGGCATAAGTAAAATTGTCTACCTTGATTATGCACTCCAAGGAATCTGGGGCTGGGATGAAATGCAGGAAGTCAAATATAGTTTTGGAAATGCATATACATTTTCATCTCCTGATGGGCATCTATTATTTATGAAGTTTTGGGTTGAAACAGAAGCTCCAATTTAAACCATATTAGCTCATATATCTGGAAATCTGAGAAGTATATAGATTTCAGGAATAGTTGATCCAAAGTCTCAGTGACTTAGTTTTATTCTCTTTCTCTCTCTACACTGTAGTGCTCTAGTGAGGGCTGCATCTCAAGGTTGGTTCCCCTTATTTGTATCCAAAGCAAGAGTTCTGAGTTTTGCCGTGACTGATCATCCCTGCCCAACCCCTGTGGTCAAAGGATTGAGAGGGTAACAGGCAGGAAGGCCAGGGTCTCCAAACGGAGGAAATAGGCTGCAAGTGTCAGACATTTTTCTCTCTCCCTTAAGCGGCAGGAGGAAACAAACTACAAGTGTCAGCTTTTTTTTTCCTTCTCCATAAAAAATTAAAGGAGATTTCTCTATGGAAATGTTTTTCTTAAGCTATGTTAATGAAACTATGTATTTGCTTTGGAATTTGCCTTTCTTCAAAATGGTTCCACCTAAGACTAACATTTTTTTTTTTTCTTTTCTCAAAGCTTGGGCTAATAATAGCTCAACAAACCAGTATTCATATCAATTGTTTTATAGCTATGTGATGACACACCTCGTGCCATCCTGTCTCAAAAATGCATATTGTGGGAGAGGAACCTGGTGAAACTCCGTCAGCCTTGAGGGGTCTCTCTTATCTGATTAATAACTTTCTAACAGACATAAAACAGCTTGCTAAAACTAGCATGGGGGCACTCTCTATCCACCTTCTGATGTCTATGTCAGAAGGTTGTTTGGTCCCTTTTTACATTTTAACAAAACTCTGCTACACAAAAGCTCTTGAGTGATCAAGCCTGGCCCCTGGTTCTGAAGCTAAATCTTCTTCTTCGGAGGTCAATAATCCAACACCATTCACCGTAAGCTATCAGGTGAACCAGGAACTTTGGCTTGGGAGGCCTCAGTGACTGCGCCCAGGTGAATAGGCTTAAGTGAGGGTCAGTTCTATTCACATCTCATGACTGCTATTCAATGAGGGAGGAAAGAAAATCACAAATGTCCAAACAACCAGTAATGGTACCATGGGAGACAGAGCATTATCCCTGAATAAGTATATAATTATTTCTGTCAGTCGAAGTGGAAAGGGGATACAAAGGAAACTTGTATTGTTCTGCCTGATTTCAAACAATTCCTTGTAATTGAAGAATTTATGTAAAACCATTGGCTCTCTGGCAGCTTTCCCAATTCTGTCCCATATTCAATTAGAGACTGGAGTCAGAAATGGATTTTGTAGTTTATTTACTATGAAAACTAGAGGCTGCAGCTAATCTTGTGTGCTAGCTTTCCTTGTTTAGAATGCATGAGTGGAAAGAGTGAGATGACCTGTCCTTTGTCTGGAACAAGCATTTTGCTCTAAGTCGGAGCAGAGTAGTCAAGCCTCAGTGGCAACATCTCAAATGGCCAATTTAAGAAAATTTCTCACAAATTAGGTTGTTCTCCAAAGTGTGTCTCGAAACATTTATTTGCTTAAGTGACTATAAAATCAGTAATATGGTTAGGATTCAAATGAATGAGCTGGCATAGCCTTTCGAGTTTATTTCACAGGCTCTACTTGGCCAGAACATTTTGCACTGATTCTCACCATCCTTAATGCCAATATGTTGTAATGAACAAAGCACCACCCTCCTTCCTCTGGAAGTATAGAATTAAAACAGTCACCCTCAAGTCTCTGGAGATAGTGTGAGTGTGTGTGTGTGTGTGTGTGTGTGTATCCAGGGTGTCCACTTATGAACAGGGAATTGTGTCTACTATGTACAAGTACTTAATTGAAATTTTACTTCATCTGCAGAGTCACTGTATTAAGTATGAAGCCCATTTCACAGGCAAGGAAACAGCTCAATATTGGACCCGCCGAGCTCCACTGTCTCAGTCTTTCTCTAGGAATTGAATTAAGTTACAGGTTTTTTATTTTCCTTTTAGCGTTGCCTCCTTCCCTGCCCTGTCAAACTCTGTATTCATTGACTAGATACTGACTGAGCACCTCCCATAAGCCAGATGCTATAGAGGCGAACACTGCAGACAGAAGTCCTCCCCATAGGAGCTTGCATTTTATCAAAAATAAGCTCAGTTGTCTGGGTCCTTCTCTCCCAGATTTTCACTCTAAAAATCCTTTTTCCTTTCAATAAGGAAATTTCAATAAGGAATTCAATAAACTCAGGGCCTCTTTCCCAAAAGCTGCTTGCCCTGAAATATGATCAGCATTTCAGATTCATAAGGGCAGTAGGAATTTGTTTAGTCTTCTGATCCAGGTTTCTCAGCTGCCCCATTGTTTTGGCTTCAGAGGAGACATTGGCGCTGAATTGGCTGCTTGCCCAGTGGCACATGGGTATAGGGGCACTGGAGGGACTGGTGCTTCAAGAGATGGGTGTTTGGACTTAATGTTGTGGGTCCGGTTTCCTGGCCCAGAGATTTTCAGGTAAGAAGTTGGTTGAGATGGGTTTTCAGGCACAAACTGGTCAGAGGGAAATGTTGGACTGCTATGCACCTAGTTAACTTTTTGAAATATGATCAGCATTTCAGATTCATAAGGGCAGTAGGAATTTGTTTAGTCTTCTGATCCAGGTTTCTCAGCTGCCCCATTGTTTTGGCTTCAGAGGAGACATTGGCGCTGAATTGGCTGCTTGCCCAGTGGCACATGGGTATAGGGGCACTGGAGGGACTGGTGCTTCAAGAGATGGGTGTTTGGACTTAATGTTGTGGGTCCGGTTTCCTGGCCCAGAGATTTTCAGGTAAGAAGTTGGTTGAGATGGGTTTTCAGGCACAAACTGGTCAGAGGGAAATGTTGGACTGCTATGCACCTAGTTAACTTTGAACTGGCTACCTCATTTTGGTGATACCAGAGACATTTATTTGACTGACTTCTATTGGTGTAGTTCCCTTTTCGCTTAAGGACTAATGAGAGTGTAACAGGCAGGAAGGCCAGGGGTCTCCAAACGGAGGAAATAGGCTGCAAGTGTTAGACATTTTTTATTTCTCTCTTGAGCGGCAGGAGAAAACAAACTAGTGATATATTTTTTTTCCTTTCTCTGTACAAATTTAAAAAGGAAGTTTCTCTTAAAATGCTGTTTTGCCATAATGACACCTGGTTCCACTTGAAGTTAACTATTCTCAAACCTTGAGTCAACCAATGCATCTTTCTTATGGAAATGTTTGTCTTAAGCTATATTAATGTACTATGCATTTACCCCAGACTCTGTCTTCAAGTCGGTCCTGCCTAATGGCTCAGAACTTACTTGACAAACCATTTGACACCTGGTTCCACTTGAAGTTAACTATTCTCAAACCTTGAGTCAACCAATGCATCTTTCTTATGGAAATGTTTGTCTTAAGCTATATTAATGTACTATGCATTTACCCCAGACTCTGTCTTCAAGTCGGTCCTGCCTAATGGCTCAGAACTTACTTGACAAACCATTGTGTTATACTCAGACATTGTTCCCCTAATCTATGTAAATGAAACTATTTGTATGGTAATCTGCCCTTCTACAAGATTCAAGTCAATCATTTTATGGCCTGGGATGACTGTCTGGCGCCAAGATTATCCCAAAATACATTTTATGAATGAGGGGCCTGGTACCATTCTGAGTTTTATGACATTCCTTTCTTTCATTAACAAACTGCTAGTGACTATATAACATCCATCTGAAGACTAGCAGGGGGGTACTCTTTCTGCCCCCTTCTGATTCCTAAGTCAGAAGCTTTCTCTATCTCCTTGGCTGCTGCTAAGTCACTTCAGTCGTGTCCGACTCTGTGCGACTCCATAGACGACAGCCCACCAGGCTCCCCCGTCCCTGGGACTCTCCAGGCAAGAACACTGGAGTGGCTTGCCATTTCCTTCTCCAATGCAGCAAAGTGAAAAGTGAAAGTGAAGTCGCTCAGTCGTGTCTGACTCTGTTCAACCTCATGGACTGCAGCCCACCAGGCTCCTCCATCCATGGTATCCTCCAGGCAAGAGTACTGGCGTGGGGTGCCATCTATCTCCTTTACACTTTAATAAAACTTTATTACACAAAAGTTCCGAGTGATCAAGCCTCATCTCTGGCCCCAGATTGAATTCTTCTCCTACGGAGGCCAAAAATCCCGGCGTCTTTTCGTGGTTCAGCAACAACCTTTCACTATGATATTATTTTGCTTAATTGTAGTTAACATTTGGACCTCAAGTTATGCAGATGATCTCCTTTACTCCTCTAAACCACCCTATGAGATAGATGTCACCTTCTCCATTTAACAGAGGAAGAGACTGAGGCACAGAGATGTTTTGGAATATCCATATGGTTACACTATGGGGTGGCAGAACTGATACCTGAACCCAAGTCTACCTAACACTGGGTCCTGAGCTCTTACCACG
Source organism: Cephalophus harveyi (assembly GCA_006410635.1). Lineage (NCBI taxonomy): Eukaryota > Metazoa > Chordata > Mammalia > Artiodactyla > Bovidae > Cephalophus > Cephalophus harveyi. The sequence continues at coordinate 112,562 of SJYT01028402.1, read as the reverse complement.
GAGCTACCCTGCCTATTGCCCTTTCTCAAGGTTGGCCTGAGTCTCCTCCAAGTTTTCTGTTTATTTTGGCTGTGCTATGTCTTCGCTGCAGCACACAGGCTTCTCTAGTTGTGGCACACAGGCTTAGTTGCCACGCAACATGTGGCAGCATGTGGTCAGGGATCTTAGTTCCCTGACCAGTGACTGAACCTGTGTACTATATACTGGAAGGTGTACTATATACTGGAAGTTGAGTTAAGCACTCAACTACCAGGGAAGTCTCTCCTCTAAGTTTAGTAGTTAAGATATACTCTTGGACTGTCTATGACCTGCTGATTTATTTATCAAATTATTCAACAAGCACATGACAGTGTTCAGGGCACCAGAGCTATGATATATAAGACAGATCTTTAGAATACCTCACAGGCTGGTGAGGGGCTTCAGAGAAGTAAAAAGGCACTTAGATGATGGAGTATAGGTGCTGAGCTGTGGGAAGTTCTGTGTATAATGTGGTACATCGGAGGGGAGCCTCACAGTCACGGGGGTAGAGAGATGCTGGGCAGGAGTACATAGGAGGTACATAGGAGGGAATATCTGGGAAGGAGCCTAAAGCAGGTATATACATGTGCATGTGCAGGATTGGGTGCAAGCGGGATGTTCCAAGAAGCAGAGTATGGCACGTGATTGGAGTGGAGCCAGGAATTGGGAGAAATTGAGGATATCTGGGGCCCCATGAGAAGTTGGACATGGTAAGAGTTGCATTGAGATCAACAGGGCCAGATCAGGATGGCCTTCCAAATCCCATTATAGACTGGGTTTTGCACTAAGAGAACTGAGAAACCACTGCAGGGTGTTAAATAGGGTGACATTATCCAATTTGCTTTTTGTTTTGTCAATATGTTTTAATTTCCTTTTCTTTTTAACAGTTTTATTGTAATACAATTGACACATAATAAACAATACATATTTAAGTATCCATTTGGGTGAGTTTCTACATATATATATTCTGCTGAAACCATAAACACTATCAGGAGAGGGAACATGTCCATCACCCCAAGCATTTTCTCCTGCCCCCTTTTAAATGCTCTGTCCCTTTTTAAATAATTCAGACTCAAATTGAAGAAAGTAGGGAAAACTGCTAGACCATTCAGGTATGACCTAAATCAAATTCCTTATGATTATACAGTGGAAGTGAGGAATAGATTTAAGGGCCTAGATCTGATAGATAGAGTGCCTGATGAACTATGGAATGAGGTTCGTGACATTGTATGGGAGACAGGGATCAAGACCATCCCCATGGAAAAGAAATGCAAAAAAGCAAAATGGCTGTCTGGGGAGGCCTTACAAATAGCTGTGAAAAGAAGAGAGGCAAAAAGCAAAGGAGAAAAGGAAAGATATAAGCACCTGAATGCAGAGTTCCAAAGAATAGCAAGAAGAGATAAGAAAGCCTTCTTCAGTGATCAATGCAAAGAAATAGAGGAAAA
>SJYT01028402.1:70574-110906 GCA_006410635.1 Cephalophus harveyi | reverse complement strand
GCACACACACAGGCACACACACATACATACAGGATTTTATTGGCTTGTGCAATTGGGAAGTTCATCTGTGGTTGGCGTTAGCTGTTGATGCTCAGATGACCTGGTTAGGACCTGGTTTTTCCTGATCACTTAGCTCACTTCTCCTTCACCTCCCACAACTACCGTTTCTGTTGCTGTTGTTGTGGAGAACATTTAAGATCTCATAACAACTTTCAAGTACACAACCCAGTGTTGTTAACTATAGTCATCAGGTGATACACTAGTTCCTTGAACCTTATTCATCTTGTAACTGGAAGTTTGTCCCTTTGGCCAACATTCTCACCTCTTTCCCAACCTCCAGCCCTGTAGACAATATTTATTGTGCTTATTCAAGTTTTGCCCCATGAGTTCCAATCAACATCTGTTGTTCTCTTTGTTATCTTTAGATGCACGGCTATTTTGCCCAGGGAATTCATGTTACTGTTTTAATCTACTCTATTTAGTTTTGAAGAAGAGTCAGATTTCTCCAGGGGAGTGTAATGACAGGGGAAGGGATGAGCCCCCTGGCAGACTGCTCTGGACCTCACAGAACTCTGTAAACTATGACTTTGGTGCCCACACTGCCGGGTACTTCCTGTGATCAGGGTTCTCCTCGGCTAGAATCCCTCATCCTGGGAAGCTTGAAGGGGGAGAGGTGAGTGAGTGAATGCTAAGTATCAGCTGTCAGTTCTGTTTTCTATCAGCCTCTCACTCCAGCAGGGCTTCTGTGGTGCTCCATATTCTCTGACAACCCTGGCTGCCTGTGCCGATGCTGCAGGTTTCTGGAGCCAGAGGCCACTCTGACCCACTTGAGGTCAGGCCATGGGAAAACTGACCCTTTCCTCCACCCTTGCCATTCACCTGCTCTGCCTCCCGCTGTCTCCCTGCAACACATCTGCTTTCCCCCCAGGGGCATCTCACACTTGGGAGGTGTTTTTAATAGTTTTTTCAGATCACGATTCCATCTGCTTCTATGACTTTTCTAGGGTACATCTGGGTGCAGGGAGACAGAAAGCTGGTCGATATACTACCTTGACAGAAATAGGAAAAGGCCTGGACACACGTCTCATTTCACAGAGCAGTTGGTTTGCCTCTGAGCACCTCCTCTTTCAGAAGGAGTAAGGGAGAGAGCAGGCCAGGAAACAGGGCCAAGGACCAGTACTTCTTAAGGCAGAAGAAAAATATTACATTTGAACCCTTTATTTTCTCCTCAAATTAAACCCAAGGGAAATCTTCTTTTAGGTAATGACTCAGACACTCTGAAAAAGGATTAATAATAGCTCTTGGTGATTCATATGAATATTTTACCCTGAAGTTGCTTGTATTTGAGGAATGTTTGGTGTGAAACTTTTGCTCCCAGGAAGTAGAGGTGAAGGTCTAAGTACTCACTGCTTTGTGAAGTGGTTATGATAATAGCAATTAATAATTGTATTTCTCTATGCTCTGCCAAAGCATTTAGGCATTGCAGAAGCACTTTATAATAAAGCAATAAATAGATCAGTAGCTAAAAACTTTAATTAAACTGCTTAAAAGAAAATACTATTTCATTCCCCTTTTTTACCTCCAGATTCTACAAACTTTAAAAAATAGTGGTTTTTGCTTCAGGAGATAACAAAGATTATCATTTGCAGAAGTACAAAATAAAACTCTGAGATTCTAAAATGCATTTGATAACAATGCTTCAATTTGAGGCAAAACATTTTCCTAATGATAGAATCAAGAGGGTTTTCAGTCCGGCAGCTTTAGGCCTCCCCTGTCACCAGCTAGCTGTGTGACCCAGTGCAAGTCACTTGCCTCTGAGCCTCAGTTTCCTCATCTGTTAAATGAAGTAACTGGAATAAATCTCTTAGACTCTTTACTGCTTTAGAGTTTGTTAGCATCTATAAATGCACAAGTGTCCCTACCCTCAGTTCAGTTCAGTCGCTCAGTTGTGTCCAATTCTTTGTGACCCCAGGGACTGCAGCACGCCAGCAACACCAACTCCCAGAGTTTACTCAAACTCATGTCCTTTGAGTTGGTGATGCCATCCAACCATCTCATCCTCTGTCATCCCCTTCTCCTCCCGCTTTCAATCTTTCCCAGCATCAAGGTCTTTTCCAATGCGTCAGTTCTTCTCAAGTGGCCAAAGTATTGGAGTTTCAGCTTCAGCATCAGTCCTTCCAATGAATATTCAGGATTGATTTCCTTTACGATGGGCTGGTTTGATCTTGTTGTAGTCCAAGGGATACTCAAGAGTCTTCTCCAACATTTTGAACATTGATGTTCAAAAGCATCAATTCTTTGGTGCTCAGCTTTCCTTATAGTCTAACTCTCACATCCATATATGACTACCCTACCCTGAGTACAGTCAACTATTTATATAAATTGCCCACATGTTTTCTCTAACATTTTGTTATAAGAAGTTTCAAACATAAATAAAAATTTAAAGAATTGTACAGAAGGTAGCCAAACACCTGCTATCTAGATTTTGCTACTAAGATTTTCCTGCTCTTGTTCTATTATATTTGCAGTCATCTATCCTTCCCTTTATGCAGCCCCCATTTCATCATATTTTGTGATATAATTAGAAGTAATGTGCAGATGCCAGCATACTCTACCCTAAAGGGTTCAGAACACATAGGAGTAGTAGGTAGAAGTTCAACACTTTTTTTTTTTTTTTAAGTGAAGCTTAGGTACTGTGAAATGTGTCAGTCTTTTTTTTTTAATTAACCCATTTAAAAAAAAAAAAAAACTGAAGTAAACTTACAATGTTGTGTTGGTTTCAGGTATACCCTTTAAGAGTGCTGTCTCTATTCAACCCAGGCCTTTGGGGCTGCTGAAGTTAAACCTGAGAGATGGTGAAGGACAGGGAGGCCTGGTGTGCTGCAGTCCATGGAGTTGCAAAGAGTTGGACACGACTGAGCAAACGAAGAATAACTGGGGGCTGGTCTTCCCGCTGCAGAACCCCTGGGCTGGGAGAGCTCAGAACTCTCCTTCCTGTGGAATAAGCTACACACTATGTTTATTCTCACTTGTGGATCCCACACCTGGGGGTACAGGCTTTGACGGTATCTTGAATGTACTCCCTTCCCAATCTTGCTGTGGTTCCTTCCTTGCGTTTTACTGTAGAAAGTCTTCTCTGGTAAGTTCTGATCTTTTTCATTGATGTCCTGTAGCTAATTGAGATTTTGGTGTACTCGTGAGAAGAGGTAAGCTCAGTTCTTTCTACTCCGGCAGCTTGGCTGATGTCTCCTGAATTATGTTTTGAATAATTTGGGAGGTGGCTGAGAATCCATTCTGGTTCCTAGAGTTGAGGTTAGAGGTTGCTCTGGGCTGCCTCATTTCTCCCTGATCTTTGGGTCAGAGAAGTAGTAGAAACTGGTGGCATATCTATTCCCAGGGACTGGGACCTGTTCCCTCATCTCACACATAAAGGTCCCATAGCCCTTTCATCTTCAAATTTCCTTCAGTGCCTGGACAGGTGTCTGGAACCATGGTGAAGGAAAGGGTCAGGGTGTGTTAGCCTGCGGTCCCCCCTTCACATGTGACAGTGAGGGTTTCTAAGGCGCTGCCAATGCCTGTGGCAACAACACCCTGATTGAGGAGTGGATGGAGGGAGAAACAGTATTTGCACCTAACGAATGGTATGGGAGCTGGGGTAGGTGATGTGGTGCTGCTCCCTGGAAGGAAGTAATCAACATTTCCAGCTGGATGGTAACTCCTCTTGGAGAAGGCCAGGAAGGAAGATAGGAACTGGGCTTCACTGGGGAAAGTGTAAAGTGCCCTCCAGAGCTCTGCACCATCAAGAAGCCTCAGACACCTGCTGCTGCTGTGAGGGGAGCCAGGCCTGTCTCCCAGCTTCAGTGTGCCGCCAACCCCATCCAGGAGGAGACTGAAATGCCTGCAAAGTAGGTTTGATCACTCCCATTTTAGAAGTGAAGTGGCAGAGACAATAATGGTGAAGAGACTGGCACAAGTTTCCCTGTTGTAAAAAGTGGGAGAGCTAAGGCGCCAGTCAGATTTCTGGCCCCAACTCCAGGGCTCTCATATCTGTAATTCAGCTTGGTGGCTTGGAAAGCTCTTCCACTTTAGTATTTGTAGGGCCTGGGATAAGGCGCTTGAGATTATAGTACAGATGATGTGGAAGAGTCTACCACAGTGCTAGCAGTAACAGGAGCTCAATAAATGTGCTAGGTGTGGCGGATGGGAGTGAGGGAGGTTAAAACAAGAATAACACTAGGTCTGAGCCCTGAGGAACTTTATAGTTATAAGCCGTTAGGCTCATGACTTGGTTTTGAAGCATGACTTACTATGAAGCTATTTCACTTTGGGAAAGTTGCTTATTCTCTCTTTGCCTTGGTTTCCTCATCTGTAAACTGGGCATAATTGCAGTGTCTTCTTCCATAGGCTTTGTGGAGATTAAATGAGTGAATGCATGTTTGTTTGCTTTGGTCAGTGCCTGATACACAGAAGGTTTGTGATACAGGGTAGTTGTCAGTACTATTATATAAATCTGTAAAAATGTAAACAAAAGCTTTAGGTAACAACAAAAACAATAGAAGGAATGGCACAAGAGAGAAACCTGAGCTTTTCACGTATGTTCCAAGGAGAGAATTTGCTACTATGTTTGGAAACATCTGCAGGTGCAATTCATGACCACATGGCAAATGATCTTGTTCTTAGTTGAAGACAAAGCAGAGTCCAGAGGGTGATGCCAAATCTTTCTTTAAAAAGAACAAAACAAACAAACAAAGGAAAAAAAAAAAAAAAAAAACACGCTCCATTGTTCTTGGTTCATTCTGAGCATCTTCTGCAAGGACAAGTCATCTGAACTTTCATGGATCATCTGGAGAAAGTCTTCAGTATAGAGAGCATTGTATTCTTTTATGGTTCATACTGTAACTAATTAGTGTGAAGTTAGTGACTTTAAGCAACACAAATTTACCATCTTATGGTTCCAGAGGTCAGAAGTCTAAAATCAAGCCTGCATTTCTTCCGGACGCTTAAAGGAGACTCTCTTTTTTTGCATTTACCAGCTCCTATGGGCTGTCTCCATTCTTTGACTCACAGTCCCTCCTTTCATCTTCAAAGTCAGCGCTGTAGCATCTTCCCACCTCTCTGACCTCCCACCTGCCTCTTATAAAGATTCTGATGATTATACTGGCCCGCCAGGATAATCTAGGATAATCTTCCCATCTCAAGGTCCTTAACTTAATCACACCTACCTTATTATATATATATGTAAAGTAACATATTCACCAGGTTCTGGTGAATCCCCAGGTTCTGGGAATTACCATGGGACATCTTTCGAAGGCCATTATTCAGGCCTATCACAAGTGTCTCTAAGCCAAATATATCTTTCTCTTGCTAACCTGTGTGACCTTGCTTAGAATAACTAGCAGGATCTATTAGGTAAATTCTTCAACCCACCATGTGTAAAGAGAGGAAAAAATGCCAATGGTAAAGGAGAAGTAGGAATCCTGTCCTAGTACTTACCAGTATAAAACTTGCTCTGTGAATTCTGGTGAGAACAGTAAATAAGGGCAGTCTTTTTTATTGGGAACAAAATTTTTTTAAATATCTTGAGAAAGGACCCAATCGAATGAAATTTTTATTTGCCTGTCAAAACACTTTTATATAACTTGATGTATGGCTATGCAGTGCTCTAAGCGCTTCAGGTATGACCATGTAATCTGCTAACCACTTCATGATAATAGAAGAACATTCTATTCACATGACATTCATTCTATAGATGAGGAAACTGAGACACAGCCAAGGTATAGGGGTAAGCCCAAGTTCACACAGCTAGAAGTAGTAGCTCCTCATAAAGTGTTATTGCATGATTGTGAATAGCAGAGCCCCTGTTTCCAATGACCTTGAACACTCACCACTCAGGGCTTTATGTGTCCTTGAACCCACATTCTGAGTGTCCCATCTGGGTGGCTTTTTGTGTAGATGGTACAGCACAAACATGGTGAGAAGTAGTTTTCATCTACTGGAATATTGCTGTCTCACTTCTGAAAAGGCTTCCCTCAGTTAGTGCTAATGGTAAAGAATCCACCTACTGATACAGGAGACACAAGAGATGTGGGTTCATTTCCTGGTCAGGAAGCTCCCCTTGAGAAGGGTTTGGCTATGCACTCCAGTATTCTTGCCTAGAGAATCCCATGGACAGAGGAGGGCTGGGCTATGGTCAGGTGGGCTACACTCAGGTGGGCTATAGTCTACAAGGTCACAAACAGTCAGACACAACTGAAGCAACTAGTACACACCCTTGCACTCCCATCACAGAGCCACCTCCCTAACAGGAGCTGAATTAACGAGGTAGGGGACTTGCTAGTACAGACTCCCTTCAGCCAGCGCTCTGGCCCAGATTCATGATCTAGGCTGTGTCAACCTGATGCACTTGACAGGACTTTCACTTGGGAACCAAAGGTGAAACAGAGCAGGACCCTATGCTCCTCCCCTCACCCGTCTATGTCCTCTGCCTGCCTTGAAAAAGTTTAACCAGAGAAGTGAGAACATGCAAAAACAAAGGAAGACAAAATAATAATTAAGCACAATCAAGGACCTTTAATTCTTTCTCAAGGGCTATAGATTATCAGTTCAGTTCAGTTGCTCAGTAGTGTCTGACTCTTTGTGACCTCATGGACTGCAGCACACCAGGCTTCCCCATCCATCAACAACTCCCGGAGCTTGCTCAAACTCATCTCTATCAAGTCAGTGATGCCATTTAACCATCTCATCCTCTGTCATCCCCTTCTCCCGCTTGCAATCTTTCCCAACATCAGAGTCTTTTCCAAGGAGTTAGTTCTTCACATCTCATGGCCAAAGTATTGGCGCTTCAGCAGCAGTCCTTCCAATGAATATTCAGGACTGACTTCCTTTAGGATTGACTGGCTTAACCTCCTTGTTGTCCAAGGAACTCTCAAGAGTCTTCTCCAGCACCACAGTTCAAAAGCATCACTTCTTTGGTGCTCAACTTTCTTTGTAGTCCAACTCTCACATCCATACGTAACTACTGGAAAACCATAGCTTTGACTATATGGACCTTTGTTGGGTAAAGTAATGTCTCTGTTTTTTAATATGCTATCTAGGTTGGTAATAGTTTTTCTATAAATTCTGAGCCATATCCTGTGAGCTGCCTTATAGATACTGAAACTCCCAGGTAGAAGAAATTAACTATATGATGACTAGACTGAAGCCATTACATAAGCTGCCACTATTCTGAGTACTGGCCTTGAGAAAATGGGAACAAACTTACCTTGGAACTTAAGATTAACTGTATCTAAAACAATCAAGGTGTTGTTGTCAGACTACAGATGACCAATTTCAAGATGACAGAACTGACTGTGCTCTTTCTGCCTGTAGCCCCCACCCTAAGCCTAGAAAAGCTCTTGTCCACTGACTGTCAAGGGCGGAGGAGGGTGGTCAGACTTCGGACAGGCACTGCTCTCCCTCCCCCACATTGCCAGCATCCAAATAAAGCAAACTTTCCTTTCCACCAATATTGCTCTTTCAGGGCTCTTTAACAGCAAGCAGTAGGACCCTACTTTTAGTTATAAAGGGAAGAAGCAATGGCCCCCAACAACTTAGGTTGGTATCAGAACAGCAGTAAGGGATCAGTTCCTGGGCTTGACACCTGGTCCTCCAGACATCTCAACATTTTTGCAAGCCAATAAGCATCCAATTAGTACATCCTTTAGCCAGAGTCTCCTACCACTTGCAACTAAACCCTGGGTAATACTGATGTGAAGAACTGACTCACTGGAAAAGACCCCAATACTGGGAAAGATTGAAGGCAGGAGGAGAAGGGGATGACAGAGGATGAAGATGGTTGGATGGCATCACCGACTTGATGGACATGACTTTGAATAAGCTCTGGGATTTGGTAATGGACAGGGAAGCCTGGCGTGCTGCAGTCCAAGAGGTCTCAAAGAGTTGGACATGACTGAGTGAATGAACTGAACTGAACTGGATATTTACATTTGCAAATACTTAACAAACATCATGTACCAGGAGTTGGTCTTAAGATCTCCTCATGTGCAGACTCACTTCATCCTCACAATAATCCCATGAGGTAGGTACTATGATTATGCCCCTTTTACTGGTGAGGAAACTAAGGCATAGTAGAGAAAGTAATTTGAGGCTAAGCAATTTGCCCCCAATAATAAGCAATGAAGTCACAAGGCTAGGATTTGAACCAGGCTGTGTGGATCTAAACCTGAACTCTTAATCACCACACATACTGTTTCTCTACAGGCTTTTAATTTTATTTATTTTATTGATTACATAATAGTTTCATCACAGAACCATTCAAACACTATAGAAGGATAGAAAAAAGAAAATAGGACTTCCCTGGTGGTCTAATGGTAAAGAATCTGCCTGCCAATGCAGGGGGCACAGGTTTGATTGCCAATGCAGGGGGCACAGGAAGATTCCACGTCCTGTGGGGCAATGAACCTAAATGCCACAACTACTGAAGCCCTCGTGTCCTAGAGCCCGTGTTCCACAAGAGAAGCCGCCACAATGAGCATCCTGTGTACTGCAACTATTGAAAGCCCTCATGCAGTGACAAGGACCCAGCACAACTGAAAATAACTTTCTTTAAAAAGCAACTGTACTGTTGATGGTAGACCATTGTCTATAAATGTATTAGCTTCTTAAATTTAATTAAAATTAAGTAAATTAAAGATTTGGTTCCTTGGTCACACTTATCTCATTTCACAGGCTCAGTAGCCACATGCATCTCCTGGCTACTGGTTTGGATGACAAAGCACAGATAGAAAATGTTTTCATCATCACAGAAAGTTCTGATTGGTGGCCCTGAGTAACTTGGTCTTTTTTTCCACAGTTCTCTGGGACAGTGAACAAATGCATGTAATTTTATATAAAAGGAACGTTTTACGTGCTGTTTTGGTTATTCTCTTGTCTATGGCTCATTTTTTCTAGCTTTGACCTCTCCCCTCTCTCACGGGGATAAGCCAGGTGTGTAGGAGCCCTTCTGGGCCTTCCCCTGTGCTCTTACCCTCATGGGAAGTTTCATATCACATGTAGAAATGTTTGCTGTTGGTAAACACTTGCTTTTCTTCTGTTAATAAAACATTGTGGAAATACTTCTGAGTCAGTCAATCCAGATCTAACTTATTCTTGTTTGTGGCCTTGTGGAATTTCACTGTTCACATATAAGACCAATTTTGAGGTGCCTTCAGCCTCTTTCACAGGGGTTGGGTGATTGGATTTAAAAGCATTTTTATGTTTAATTTTCATAGATATTATCAGATTCCAGCCCAAAGGTGAGACTGACCCCCATTTTCTCCAGTAATGAGTGAGTATATTCTGCCTTCCCCCACTGTCTCCAGACACTCCACATTCTGACCCAGCATTAGGTGTTGTGTGGTAGTTTGAGCATTCTTTGGCATTGCCTTTCTTTGGGACTGGAATGAAAACTGACCTTTTCCAGTCCTGTGGCCACTGCTGAGTTTTCCAAATTTGCTGGCAGATTGAGTGCAGCACTTTCACAGCATCATCTTTCAGGATTTGAAACAGCTCAACTGGAATTCCATCACCTCTACTAGCTTTGTTTGTAGTGATGCTTCCTAAGGCCAACTTATCTTCACATTCCGGGATGTCTGGCTCTAGGTGAGTCATCACACTATCATGATTAACTGGGTATGAAGATCTTTTTTGTACAGTCCTTCCGTGTATTCTTGCCATCTCTTCTTAATATCTTCTGCTTCTGTTAGGTCCATACCATTTCTGTCCTCTATTGAGCATTTATTTGCATGAAATGTCCCCATGGTATCTCTAATTTTCTTAAAGAGATCTCTAGGCTTTCCCATTCTATTGTTTTCCTCTATTTCTTTGCATTGATTGCTGAGAAAGGCTTTCTTATCTCTCCTTGCTATTCTTTGGAACTCTGCATTCAAATGGGTAAATCTTTCCTTTTCTCCCTTGCTTTTGGCTTCTCTTCTTTTCTCAGCTATTTGTAAGGCCTCCTCAGACAGCCATTTTGCTTTTTACTTTTTTTTTTTTCTTGAGGATGCTCTTGATCCCTGTCTCCTGTACAATGTCACATCCTCTGTCCATAGTTCATCAGACACTCTGTCTAACAGATCTAGTCCCTTAAATCTATTTCCTACTTCCACTGTATAATCATAGGGATTTGATCTAGGTCATACCTAAATGGTTTAGCGGTTTTCCACACTTTCTTCAATTTAAGTCTGAATTTGGCAATAATGAGTTCATGATCTGAGTCACAGTGAGCTCTGGGTCTTGTTTTTGCTGACTGTATAGAGCTTCTCCATCTTTGGCTGCAAAGAATATAGTCAATCTGATTTCAGTGTTGGCCATCTGATGATATCCATGTGCCTTCTCTTGTGTTGTTGGAAGAGGGTGTTTGCTATGACTAGTGTGTTCTCTTGGCAAAACTCTATTAGCCTTTGCCCTGCTTCATTATATATTCTTGCAAGGCCATATTTGCCTGTTACTCCAGGTGTTTCTTGATTTCCTACTTTTGCATTCCAGTCCCCTATAATGAAAAGAGCATCTTTTTGGGGTGTTAGTTCTAAAAGGTCTTGTATGTCTTCATAGAACCATTCAACTTCAGCTTCTTCAGCATTACTGGTCGGGGCATAGACTTGGATTACTGTGATATTGTATGGTTTGCCTTGGAAATGAACATAGATCATTCTGTCATTTTGAGACTGTATCCAAGTATTGCATTTCGGACTCTTTTGTTAATTATGATGGTTACTCCATTTTTTCTAAGGGATTCCTGTCCACAGTAGTAGATATAATGGTCATCTGAGTTAAATTCACCCATTTCAGTCCATCTTAGTTTGCTGATTCCTCGAATGTCAATGTTCACTCATGCCGTCTCCTGTTTGACCACTTCCAATTTGCCTTGATTCATGGACTTAACATTCCAGGTTCCTATGCAATATTGCTCTTTACAGCATCAACTCTTACTTCTATCACCTGTCCCATCCATAACTGGGTGTTGTTTTTGCTTTGGCTCCATCCCTTCATTCTTTCTGGAGTTATATCTTCACTGATCTCCAGTAGCATATTGGGCACCTACCGATCTGGGGAGTTCATCTTTCAACATCCTATATTTTGCCTTTTTATACTGTTCATGGGGTTCTTGAGGCAAGAATACTGAAGTGGTTTTCTTTTCCCTTCTCTAGCGGAACATATCTGTCAGATCTCTCCACCATGAGCCATCTGTCTTGGGTGGCTCAACACGGCATGCGTCAGTTTCATTGAGTTAGAGAAGGCTGTGGTCCATGTTCTAAGATTGGTTTGTTGTCTGTGATTGTGGTTTCAATCTGTCTGCCTTCTGATGCCCTCTCTCAGCACCTTCCATCTTATTTGGGTTTCTCTTACCCTGGACGTGGGCTATCTCTTCAGGGCTGCTCCAGAAAAGTGCAGTGGGCGGTCCTTACCTTGGAAGTGGGGTAGCTCCTCTTGGCCACCACCCCACCCTACAAAGCCCTTCATGAATATGCAAATACCTTTACCCTAAAACTTCCCCAAGTTTGTTGTTCAGGGTGATACTACTTTGGGAAAGATTTCTGGTGATCTCTTTACTTGCTACAAGTAATAAGTCCTTCTTTCCTCTGCTCTTTGGCTTGGCTGTGTCTTTTGGCTCAACACTCATCAAGAGGTGAGCTCAGTTTGGGGGTAATAAATCCACAGATTACAGCATTTCTCCAAGTATAACCCCCCAACTGAATGGGGAGTTAGCCTCTTCCAAACACAAGTCCATGTGCCTAATGCTCAGTGAGGCCAAACAAACCAAAACATCAGAGGTTTGAACAGAACAAGGTTTATTGCAGGGCCATACAAGGAGGTGTGACTCATGTCCCCCCAAACCCCAAACTCCCTGAAGGGATTCAGCAGGCCTTTTCAAGGCCAAGTGAGAGAGGGGGTTCTAGGCTATGTGATCAGCTCCTGCATGATTCTTTGATTGGTTGATTTTGAGATAACAGAGCAGTTAACATTATCAATCCGTAGGTGCCAGTAGGTCTGAAGTGAAGTGAAGTCGCTCAGTCGTGTCTGACTCTTTGCGACCCCATGGACTGTAGTCTACCAGGCTCCTCCCTCCATGGGATTCTCCAGGCAAGAGTACTGGAGTGGGTTGCCATTTCCTTCTCCAGGGGATCTTCCCAACCAGATGCTTTAAACTCTGAGCCACCAGGGAAGCCCCCAGTAGGTCTGGGGCCTCCATTAATATTTATTTTTATTTATTTTATTTATTTGGCTGTACTAGGTCTAAGTTGTGACATGTGAGATCTTTTATTTGCGGCATGTGAAATCTGGTTCTCTGACCAGGGATCAAAGCCAGATCCCCTGCATTGGGAGCACAGAATCTTGGCCACTGGACCATCAGGGAAGTCTCCACTAATTTTTTCCTTTTGTTAGGGGAAGCACACTGACTGAAGCCTCCTACCCTGACCAGGTACCATAGTAATCATTTGTGTGAATTATTTTATGACAGGAGGTCCTGGTAAGGAACATGGAACTAACAAGCCACCACCAATTGGAAGAGTTTGGGAAAGGTTAACAGGAGATGCCATGTGCCCTTCCATCTCCCAGAATCCCTCTCATTGACATTGATCTTGGCCGAGCAATGTGTGCACCACCAGGAAGGACCTTGAGTCACAACGATTGGCCAAAGACAATCCAGAAACTAATCCCATCACCATAAAACCCAAGACTTCAAGCCACGCAGCAGAGCAGCTCTCCTGGGTTCCCTTACCCTACTGCTTTCTGCCCGGGAGCCCCTTCCCAATAAAGGGGTACTTTGTCAGCATGTATGTCTCCTTGGACAATTCATTTCTGAGTGTTAGACAAGAGCCTACTTTTGGGCCCGGGAAGGAGATCCCCCTTCCTGCAACACTTTTGGTGGTGGTTTATAGGATCTGAAAAACTCAGGATATATGCATGAGATAGTGTTATCTGGGTACTTCGGAAAAGAGCTATGGCACAGGATGTGGCAAAGGGGTGTGTTCTGGAAAGACCCTGAAGGGCCCTGCTTGGTTACAAGCTTTGTTCCACCTGTATTGGAGACAACTGTAGTTAAATTTTATCACCACCTGAAATTTCTCGTGACTCAATATGTTCCCAAAACCACGTTTGATCTGGCCCTCTTCCATCCCAGAGATGAACAGTGATCTCTTTGTGATTGGTTTTCAAGTATCTGCTGCAGAGAGACATGAGCCTCCCCACTTTCTTTCCTCATTTACATGCAGAGTATCTTTTAATGAGGATGATTCAGGTTTCCAGCACTTGGCCTCCCCCCTCCCTCTGCTCTGTTTCCCCAGACTGTAACTTGCAGTGCTAAATAGCACCCTAAGGGAGCACATTAAATGCACAGAGAAGTAATGACATGAAGGCAAGCAGGAGTCCCAACCAATCTCATTTTGCTTGTAATTGACACATTATACAATCTTCAAAAACAAACAAAAACTGCAGATATCTAACTGCCTGTATTGCCAAACACTGATGAGTCCAGACTCCTGAGACCCTTCGATATATTCCAAAGCCATATCGCCTAAATCTAGGACTGCAATAGAACTGAATGTGCTAGAATATAATCAGAAAAAAAAAAATTTGGCTTCTGAAAGAGCAATGTTAAGAGAGAGGAGCCTGTCTTAATGTGTAGGAAATACATTGATCACTTGGTTCAGAATTTCTGCAGGATTGCAGCCTGGGCTTTTGGTGCCCTAAAGGCTGCTTACTGGGAAGGCTTGTGACTTTGTTTGAGCATTTCTCTCTGGAGGAGAGAGCCATGTGAAAAGCGGCTGCAAGTGTCAGGAGACAATGTCCACAGAAGCAACACTCAACTCAAGTAACAGATGGGGAATTAGTCAATAAATACCCACCATGTTCTCACCTCTTGGTTGGGACAGCTCTGAAGGCAGTCTTCTTCTATTCCTCAGGACACCCAGTAGAAGCAATCTCCAGTTGTTATGGAATCTGATCTCACAGATTCTCTTGCTCCTTGCTCTTTACAAAATCAATACTCATAGATGATGGTAGAGAGGAAAGTCACCTTTAATCAGAAACCTGGCTATCTGGGGAGATGGTGGACACGGTCCCCCAAAGCCATCTCTGAAGATTCTGCTCAGCCATGAAAGCTTCTAAAGGGAAACTAGGAAGTAATCTCAGTTACTCATTGAGATGGAGGGAGAGACATCACCCTCCCCTACTGTGTGCAGGCTTATTGATTTCTCCTGATCTTTCTTCAGATGTTATTTCACTCAGTTTCTTCATGGGAATATTGACAGGGAAGCTGAGGAAGATATCTGGTCATCTGTTAATTCCTTATTCTTTCTACTTTTTTGATCTACAGGAAGAGCCAATAAGTTAGGCAAAATATTGTGTGATCAAAATATTTGAAAAGTATGCTAGAGCCAGAGATGAGTAGATAGGGGTGTCTGATTTAAGATTAGTGAAGAGAAATGGGGCCTTATGCAGAGAACTCTTTCCTACAGAGCTTTTTTTCTGCCAAAAGGTGCTTACAAATCCCCACTTCTAAGAACCTCATTTTGTTTCTATGGAAAAATGGGTGAAAGTCTGTTTTCTGTAACTTCATGCTGACACAGATTGCCATATTCTTAGACTGGAAAATGTCAATGTGAAAGTGAAAGCCGATTCTTTGCGACCTCATGGACTGTAAAGTCCATGAAATTCTCCAGACAAGAATACTGGAGTGAGTAGCCTTTCCCTTCTTCAGGGCATCTTCTCCACCCGGGGATCGAACCCAGGTCTCCCGCATTGCAGGCAGATTCTTTACCAGCTGAGCCACCAGGGAAGCCCAAGAATACTGGAATGTGTATCCTATCCCTTCTCCAGTGGATCTTCCTAACCCAGGAATTGAACTGGGGTTTCCGGCACTGCAGCTGGATTCTTTACCAGCTGTGCTACCGCTTGCAGCATCTCTTTGCTGACAGCTGCCCACTTACATATACAGGCAGAAGAGGCTACATTATTTTGGTGCCCACAAAGATATAGATTATTAAGAGTAATAGTGTTAACCCCACTCTCCTAAGGCTAGTTCTTGGAATTGTACTAGCCATGGATTCTGTCCTTCTCAAGATGGAGCAGCTTAAGTCATAGCTACAGTCTGGTCATCATGCAGTTAGCTTTTCCCCTCGGGTGGAAGTTATAGGATCTGTAAGACAACACAGGAATATTCATCAGACCCTGAGTCTGTGACTCTATCATCCTAATTATTAGCTGGTTGAACCTGCTCTTTTGTGACTTAAAGAGGCATGGAGACTTCAGTTTTCCTATAAACATGGAGAGGCCTTTGTACTTTGGGGGATGGGGTGCGGGGTTCTGTTTGGATCCACAGTTATTACCATGGGAACTGGCTTCATCACATACCCTCTGTCACACTGCTTTCTTACTGCTTTGGTGGAGTTTTCTCAGTTCATTTCTCAAAATACGATCCCTGAATCCCTGTCTTGGGCTCTACTCCTGGGGAAAGCCAAATGAGAAATACTTTAAGTGGAATACTCAATAAGGGAAAGGGACAACAGGTTTTACTTTTAAGAGCAGAAAGTAAGCCATTATATTCAGGTAAATGATATTAATGAGTTTAATCATCCATTTGTTACCAAACATTAAGTAGGTACCTACTGTCTACCTGAAGTCAAGGATAGATCTAGAGAGGTTAGGGTATGATTGTAAGAGGCCTGGGATACCAACCTAATGCATTTGAACCATCTTGTATCAAGAGGAGGCAACTATTGAAGAGTTTTAAACATGGGGGTCATATAGCCTGAGCTGGACAATGGAAAACTTAATCTGGCTCCATGGTGTGGACTGGAGCTTAAGACTGGGCAAAGGAGTCACATTAAAAAACTGCTGGAATATTTTTAGTCCATGTGTGATGCAGAAATCTGGCCTCTGTGCAACCAGCACCAAATTGAATCTCAAAGACACAATTTTGGATGCCATAGAAATGAATAGTTTTATTGCTTTGCCAGGCAAAGGGGGCTGCAGCAGGCTAATGCCCTCAAAACTGTATGTCCCAACTGGGGGTGGAATAAATGGATTGTGAGGAGTTTTGTAATCAAGAGGCAGAGGTGCTGATAAGGATCAGGGTGCATGCAGGGCCCTCACTCCTTCAGTCATCTGGCATCAGGTGGTCTTGGGACGGGTTCAATGGTTCTCAAGGTTATTGAATGGTGACCTTGTCTCTGGAATAAAGAATATGTCACCAAGTGGTTAGCATCTTCCATTTTGGTGGGGGTTTTAGTTCTGCTCAAAGATATTGTTATGTATACCCCTTGAGGAGGAACCAGGACCCTGTCCCAAGGTCACACTATTTTTAAACTTTTCTTACTCCTCCTCCTTTACTTCTGCATCTGCTCTCTTCCCTGTCTGAAACTCAAGGAAAATCAAGGAGACTGAATTAAACCTATTTCCTACAAATATGAAACAGGGGACACAGAAAGGACTTGCATCCAGGAGAACCGCAGGATACTGCTTCATTTCAACATGAGCTACTATGCTCATTTTAATTGTTTAAAAAGTTCTATTCTCTCTGCCTAGGATTGTGAGTAGATGTGTTTATATGAAAATTAAATCATAAGTCATATTTTGAGTCCAGAGAATAAAGCTTCCATGTAGAGCTGTGCAGCAGCCCCCAGAACCTGCGCCAAGGAAGAAACAAGAACTCCAGCAAGTTTTAGGGCTGGTCCCACATGCTGAATATGCTTCCAGGTGGTAGCTTAAATAGCAGTGAGCAGGGAGTGTTGAAACGAGAGACTTGGGAAGTGGTCCTTTGAAGAGACAAGTCAAAGATCATCAGCCATTTTCCAGCAATTTCACAACCTCTACTGAAGGAAGTCAGTGTATATTTGCAACCTTGTCTGTGCTCGAGAAAAAGAAATGAGTGATACACCATCAACAGAATTGTGGTTTGAATTCTCTCTGAATGTACATTTATTTCTTTTATCTGGGATGTATCTGTACACACCTTGCTGTGAAACAGTATAATTAACCACTGGGTTTCAGAGAGAGGTGATCATTTGCAACTCATTTTCAGCCCAAATTTTAGCTTGAAAATGCTTTTTCTTCCCCCATTGGCAGCAGCTCTCAGAAGTGGATTTTGCTGGAAGCTTTCTATTTTCATCACTCTGATTGCTTTATTTATGTTGCAAATCACTGATTTGGTGTCTGAGAAATTTCCATGTTTGGGGCAGCAAAGCTTTTAGTTAATGGATTGATGAGTTTTACATTTGTTTATAATTTTTTTTTTAAATACAGACTCTTAAAGTTCCACTCATCATGCCTTACATTCAGGATAGTAATAAGCACTAACCTCTTGCCATTTACTTCAACTCTTGGTATTGGAACTGCGTAACTCAGGTGAGACTTGAACCTAGCCAAAGCCCAGCTTGAAACTTGAACTCATGCTCTTTTAATCTGAATCACTTTCCTGGTGTCTGGATTTACTGAGGCTCAGGTGCTTTGTGATGGAGAAGGCAATGCAACCCACTCCAGTACTCTTGCCTGGCAAATCCCATGGACGGAGGAACCTGGTAGGCTGCAGTCCATGGGGTCGCTGGGAGTTAGACACGACTGAGTGACTTCACTTTCACTTTTCACTTTCATGCACTGGAGAAGGAAATGGCAACCCATTCCAGTGTTCTTGCCGGGAGAATTCCAGGGACAGGGGAGCCTGGTGGGCTGCCATCTCTGGGGTCACACAGAGTCAGATGCGACTGAAGTGACTTAGCAGCAGCAGCAGCAGCAGGTTCTTTGTGAAAAGAAATAGAGGAAAACAATAGAATGGGAAAGACTAGAGATCTCTTCAAGAAAATTAGAGATAACAAGGGAACATTTCATGCAAAGATGGGCTTAATAAAGGACAGAAAAGGTATGGACCCAACAGAAACAGAAGATATTAAGAAGAGGTGGCAAGAATACACCAAAGAGCTATGCAAAAAAGATCTTCACGACCCAGATAATCACAATGGTGTGATCACTCACCTAGAGCCAGACATCCTGGAATGTGAAGTCAACTGGGCCTTAGGAAGCATCACTATGAACAAAGCTAGTGGAGGTGATAGAATTCCAGTTGAGCTATTTCAAATAATAAAAGATGATGCTCTAAAAGTGCTGCGCTCAGTATGCCAGCAAATTTGGAAAACTCAGCAGTATTTTCTTGAAGAGATCTCTAGTCTTTCCCATTCTGTTGTTTTCCTCTATTTCTTTGCACTGATGGCTGAGGAAGGCTTTCTTATCTCTTCTTGCTATTCTTTGGAACTCTGCATTCAGATGCTTATATCTTTCCTTTTCTCCTTTGCTTTTTGCTTTTCTTCTTTTCACAGCTATTTGTAAGGCCCCCTCAGACAGCCATTTTTGAAACTTTCCTTCTATGTATGGAAAGCTTCAACATTCTTTGGCATTGCCTTTCTTTTGGACTGGAATGAAAACTGATTTTTTCCATTCCTATGACCACCACTGAGTTTTCCAAATTTGCTGGCATATTGAGTGCAGCATCATCTTTTAGGATTTGAAATAGCTCAATTGGATTCCATCACCTCCACCAGCTTTGTTTGTAGAGATGCTTCCTAAGGTCCACTTAACTTTGTACTCCAGGATGTCTGGCTCTAGGTGAGTGATCACACTGAGACCTTCCAGATGTTCAACCTGGATTTCGAAAAGGCAGAGGAACCAGAGATCAAATTGCCAACATCCATTGGATTGTCGAAAAAGCGAGAGAATTCCAGAAAAGCATCTACCTTTGCTTCATTGACTACACTAAAGCCTTTGACTATGTGGAGATCACAACAAACTGTGGAAAATTCTTAAAGAGACAGGAATACCATACCACCTTACCTGCCTCCTGCAAAACCTGTATGCAGGTCAAGGAGCAACAGTTAGAAATGGACATGGAACAACCAGACATGGAACAATGGAATGGTTCCAAATTGGGAAAGGAATACATCAAGGCTGTATATTGTTCTTGCTTATTTAACTTCTATGCAGAGTATATCATGTGAAATGCCAGGCTGGATGAAGCACAAGCTGGAATCAAGATTGCCAGGAGAAATATCAACCACCTTAGATATGCAGATGACACCATCCTTATGGCATAAAGCAAAGAATAACTAAAGAGCCTCTTGATGAAAGTGCAAGGGGAGAGTGAAAAAGCTGGCTTAAAACTCAACATTCAAAAAACAAAGATCTGGTCCCATCACTTCATAGCAAACAGAAGAGGAAACAATGGAAACAGTTATGGACTTTACTGTGGGGGGCTCCAAAATCACTGCAGATGGTGACTCCAGCCATGAAATTGAAAGACACTTGCTCCTTGGAAGAAAAACTATGATAAACCTAGACAGCATATTAAAAGTCAGAGACATTACTGACAAAGGTCTGTCTAGTCAAAGCTATGGTTTTTCCGGTAGTCATGCATGGATGTGAGAGTTGGACCATAAAGAAGGCTGAGCACCAGAGAATTGGTGCTTTTGAACTGTGATGTTGGAGCAGACTCTTGAGAGTCCATTGAACTGCAAGGAGATCAAATCAGTCAATCATAAAAGAAACCAATCCTGAATATTCATTGGAAGGACTAATGCTGAAGTGAAATCTTCGATACTTTGGCCACCTGATGCAAAGAGCCGACTCATTAGAAAAGTCCTTGATGCTGGGAAAGATTGAAGGCAGGAGGAGAAAGGGACGACAGGACGAGATGGTTGGATGGCATCACTGACTGAATAGACATAAGTTTAAGCAAGCTCTGGGAGATGGTGAAGGACAGGGAAGCCTGGCTTGCTACAGTCCATGGGCTCACAAAGAGTAGGACAAGACTGAGTCACTGAATGGCAAAGATGTATGGGGAGATGCAAGCCTCTGGACTTACTAAATTCATTCCTTTCATATGCATCTCAGTTGTCTGAGGCCAAATCCTGTTTCTTGATTGTTTATGGGCTTCCCTGGTGGCTCAGATGATAAAGAACCTGACTGCAATACAGGAGAGCTGGGTTTCATCCCTGGGTTGGGAATATGCCCTGGAGAAAGGAATGGCTATTCTTGCCTGGAGAATTCCATGAGCATCGGAGCCTGGCATACTAAAGTCCGTGGAGTTGCAAAGAGTGGGACATGACTGAACAACCAAAAAGTCATTGTTCACTGTAAAGGGTGCAGCTGTGGCAGATGGCTGCTTCTTGCATCCCCCTGTGTCCCTCAGCAATCACTGTGGGAGTGGCAGCAGCTGCTGGATCACAAGTATTGTGTTCCCTTTGGGGAGCCCCCATTCACATTTGGAGTCCAGAAATCACTGGTGACTGTGACATTTCTTGCCCACTGATATGGCAGGAAATACTGAGTTTCACATAATCAAGTCAAGGCACAGACAAGCCAGCATAGGATTACCATGACTACTTTATTCCATCCCATTCAACAAGATCAGATATTGGGGAACAAGGTACTCAGAGTTTGGTTGAGGGAGAAGACTGATTTATTCAACCT
The DNA here is from genome assembly GCA_006410635.1 of Cephalophus harveyi. Taxonomy (NCBI): domain Eukaryota; kingdom Metazoa; phylum Chordata; class Mammalia; order Artiodactyla; family Bovidae; genus Cephalophus; species Cephalophus harveyi. Next base: position 90,410 of record SJYT01028402.1, on the reverse strand, counting down.
GGTTGAGGAGACAGGTATCAAGATGTATCTTCATGAGAGAAGATTAAATAAGTCTGATCTTCAATTTAAAACTGGAGGGAAGAGGGCAGGGCACAAACTTTAAAAGAATGACAAACCTCAAGGACACATGTAAACTAATTAGAGCCAAATGGGTCCAAGACAGACAAGTCAATTTCCACTAGACCTTGAACCTCAATATACGCTGATCATAACACATCAGCAAACTAAGTGACACTCCATCAGATGCCACGATGGTTCTGAGGCCAAGCACAAAGGTCAGAAGTGGGTGGTTATCCAATTCCTGGAAATCTCCACCCCCAAAATAATTGAAATAATCCTCCCATGTTGTTGTTCAGTCGCTCAGTCATGTCTCACTTTTTGGGGTGAAGGACCCCACGTCCTTCACCATCTCCCGGAGTTTGCTCCAACTTATGTCCATTGAGTCAGTGATGGCATCCAACCATCTCATCCTACCTTTTACTGAGTCCAAGCTCACTCTGCTCACTGCACGACAGGCCAATGAATCCCAGAGATGAGGTGCTGAGGCAAGGGAAATGCCTTTATTCGGAAAGTCAGATGACCGAGAAGATGGCAGGCTAGCACCTCAAAATAACCATCTTATTGAGGTTTGGATGCCAGGTTCTTTGATAGATCATAAAAAAGCAATGAGGAACTAAAGTCAAAAGGCAGAATAGAGAGGGAGAAGCAGTGGGGAAGTAAAGTGAAAGGGTCTTCAGTCTTGCAAAACATCTGCAAGGGGACGGCAAGCCTTTGGAAGAGGTGTCTTGGGTGTGTGCGTTTAGTCACTCAGCCATGTCCAACTCTTTGAACCCCATGGATTGTAGCCAGCCAGGCTCCTCTGTCCATGGGATTCTCCAGGGAAGAATACCAGAGTGGAATGCCATTTCCTTCTCCAAAGGGGTGTGTTAATTTCTTCTATTCACAGGGGGGCAGGGACAAACTAAAAGCACTTTAGTTGACAGTCAAGCAGAGGGGCAGTGTCTTCCAGGCAAGCCATTAAGTACAATTACAATCTGTTTGTGGAGTGTCTCTCTCTTTAGTCACTAAAGAAAGTGAAGTAGCTCAGTCGTGTCCTACTCTTTGTGACCCTACAAGGCTCCTCCATCCATGGGATTTTCCAGGCAAGAATACTGGAGTGGGTTGCCATTTCCTTCTCCAGGATATCTTCCTGACCCAGGAATTGAACCTGGATCTCCTGTATTGTAGGCAGATGCTTTACCATCTGAGCCACCAGGGAAGATAGTCACTAAGTCATGTCCAATTCTTGTGACCACATGGACTGTAGCCTGCCAGGCTCCTCTGTCCATGGGATTCTCCAGGGAAGCATACTGGAGTGGGTTGCCACTTCCTTCTCCAGGGGGTCCTTCCAATCCAGAAATCAAACCCAAGCCTCCTGCACGGCAGGCAGATTCTTTACCAACTGAGCTATGAGGGAGGCATAAATCCACTTTTTACCTGACACCTTATCTCTCACTGAATTCTTTCTGAGAAGAGACACAAAGCACCTCAGTTCAGTTCAGTTCAGTTGCTCAGTTTTGTCCAACTCTTTGTGACCCCATGGGCTGCAGCACGCCAGGCCTCCCTGTCCATCACCAACTCCCAGAGATAACTCAAACCCATGTCCATCTACATGGTGTTGCCATCCAACCATCTCATCCTCTGTTGTCACCTTCTCCTCCCACCTTCAATCTTTCCCAGCATCAGGGGCTTTGCAATGAGTCAGCTCTTTGCATCAGGTGGAGTTTCAGCTTCAACATCAGTCTTTCCAATGAATACTCAGGACTGATTTCCTTTAGGATGGACTGGTTGGATCTCCTTGCAGTCCAAGGGACTCTCAAGAGTCTTCTCCAACACCACAGTCCAAAAGCATCAATTCTTCAGCACTCAGCTTTCTTATGGTAAAGCTCTCACATCCATACATGACTACTGGAAAGACCATAACCTGACTAGATGGACCTTTGTTGGCAAAGTAATGTTTCTGCTTTTTATTTATTTATTTATTTTTGTCTCTGCTTTTTAATATGCTGTCTATAACTTTCCCTCTAAAGAGTAAGCGTCTTTTAATTTCATGGCTGCAGTCACCATCTGCAGTGATTTTGGAGCCTAAAAAATAAAATGTGCCACTGTTTCCACTGTATCCCCTTCTATTTGCCATGAAGTGATGGGGCCAGATGCCGTGATCTTAGTTTTCTGAATGTTGAGCTTTAAGCCAACTTTTTCACTCTCCTCTTTCAATTTCATCAACAGGCTCTTTAGTTCTTCTTCACTTTCTGCCATTAGGGTGGCATCATCTGCATATCTGAGGTTACTGCTATTTCTCCCAGCAATCTTGATTCCAGCTTGTGCTTCCTCCAGCCCAGCGTTTCTCATGATGTACTCTGCATATAAGTTAAATAAGCAGGGTGATAAAATACAGCCTTGACAGAGTCCTTTTCCTATTTGGAACCAGTCTGTTGTTCCATGGCCAGTTCTAACTGTTGCTTCCTGACCTGCATATAGGTTTCTCAAGAGACAGGTCAGGTGGTCTGGTATTCCCATCTNAGGTTATTGATATTTCTCCCAGCAATCTTGATTCCAGCTTGTGCTTCATCCAGCCCAGCGTTTCTCATGATGTAGTCTGTGTACAAATTAAATAAGGAGTACTCCTTTTCCTATTTGGAACCAGTCTGTTGTTCCATGTCCAGTTCTAACTGTTGCTTCCTGACCTGCATATAGGTTTCTCAAGAGACAGGTCAGGTGGTCTGGTATTCCCATCTCTTTCAGAATTTTCCACAGTTTATTGTGATCCACACCGTCAAAGGCTTTGGCATAGTCCATAAAGCAGAAATAGATGTTTTTCTGGAACTCTCTTGCTTTTTTGATGATCCAGCACATGTTGGCAATTTGATCTCTGGTTCCTCTGCCTTTTCTAAAGCCAGCTAGCCATCATTATAATATAACACAGAGCATTTTTACTCCTTTAAAAATCCTCTATGCTCATCTCTTCCTCGTCTGCTGCTGCTGCTAAGTTGCTTCAGTCATGTCTGACTCTGTGTGACCCTATAGACGGCAGCCCACCAGGCTCCCCCATAACTGGAATTCTCCAGGTAAGAACACTGGAGTAGGCTGCCATTTCCTTCATGAAAGTGAAAAGATGTGTATAAGAGACAGCTATTAGACTATATAATACTGCTCTACAGGTCAAGAAAAACTTGTTCTCTTTTTCATATCTTTTTTCTTTTTCCACATTCCATGATTTCATTTGCTGTATCTTCAAGTACCTTTTGTTCTGTTGTATTGTTTGTTTTTAACTTTATTTAGTTAAATTCTAGATATTTTATCTTTCAGTTCTAGAATTTTCATTTGTCTTCTTAACAGCTTCTATTTATTTTTCTAAAATAGCACACATATTCACTCATTATTTTGATCATTATTCCTTGGATGTTAATTTCAACATATAAGCTGTCTTTAGTTTTATCCTATTGACTAGTTTTTGCCTCAATATGGCCTTTTTTTTTTTTTTCTGTTTCTTCACATGTCTTGAGACTTGTAACTGAGATTTTCTTACCTTTTGTGTGCCTGTTTTATTGAGATACTAGATTTTATTTTATTTTATTTTTTTAGATTATAGAATCTTATTCCTACAAGCAATATATTTACTGTTGGATTAGAGTGCTCTGTCAGGGCATTTTTTGGAGGCCTGGTTGGGATGTGTCCAGAGCAGCTTTCTCACTCAGGGATCTAACCCAGATCTCCCTCACTGCAGACAGATTCTTTACCAGCTGATCCACAAGGGAAGCCCAGGAATACTGGAGTGGGTAGCCTATCCCTTCTCCAGCAGATCTTCCTGACTCAGGAATTGAAAATCTAACCCAGATCTCCCTCACTGCAGACAGATTCTTTACCAGCTGATCCACAAGGGAAGCCCAGGAATACTGGAGTGGGTAGCCTATCCCTTCTCCAGCAGATCTTCCTGACTCAGGAATTGAATTGGGGTCTCCTGCATTGCAGGCAGATTCTTTACCAACTGAGCTATCAGGGAAGCCCTCGCTAGGGCTAGAGAAGTTATAATTTGAAGAAGTGATCTCCAGTTGATGTTTTCTCCCAGGTTTTGCAGAATCTCACCCTGTGCATAGAGAACTTATGATTCGGTCAAAGACACATAAGGTCACATGCATGCAAATTTCTCCAACTTCTTTTTCTTGTAATGCTTTTCTCTCCATTATCCCAACCCTCAAATTTCAACCTTCTCGGCAGCTCTGAACTATGATCTCTATTTTCTCTACCCAGTAACCTTGTATTACAGAACACTTCAATTTCTTGGGGAATCATTTCTCTAACTGATATCTGTAGAATCCTAGGGCTAATTAGATAAAATCTTAACAAGTTTAGAATTTTTTTTTATTACCTGTTCTTAAGTTTAACTTAAGTAACTTGCAGATGTTCAAGATGTTCAATGAACTTCCAGATGTTCAAGCTGTATTTAGAAATGGCAGAGGAACCAGAGATCAAATTTCCAATATCTGTTGGATCATCAAAAAAGCAAGAGAGTTCCAGAAAAACATTTCCTTCTGCTTTACCAACTATGCCAAAGCCTTTGACTGTGTGGATCACAATAAACTGTGGAAAATTCTGAAAGAGATGGGCATACCAGGCCACCTGACCTGCCTCCTCAGAAATCTGTATGCAGATCAAGAAGGAACAGTTAGAACTGGACATGGAGCAACAGACTGGTTCCGAATNAAAGCCTTTGACTGTGTGGATCACAATAAACTGTGGAAAATTCTGAAAGAGATGGGCATACCAGGCCACCTGACCTGCCTCCTCAGAAATCTGTATGCAGATCAAGAAGGAACAGTTAGAACTGGACATGGAGCAACAGACTGGTTCCGAATCAGGAAAGGAGTATGTCAAGGCTGTATATTGTCACTCTGCTTATTTAACTTATATGCAGACTACATCATGCAAAATGCCAGGCTGACTGAAGCACAAGCTGGAATCAAGATAGCTGTATCAGAATGCAGATGACACTACCCTGTGGCAGAAAGTGAAAAAGAACCTCATAATGAAAGTGAAAAAGAAGAGTAAAAAAACTGACTTAAAACTCAACATTCAAAAAACTAAGATTGTGGCATCTGGTCCCATCACTTCATGGCAATAGATGGGGAAACAATGGAAATAGTGATAGACTTTATTTTCTTGAACTCCAAAATCACTGCAGATGGTGACTCCAGCCATGAAATTAAAAGACACTTACTCCTTGAAAGAGAAGCTTACCAACCTAGACCACATATTAAAAAGCAGACTTTGCCAACAAAGGTCCATCTAGTCAAAGCTATGATTTTTACAGTGGTCATGTGTGGATGTGAAACTTGGACTATAAAGAAAGCTGAGCATTGAAGAATTGATGCTTTTGAACTGTAGTGTTGGAGAAGACTCTTGAGAGTCTCTTGGACTGCAAGAAAATCCAACCAGTTCATCTTAAAGGAAATCTGTCCTGAATATTCATTGAAAGGACTAATGTTGAAGCTGAAACTCCATTGGTTTGGCTGCCTGATGTGAAGAACTGACTCATTGGAAAAGACCCTGATATTGGGAAAGATTGAAGGCAGGAGAAGAAGGGGATGGCAGAGGATGAGATGGTTGGATGGCATCACCAACTCGATGGACATGAGATTAGGCAAGCGCCAGGAGTTGGTGATGGACAGGGAAGCCTGGTGTGCTGCAGTCCATGGGGTCACAAAGAGTCAGACATGACTGAGCAACTGAACTAAAGTTTAAAAGATGAATAAAATGTTACCAAGTAATTTTGAGNACTCGATGGACATGAGATTAGGCAAGCGCCAGGAGTTGGTGATGGACAGGGAAGCCTGGTGTGCTGCAGTCCATGGGGTCACAAAGAGTCAGACATGACTGAGCAACTGAACTAAAGTTTAAAAGATGAATAAAATGTTACCAAGTAATTTTGAGATATACCTGAAGTTGTAGCATGGCTTTGAAATAAAGCCAATATTTCAGAATTGCATATTTTTTTTCCTGTCATATCTTATCAGCATATGAAGAAGAAGAAAATAATGTGTCTTTTCATGATCTTTATGTTAGCAAGACCATTCTCAAAAGATTGACACAGAAAAAAATACCATTCTCATAAAAAGGTTGGTGTTTTCTAAGAAAGTCTTAGAATTTTTTTTTCACACAAAAGTAATAGGCAAGGCCCAAGCATTTCCAAGCTAAGTGTGTCAATCTCAAAATTTAGTGAAAGGATTCATTTCATATATTACTATTTATCTGACATCTGACTCCCTACTTAAAGTATTAAAATTGTGATGTTTGTAAAACTCCATTTGAATTTATTATATTCCTCAATCATACATGAAGCCATATATCATCTCCAATCCCTCTAAAGCTGTGCCAAGTTTATCATTTTTTGTAACTGGAACACTTTAGAAAGTGAAAGTATGCACTAGAACAAAGAGGTATATTTGCCCAGCAATGGTTGTAATGGTACCATAAATTGTTCAGGTATTCATGGCAGAAACTATTATAAAGACATCCTTAATTCTGTGTCATCTTCTTCCATTCCTATATCCAATCCATAAAAAGTTACTGTTTATATGATATGCAAAATATATCTAATATATGTCAAAGTATTTCAATTTCTCATGCTGAAACCTTGGCAGAGAAGATAAAAATTTCTCACGCTTACTGCTCTAACAGCCTCTCTACATCTACTCATTGGCCCCTCAATTACATACTCCATAGAGCAACAAAAGTGCCATTAAAATGTACATTAGATCATGTTAATATCTCCATTAAAATTATTTTATGGCTTTCAGTTACAGTTTTAATTAGAGACTTTATATTTTGAGAGAAGTTTTAAGTTCAGAGCAAAATTGAAAGAAGGGGCAGATATTTCTCACCTAAACCCTGACCCTACACATGCATAGCCTCCCCTGTGTCAACAATCACAAGCAGTACAGTTGTTACACTTGATGAACCTACATTGACATATCATAATTGCCCAGTGTCTATAGTTTCCATTAGGGTTCATTCTAGATGTTATACATTCTGTGGATTTAGACAAATGTATAATGACATATTCAGTTCAGTTCTTTCACTCAGTCATGTCCGATTCTTTGTGACCCCTGCATGCCAGACCTCCCTGTCCATCACCAACTCCCGGAGTCCACACAAACCCATGTCCATTGAGTTGATGATGCCATCCATCCATCTTATCTCCTGTCATCCCCTTCTCCTCCTGCACTCAATCTTTCCCAGCATCAGGGTCTTTTCAAACGAGTCAGCTCTTCAAATCAGGTGGCCAAAATATTGAAGTTTCAGTTTCAACATCAGTCCTTCCAATCAACACCCAGGACTGATCTCTTTAGGATGGACTGGTTGCATCTCCTTGCAGTCCAAGGGACTCTCAAGACTCTTCTCCAACACCACAGTTCAAAAGCATCAATTATTCGGCACTCAGCTTTCTTCACAGTCCAACTCTCACATCCATACATGACCACTGGAAAAACTATAGCCTTGACTAGACAGACCTTTGTTGACAAAGTCATGTCTCTGCTTTTTAACATGCCCTCTAGGTTGGTCATAACTTTCCTTCCAAGGAGTAAGCGTCTTTTAATTTCATGGCTGCAAGCACCATCTGCAGTGATTTTGGAGCCCAGAAAAATAAAGTCAGCCAGTTTCCACTATTTCCCCATCTATTTGCCATGAAGTGATGGGACCAGATGCCATGATCTTCATTTTCTGAATGTTGAGTTTTAAGCCAACTTTTTCACTCTCCTCTTTCACTTTCATCGTGAGACTCTTTAGTTCTTCTTCACTTTCTGCCATAAGGGTGGTGTCACCTGCATATCTGAGGTTATTGATATTTCTCCCAGCAATCTTGATTCCAGCTTGTGCTTCATCCAGCCCAGCGTTTCTCATGATGTAGTCTGTGTACAAATTAAATAAGGAGTACTCCTTTTCCTATTTGGAACCAGTCTGTTGTTCCATGTCCAGTTCTAACTGTTGCTTCCTGACCTGCATATAGGTTTCTCAAGAGACAGGTCAGGTGGTCTGGTATTCCCATCTCTTTCAGAATTTTCCACAGTTTATTGTGATCCACACCGTCAAAGGCTTTGGCATAGTCCATAAAGCAGAAATAGATGTTTTTCTGGAACTCTCTTGCTTTTTTGATGATCCAGCACATGTTGGCAATTTGATCTCTGGTTCCTCTGCCTTTTCTAAAGCCAGCTAGCCATCATTATAATATAACACAGAGCATTTTTACTCCTTTAAAAATCCTCTATGCTCATCTCTTCCTCGTCTGCTGCTGCTGCTAAGTTGCTTCAGTCATGTCTGACTCTGTGTGACCCTATAGACGGCAGCCCACCAGGCTCCCCCATAACTGGAATTCTCCAGGTAAGAACACTGGAGTAGGCTGCCATTTCCTTCATGAAAGTGAAAAGTGAAAGTGAAGTCACTCAGCCGTGTCCAACTCTTCACGAACCCACTGACTGCAGCCTACCAGCCTCCTCCGTCCATGGAATTTTCCAGGCAACTGTACTGGAGTGGGTTGCCATTGCCTTTCTCTTCTACCCAACTCTATTTCCAAGCCCTTAGCATGCATTGATGTTTTACTGTTTCCAGAGTTTTTTCTTCTCTAATCATATAGCTGCTATTATTATAGTATGTAGCCTTTTCAGGGCTTCTTTAACTTACTAATATGGATCCAAGATTATCTAAACATTTTAGAGATTATCTTGATTTTAGAGGAATAAGGTCTAGAGATCTATTGAACAACATTGTGCCTACAGTTAATAATACTGTATTGTGCACTTAGAATTTTGTTAAGACGGTAGAACTCAGATTAAGTGTTCTTACTGCAATAAAAAAGATATCTTGGCTTTGACTGAGTGTGGTTGAAACATAGAAAAAAAATTGAGTTAGTATACTGTTGTGTGGAGTACCTGGTTAGGAGGCAAGTCAAGTGAAGTGAAAGTCACTCAGTCATGTCCAACTCTTTGCAACCCTGTGGGCTATATAGTCTGTGGAATTCTGCAGGCCAGAATACTAGAGTGGGTACCCTTTCCCTTCTGCAGTGGATCTTCCCAACCCAGGGATGGAACCCACGTCTCCCACATTGCAGGCAGATATTTTTACCAGCTGAGCCACCAGGGTCAGGGAGGGTTACAAATACTGAAATGTGTAGCCTGTCCCTTCTCCAGACGATAGTCCAAACCCAGGAACTGAACCAAGGTTTCCTGCATTGCAAGCAGATTCTTTACCAGCTGAGCTACCAGGGAAGCCCAGGAGGCAAATCAAGCACATTCATTAATAGCATTAGATTACTAGCTAAGTAAAATGTATTTACACAGATTAAAATAAAATTTATTTCTTTTAGTTGTTGCCCAAATAATTTGGAAACACTCCTCCATGAGAATAAAATCTATACTTTTTTTTTTTTTCCAATCATAGTCCATCTTTAGGAGAAGAGAAAAATCCTGAAAAAATGGGCTAATTTTTGAGGATTGTTTTCACAGATGGGTTTCTGATCTAAATAAAAAATTTAGATATACAGACTCCATAAAAATTAGTTACAGATCATCTGAAACTAAAAGGAAGTTAAAAAAAAATACCATTTAACCACAAAAAGAAAGCTGATGAAGCTATAATTTTATCAGGTAAAAGTGTTCTAAGGCAGGAAAATTTGCTAGAGGTAAAAAGGAGCATTTCATTATGAAGAAGAGGTTAAGCTATCAGGATTATAACACACTTATGTACACACCACACCCTGTAACATTGTCAGAATACAGAAAGTAAAAATTCAAAAATGGCAAATAGAGAGAAATCACCAAGATACTGGGAAATATTAAGAAATCTCTCTCAATAACTGCTAGGGAAACAGACAAACAGAAACCGTATTAAAGATGAAAACTAACTTGACTAATGAGCAAAAATTATATTCAAAATTGGGAGAACTTAGAGCATTTACCAAAAAAAAAAAAAGTAAACTATATGCTGGGCAATAAATAAAGCCTCAGAAGTTCTTAAATATTTGAAATAATTCAGCATATATTCTTTGACTGCAGTTGAATTCAGCTAAAAATCAGTAAGGAGAATGATAACTAGAAACCCCAAATAATTGCAGTTAAACAATACAATACTAACAATCATCAAAGTGAAATTTGAAGAAGCTTTTTATGTCTAGACCTATCATTCCATTCACCATGAAGAACTAAACTCAACCAGTTTTTACAAAAACATGTGTAGTTATAAAATAAATCTCTTAAAAAAGACTGAGGCTTAAAATCAGCCAACTAAATTTCCATTTCAAGAAGTTAATAAAAATCATATCCTCTCAACTTCAAAGAAAGTAAAAACAAATAATAATGATAGAGCCAAAATCTATGAGTATACCAAAAATGTCATAAGAGAAAAAAATTGATAGAAACAAAAGTTAGTGTTTTTAAAAGACTAATAAAACTAGTAAAAATTTTATCAATAATTATAAAAGACATAAGAAATTTAGCAGTACCAGAAATGAAAAAAGAGCTTGTAATGTACTTCCATTGTGTATGTGTTAAGTTGCTTCAGTTGTGTCTGACTCTTTGTGACCCTATAGACTATAGCTTTCCAGTCTCTGCTATCCATGGGATTCTCCAGTCAAGAATACTGGAGTGGATTGCATGTCCTCCTCCAGGGAATCTTCCCAACCCAGAGATTGAACCCACATCTCTTATGATCTCCATTGGCAGGTGGGTTCTTTACTACTAGCACCACTTGGGAAGCCCATACTTCCATTAGACATCAATGAAAAAAGATAACATTTGATTCCTAAGTGTCAAATATATATACTAAATGAATATCATTCTCAAAACTGTAACCTTGTGAAAAAAAAAAAAAACCACAAATAGGTCAATATTTAGCCTACAAATTGAATCTTTTATTTAAAATATCCAAACAAAGAAAATTCCACTCTCATATTGCGTCTCTGATGAATTTTTCTAAATTTTTAAGAAAGGAAAGCCCAACAATATTGAGCAAAAAGTTCCTGGGAACAGAAAAAAGAGAACACATTCCAGCTCTTTTTCTGAACCCAGCATAACCTCAATCTCAATACCTAACAAGCACAGTATAAGAATGGAAAATTACAGAACAATCACCATAAAAACTATGAGGGTAGATGGAGTAGTCTTTTATATTGAGGGCCTCTGATGAACCTTAATCTCTCAGCATTAAGTATCTCATGGAGTCTCATTTTCTTCAGTTTGGCCTGAAATTATGGAATGATTTTGCCAATAAAATATAAAAGTGATGCAGTGCTAGTTTTGCACCAAAGTTTTAAAAAGGTCTGGCAACTCCTGTGGTTTGCATTATTGGAAATTTTAAGCAAAGTGTAAGAAATTCATTGTCTTTCTGTGTAGAGAGCCCATATGAAGAGGCTACATGGAAAGAAGTCTGTAACTACAAGAAAAAAGTAGGCTTGCTACTTTATTATTTTAGCTAACCCAAGCCCCAACCAACGAATTAGATGCAGCTGCATGAGGAAGAAACACTAGCAGAAAAGTTGCCCAGCTGTTTCAGTCCAGACTTCAGAATAATGAGCAAATAAAATTATTTTTGTTTAAATCAAAAACTTTGCAATGATTTGTCATTCACCTGTGGACCCACAGAGCAATACGGTTTATTATATCTGAACTCTGTCTTACACTATAACAAAAATGGATCTATAGGTCATAAAAATACACATGCTGAAATATTTTTGGCAATCATTATTCATATTGGACAAAAAATGGAAAATATCCACATATCCTTCAGCAGTAAGAAGGATAATACATTTTTGTATATTGGGGCTTCCCAGGTGGTGCTAGTGGTAAAGAACCTGTCTCCCAATAGAGAAGACAAGAAAGTTTGATCTCTGAGTTAGAAAAATCTCCTGGAGGAGGGCATGGCAACCCACTCCAGTATTCTTGCCTACAGAATCCCATAGACAGAGGAGCCTGGCAGTCTACAGTCCATAGGGTCACAAAGAGTTGGACACAACTGAAGAGACTTAGCTTGCACTCAGAACACTATAGTGCAATGCAAATAAACAGTTACACCCAGCTCTTCGAATGAATTTCAAGTATATGTTCTGCAAATGAAGTCAGGCACAAAAGAGTTCTGAGGAATTCCATTTATGTAAACAAAAACAACAAACAAACTTAAACTATACTGTTGGAAGTCAGAATGAACGGTTGGAAGAAAGTTATGAGTTCTGAGGTGCTAATACTATTTTTGTTCTTGTTCTGAGTGATGACCAGAGGTGTATAATTCATTTGAGAAAATTTACTGAGCTGCATACTTGTATGTACTTTATATTGATAAAAAGTTGGGAAACTTATGCAATACAAACTGACTAGAAAACAAAAGTCATTTTTGAAGAAGATGGGAATACTATCAAATATAAAGACTTTAGAGCCCTAATAATAAAAAGTTGAAAGATGAAATAATAAAATGTGTTGAAGAGAATGTCTTTTAAGTTGTGAGTCTGGGAATGTTTTAAACATGACACAAAAAAGAATAAGCAAAAAATTTGTATGCTGCACTTCACTGAAATTAGAAACATCTGTTTATCAAAAGATGCCACTAAGAAAAGAAAGCCCACAAAATGGGAGAAGATATTTGAATTATATGTAATTGACAAATGACTCTTCTCAAGGCTACAGTACAAACAGATAACCAACCATATGAATCAGTCAAAAATACAAAGATAACCAAATATGATGTGGAAGAAACATGCTGCTGCNCACTAAGAAAAGAAAGCCCACAAAATGGGAGAAGATATTTGAATTATATGTAATTGACAAATGACTCTTCTCAAGGCTACAGTACAAACAGATAACCAACCATATGATTCAGTCAAAAATACAAAGATAACCAAATATGATGTGGAAGAAACATGCTGCTGCTGCTGCTGCTGCTGCTAAGTCGCTTCAGTCGTGTTCGACTCCGTGCGACCCCACAGACGGGATTCTCCAGGCAAGAACACTGGAGTGGGTTGCCATTTCCTTCTCCAAGAAACATGCTATTCAAGTGAAAAGATGGTACATAAAGAGTGTTCTATGTCATCCTTCTTAAAGGAATGCAAATTAAACTCAATAGATACTGCTGTTTACCTGCTAAGGAAATCAGTCCTGAATATTTATTGGAAGGACTGGTGCTGAAGCTGAAACTCCAGTACTTTGGCCACCTGATACAAAGAACTGTCTCATTGAAAAAGACCCTGTTGCTGGGAAAGATTGAAGGCAGGAGGAGAAGGGGATGAAGGGAAATGAGATGGTTGGATGGCATCCCTGACTCGATGGACATGAGTTTGAGTAGGCTCTGGGAGTTGGTGATAGACAGGAAGGCCTGGCATGCTGCTGTCCCTCGGATCGCAAAGAGTCAGACACGACTGAGCGACTGAACTGAAATTTGAACCTACTAAAATGACTAAAATTAAACATATTGGCAATACCAAAATTTTCAAGGATGTTAAGCAAGGAAAGCTCTAATAACATGCCATTACCAGTAAACTGATAGGGACATTTTTGGAGAACAGTTTGGTAATAGCTACTGACCATAAACTATATACCTTAAGATTCAGGTATCCCATATCCAAAAATGTATCTATATGTGCAATGAAAAACTTATAGAAAATGTTCATATCAGTCTTTATAATTATCTCAAATTGGAAACAAGTGTTCAACATCAGAATAAACAGATTTTTTCTTATTTATATTAATATATATGTGCAGATGTATATAATATTCTACCATAACAAAATGGAAAACTATCAACTGTGGGCTATAGCATGAATGGGACTTCCCAAGTAGCTCAGTGTTAAAGAATCTGCCTGCCAAACAGGAGATAAAATTTCCATCCCTGGGTCAGGAAGATCACCTGGAGAAGGAAATGGCAACCCACTCCAGTGTTCTTACCTGGTAAATCCCATGGACAGAGGATCCTGGTGGGATGCAGTCTGTTGGGTCACCAAGAGTCAGACACAACTGAGCAACTGAACAGCAACATAACATGGATGACTATAACAAAACAATAGTAAAACAAGAAGATATAGAAAAATCAAAGATATTTATAAGATTCAATTTATTTAAAGTTCAGAATCAGGCATGACCTATATATATTGTTAGAAGCCAAAGCTTGATTTCCCGCTGGAGAAAATAGTGGATATACTGAGTGAAAGCAAAAAGGGTGCTTCTAGATAGTTTTGAATATTCATAATAGATGTTTGTGTGTGTGTGTGTGTGTGTGTGTGTGTGTGCGCGCGCGCTTGGTCGTGTCATACTCTGCAACCCTGTGGACTGTAGCCTGCCAGGTTCCTTTGTCCATGGAATTTTCTAGGCAAGAATACTGGAGTGGGTTGCCATTTCCAACTCCAGGGGATCTTCCCTACCCAGGGATCAAACCCCATCTCTTGTGTCTGTCTCCTGAATTGGCAGGCAGGCATACTTTATACTACTAAGCTACCTGGGAAACCCAGTAGATGCTTACTTTGTGCTAATCAAGTAAATTGAATTTATCCTCGATGTCTGCCTGCCTATTAGCTGTCTGTCTACCTACCTACCTACCTATTAGCTAACTATGTATGTATGTATGTATGTATGTATGTGTGTGTGTGTGTGTGTGTGTGTGTGTGTGCGCTTCACTCATAAAGTTAAGAAAAGTCTGAATTGCAATCAAGGTTACAATTTCTGCCACAGACCTAGTCTTTTATCAGGATGTAATTTAATAAGATTGCATATAGCAAGGATATCCCTCTAGATACAATTAAAATAACTTCTATTCACAATAACTGAAATAGAAATTTAACTGATACCTGCATTAAGAAATACAATTTTAAAGGAATTATCCTTATTTTAGACATATGAGCTACTATAAGACCAGGAAAAATAAGATATACATTTTAATGCCATATGATTCTACTTAAGTTGCAATTTTCATACATTGTTAATTTTTTAAAAAAGAACTTCTATGACTAATTTGATAAATGTGGCAGTTGCTCATTTATCCCAGGCAAAAGAATTACCATTTTCTTTGTAAAATCTCTTTAAAGGCACTGCATTAGGATGTCTAAGATCATTACTGCTTCTCTATTACAGCATATTCCTTATGTATTTAGCACAGATAGATTCATGATACTTTGGAATAAAGAGTCACAAGCACTTATACATTAGAGAAAAGGATTACAAAGCCATTAAAATGAAAATAAGCATGTGCCACATCTGAATAAAAGGTCTGTTGAGACTTCTACAGCAAGTCAGTGTTGTCATTGGTATACAAAATTTTGAATCTAATCTGCCCACATGTAAACCCCTTTGATTATTAAGGCCTGTTTGAAAGAAACGTTAACCAGATTCTCCAAGAAACAAAACAGAATATTGATACTATTAAATGGAATCTTAATGAAATGCCTTAGTGACTGTGAAGGTTTTAGTTGGTTAATCCAGTAGAGGTATGAGAAATGGGAAAGTAGAAGATAGAAAGTGAAATATAATATTAAGTGTGATTTGGTTTTGGCCTAATAATCTGAAAGAACTAGTTTTCACAATACATCCTCACCAAATCTGTCCTTTCTTAAAAATGTTCCTTCCGTCATCTGAAATCAATCTTTCTTTTCCACTGGTATGTTTAAGTCTCCAGTATCTACAGTGAATGTATCATGTTACAGTGAAGTATTATATTAATTAAGAAATGCTTCTGGTGATAAAGATAGAGAGAATACCCCAACTGAGTAAATATCTGTGACATATTCCTTTTCCTCTTAGATCCACAGCAGTACACACTGATAAACAATCATGGGGAGTCTTGTCAGCTGTCTGCCTTCTACAAAATGAACACATGAATGTGAGAAAAAGAATCTAATAAGGTTCAAAATGACCACAATCTAATTCTCTGTCCTGTGTGTTTTACTTTTGTTCTTTCTCTTTATCTCAAACTTTCTCTTATTCTCACTTCCTGTCTCTTATCTCTTGACCTTACTAACAAAGCTTCATAAAAATACTGTATTAAATACACATATGCATGCACACATGTGCATACACACCTATGGTATATAAACCCTGGTTTATATTTTTTGCTCATGTTATTAAACATTTCCTGAAGAAATATTCATAAATGTTAAAAATTAATTAAAAACAGAAATGGGAAAACAAGCATATCTGAGCTGAAGTGGAGAAAATAATTTAAAAAAATAAGCTACAAATAATGTGGGTCTTTTGGAAAACTCATATACTTTTCCCCAGAGAAAACAAGTAAGTCAAGCATGTGTTTTACTTAGATTGAAATAGACAAAAGTTCTTAAGAAGCTGGGCTATTTATTCAAGTTTTAAGGATGTTGACATCATCTGTTAATGAATTATAGAGGCCTCATTCATTTTGTAGTCAACCAGAGAGCCATTTAGTTTTATGGCTTTCTACCTCAAGGTGTTAAAGCTCACAGGGCACCTTATAATTCAATTATATTATAAGCAACCCTAGAATTTTAATTACATAAGGCAGATGAATTTAATTCTTGAATTTCTATGAGATATACTTGAATAAACATATGTTTAAGTTTTGAGTCCGACTTTCTCCTTAAACACAATAAGATATATAAGTGACACTGTCTTATTTATTAAAGAAAATAAACTACTTTATCATTCCATCTTCTCTAAAGAATCCTTCCCTCATCTGACTCCATAGAAAATATTTTGACAGTTTTGTTAGACACAGTCTCATCTATAATATACTAAGAAAGTAGAGAGACCGAAGACCGACAAGTCATTAGAAAATTTCTAAAGTTGAATTAATCTTCAACTTTTTATTTCCTCATTCCTTCTTAAATCAAGACTATGCACTGACCTAACATACAAATTTCAAGAAAGAATATTAGCAGAATAAATAGATGACAAACAGTCCAATATCATTAGGAAATTATGTTCCTATCTATTCTGTTCCCTTTTATGTAAAGAATTGAATCAATTATGCAGGTGCAAGTCAAACCAAACCAAATCAAACTAACTGCAATAAATTTTAAAATATTATCTGTTTGGTTTTGTTTTTTGTTTTTTCTATTTTAGTTTGCTTGATAGACACTAGTTCTATGTGATGCTCTCAGAATAATGCCTAAATAAATTTAGGAAGTTTTCTATTTCATGCATATGTCTTTCTAGGTCCTCATAATGCAATTTACTATATTAAAAGTCCTATATGTATTACAGTGAAAAAATCTGCTTATCCCTGTGACACATTAATCCTTCAAAACTACTGGCCAGAGAGCTCAGTTTTCCCAGTACTTGCTATCTGATTGTACTGATGTTTAGAGATTGTGTCTTGAGTACTCTTTCATGTAAACAATAAATGCAATGGGGAAAATTGTATGCCAAGCTAATTTTTAGCTTAATTTTTTATTGTAAAGATTAGCCTTTCAGTAAGCTCTAAATATATGACTGATATGTTTAGAACTTGGCCAAATCATTTTCTTATATCTACACTGTAAAATATTTGTTCAGTTCAGTCATGTTCAGTTCTTTGCAACCTTGTGGACTGCAGCACACCAGGCTTCCCTGATTGTCACCAACTCCCAGAGCTTGCTCAAACTCATGCCATTGAGTCAGTGATGCCATCCAACCATCTCATCCTCTGTTGTCCCCTTCTCCCCATGCCTTCAATCTTTCCCAGCATCAAGGTCAGTTCCAATGAGTCAGCTCTTTGCATCAGGTGGCCAAAGTATTGGAGACTCAACTTCAGCATCAGTCCTTCCAATGAATATTCAGGGTTGATATCCTTTAGGATTGACTGGCTTGATTTTCTTGCAGTCCAAGGGCTCTCAGGAGTCTCCTCCATCACCACAGTTTGAAAGCACTGATTCTTCGGCACACAACCTTCTTTGTGGTCCAGCTCTCACATCTGTACATGGCTAATGCAAAAACCATGAAATTAAAAGATGCTTACTCCTTGGAAGGAAAGTTATGACCAACCTAGATCGCATATTGAAAAGCAGAGACATTACTTTGCCAACAAAGGTCCATCTAGTCAAGGCTATGGTTTTTCCAGTGGTCATGTATGACTGTGAGAGTTGGACTATAAAGAAAGCTGATGTAAGAGCTGACTTGTTGAAAAGACCCTGATGTTGGGAAAGATTGAAGGCAGGAGAAGGGGACCACAGAGGATAAGGTGGTTGGATAGCATCACCGACTCAACAGACATGAGTTTGGGTAAACTCTATGGGTTGGTGATGGACAGGGAGGCCTGGCGTGCTGCAGTTCATGGGGTTGCAAAGAGTTGGACATGACTGAGCGACTGAACTGAACTGAATGCAAAAACCATAGATTTGACTATATAGACCTTTGTTGGCAAGGCAGTGCCTCTGTTTTTAACATGCTGACTATATGTGTCATAGTTTTTCTTCTAAAAATCAAGATCTTTTAATTTTATGGCTGCAGTCACCATTCATAGTGATTCTGGAGCTGAAGAATATAAAATCTCACTGTTTCTTCTTTTTTCCCATCTATTTGCCATGGAATGATGGGACTGAATGCCATGATCTTAGTTTTTTGAATGTTGAATTTTAAGCCAGTATTTTTACTCTCCTTTTTCACCCTCCTCAAGAGGCTCTTTAGGTCTTTGTTTTCTGCCATTAGAATGGTATCATCTACATATCTGAATTGGTGATATTTCTCTCAACAATATTGATTCCAACTTGTGCTTCATGCAGCCCAGCATTTCTCATGATGTACTCTGCATATAAGTTAAATAAACAGGGTGACAATATACAGCCTTAACATACTCCTTTCACTATTTTGAACCAATCCATTGTTCCATGTCTGGTTCTAACTTGCTTCTTGATCTGCATACAGGTTTTTAGGAGACAGGTAAGGTGGTCTAGTATTCCCATTTCTTTAAGAATTTTCCATTTTGTTGTGATCCACAACAAAAGGCTATATTTAGCATAGTCAGTAAAGCAAAAGTAGATGTTTTTCTGGAATTCCCTTGCTTTTTATGTGATCCAGTTGATGCTGAGAATTTGATATCTGGTTCCTCTGCCTATTCTAAATCCAGCTTGTACATCTGGAGATTCTCTATTCACCTACTGCTGAAGCCTAGCTTGAAGGATTTTGAACATTACCTTGCTAGCAAGTGGAATGAATGCAGTTGTACAGTAGTTTGAACATTTTTTGGCAATGTCTATTAAATAAAGAATTGATAATACTTGTAAATACTCAAAGAGAAGTATGCATGAAAATATAGTTAGGGAGTTGACATGATTTACACCAAAATCAAGAAAATCAAGTAAAGCAATAAGAAAATGTGAGCAAGGGTAAATACTAGTTAATATTAGAAAATAACCTGCAGTAGTAAAGGGCAATGGATATTATTTTTGCCTATGCTCTCAATGAATAGGAAACAATTAGCAATTCAGTTACAGTGCTTATTTTGTAACATGTCTGAATTGTATGATAAATAATATAAATAATAAAGTAAATATATTTTAAAAATTCTATAATAGATCTGGCATGCACTTTTAGTTAACTTCCTTTGACAAAGGTAACAAAGCAGCAATATAATTTATCAATATAAGACTATAACTTGATCCTCTTTGTTAAGTAATTCTAATTGGGCACCATAAATCTGTCTTCTGTAAGTGTTTAGATAGTAACTGCTAGAATAAAAAGAATTGCATTTTCAGGGCTTGAAGAACTAATATACTAACAGCTTCTGCATAAAATATTTTTATTGAGGTATAGTTTAAAGAGCATTTTTAATAAATATGACTTTACAACAAAAGGCAATATAAATTCAAATCATTTTTTTTAA
>SJYT01028402.1:52812-65439 GCA_006410635.1 Cephalophus harveyi | reverse complement strand
ATATAGAAATAAAATAAATATATATTTTTATGCATGGTAGAAAATAGTCAAGTTTATTTTCAATGATATTGCAGATAATATCTTGTATGAAAGACTGCTAAAGTCTGGGAAAACTACAGTGACAGACCTTTATTTATTTTTGGAATAAAGCTTGTCAAGCTTAACAGTCTTCTATGAACTGAATTAATTTTTTATTCTGTAGTACCTTTTTTTGCCAAAGCAAATGCTTGACACTACAAAAGACTTATTTATTTACAGAAATGTTTCCTGTATTGGAAAAAAAATGAGATAATCCTATCTTTTCTGAGAATATGTAAGTTTTTTTGCATTTGTGACTGTGTGGGAATTTAATGTGATTATATGTCAACAACTCTTTCATAACCTACAAATGCTCTTTAGCAATAGTAATAGTTATTAATTTTATTTCATAAGTATGGATTAGAGACATAATCTGCATTTTGGAATTTGAACATGAAAGTTATAGTAATGATGTTTGGCTGAAATCAAACCAATATTGTAAAGCAATTATCCCTCAATTAAAAATAGATAATTTTTTTTAAATTAATAGTACTTGTTTTAGACAAGTGCTATGGAATACTTAGGGAAATTATGGCCAAATTACCATAAAGGGATGAAATTACATGTACATAATGAATAATATTATAAGAAATTCCTATGATTTTTAATAACAAATTAGACAAGCTAAAACAAATGGACCTTACAACGCATTTTCTTTTTATAAATTTGTGACTGTTATCAACTATAATTAACCACCATTTTTGTGATAATAGCTAAAACAAATGTTCAGTAAACTCTAGTAAATGTCAAAATTAAGATATTTTCATAGAATAAAATGTTAAATAAATTGAAAACTACTTTAAAAATAGCATTCAATGTATATTTTTTTACCTTAAAGGACAAATGCACATCAAAATATAAATATAGGAGCTAGATTATTAGCTCCTCTTTGCATCTTTTCTGTTATGTGCATCAGTTCTTTATAAGGCAAGCAACTTTCCTTAAAAAGAGCATTCTGTTTTTATGAAAATTCTCCATACTTCCTACATGTTCCACTTTTGTACTTGTGAATAAAGGAAAGAATAGTATGATTGAGAGAGAGAGTAGTATATAATCACAGATAAAATGATATTGAATGAAATAGATTAATTATTGCTAATTCTAAGACTCTCATAAACATCTTAAAAGCACACTTTAAAATACAGTCTTAGCTTTTCTGGTGCTGTGCTAAGTCCCTTCAGTTGTGTCAGACTCTTTGCGACCATATAGACTATAGCCTGCCAGGCTCCTCTGTACATGGGATTCTATAGGCAAGAATATTCGAGTGGGTTGCCATGTCCTCTTCCAGGGAATCTTCCCAGCCCAGTGATCAAACCCGTCTGTCTCTTGCATTGGCAGCCAGGTTCTTTACCACTAGCACCACCTGGGAAGCCCTTAGTTTTTTATAATTTGTAACTGAAATCTTGGTATCACTTAAAAAACTGCAATTATGTCATGAAAATTTGGGGGAGGGGTTTCATCACTGGCATTCAAGTAAGTTATTCGTTTTATTGACTTCATGTCCATTTATTTATGTTCCCTGAATGGCTGCAAAGATGATCAAATTATGCAATACCTGAGTACTATGTTAGATTTTGCTTGTGAAATATACATTTTCAGTCATCAAAATAGCTATGCCTCTATATTATCTGGTACAAATGCTCTATTATAATCATTTAGGTCTGTTTCTGTATTTCAAAAAGTGACATCTATTGCATCATGTGTTGTTTGGAAAATTCAAAGGTCACTCTAGTTCTGTGGGAAAAGAAAAAATGCCATTGGTAATTTGATAGGGATTACTTTGAGTCTGTAAATTGCCTTGAGTAGTTAGTAATTTTAACAATATTGATTCTTCCAAGAACACGGTCCATCTTTCCATCTGTTTGCCTTGTCTTTAGTTTCTTTCATCAGCATCCTATAGCTGTATGTTGGAGTGTATGTTGTTGCTTCCATAGGTAGTTTAATCCTAGATTTAAAAAAAAAGTGGTAAATGGGATTATTTCTTTAATTTCTCTTTCTGATCTTTCATTGTTAGTGCAGCATAGAAATGCAGCAGATTTAAATGCAAATAAAAACTACAATAAGGTATCACCTGGTTCTATTCAGAATGATCATCAGAAAGGCTACAAATGATAAATGCTAGAGAGGGTGTGGGGAAAAAGGAATCCTCCTACACTGTTGGTGGGAATATAAATTGATACAGCTACCAAAGAGAAGAGTATGGGGATTCCTTAAAAAAAAAAAAAAACTCAAAGTAGAGTTACCATATGAACTTACAGGCCCACTGCTGAGCATATATCTGGATAAAATTATAATTAACAAAGATGCATGCACCCCATTAGTCATATGAGCACTATTTATAATTTAATACAAAACTTGGAAACATTCTAATGTTTATTGACAGATGAATGGCTAAAGAACAGGTGGTATATGCATATATGTGTATGCATGTATGTGTGTATACACACAATAGAATATTATTCAACCAGAAAAAGAATGAGACAATGCCATTTATTTTCATACTAAGTGAAATAAGCCAAAGATAAATATATGATATTGTATAAGTGTGGAATCTAAAATAAACAAACAAACAAAAAAGACATACAGATGAATTCATTTACAAAACAAAAAGATTCACAGACATAGAAAACAAACTTATGATTACCAAAGGTGAGAGGGCTGGGGGTAAATTAGGAGGTTGGAATTAAAATATATTTGCTACTATGTAACCAATAGGTACCTATTGTATAGCACAGAGAATTCTACTCAGTATTTTGTACTAATCTATAAGGGGAAAGTACAGTTTTAAAACTGAGGGAAGTGAACATCCTTCTTTAGTGAGTTCTCACATCACGCACATACACGGCAGTGGGATCACTTCCTCCCGCTTCTCTACAATGTTGTAACTGCACTTCTTCACGTGGTCAGCCATGCTCAGGATGTCAGCAAACTTCCATTCATCAGCAGAACAAAATGCGGTACTGAATCGCCATACGTTTTCTTTTATCTGCCATGACGAATTTCCTTCTGGGTACACATGGCAATATGTTACGTGACAGGTTAAAGCAAAAAAAAAAAAAAACCTGTGAATTTAATTTGAAATTGTATATATTTGCTAGGAATTTGATATTTGGAGAGAAGAAAATACAATCAACCCTTCATATCAGCATATCCATGGATTCGATCGAAGGATGGAAAATATTTGTAAAAGAAAAAGTTTCATGAAATTCCAAAAAACACAACTTGAATTTGCCACTTGTCTTCAACTATTTACATAGCACTTACATTATATTTTAGTCCCTTGGACTGCAAGGTGATCCAACCAGTCCATCCTAAAGGAGATCAGTCCTAGGTGTTCACTGGAAGGACTGATGCTGAAGCTGAAACTCCAATATTTTGGCCACCTCATGCAAAGCATTGACTCATTGGAAAAGACCCTCATGCTGTGAGGGATTGGGGGCTGGAGGAGAAGGGGACGATAGAGGATGAGATGGCTGGATGGCATCACTGACTCGATGGGTATGAGTTTGAATGAACTCCGGGTGTTGGTGATGGACAGGGAGGTCTGACGTGCTGTGATTCATGGGATCACAAAGAGTCAGACATGAGTAAGTGACAGAACTGAACAGAACTGAACTGAACTGAAGTCTTAATGGGGAAATGAATAAGAAACGTATACCACATACTCCAGAGACTTTTTCACTGAATAATTATCAATGACTATAATTAAGCTTATTTAGGAAAGAGAGGGTTCTAGATGGTAGACAGGGCTCTAAAAACATTAAAATTTGAATTCAGAAGCTTAACATGGTATGGTTTTCCTGATATGAATATGAGAATATGACCCACTTAGTGAGTTTCCACTCATGAGTACATGTAATGAGAGTTGTACACAGAATAGTGCTACTCTTCTGGGCCCTGCATATTGACAGTTTAGTTTAACTGTGGGAAATAGAGGAAAGCACATGCCTTGAAGAATGCCAAGTATTAAGTTGGCATTGGTTCTACAGGCATGGTGTGCTGATACCTGAGCCTATTTATTTAAAGAAATTGTAAACTTAAACATCATACAAAAATGTGATACAAAAGGTGAAAAATGTATTCCCCATCACAGAAACAATTCTACTCTGACAGCTATAAAAGAATACACAGGCCATTTTAGAGCAAAGACCATTAATATTTGTGGAGAGAAATTTAAGCAACTTAACTGCTCCGTCTTTACTAGCTTGTAACAAAAAATTTTGTTCTACTTGAATAGGTTCTAATTTTATATAAACTTTATTTGCTTAGTTAATTACTTTTGCTTCTAAAGTTATTTCTCTAAAGAAATTACTAGCAGTTTGTAAAGCATGCTGTTCAGAATTGTTTTGACATATGTGGGTAGAAAAAAAATACTGCTGAAAATATAAAACAAATGTCTTTGGTTAGTAACATCCATCCTTAAACATCTGTTAATACATTGGTATTACAATAGAATGCAAATAAATTCCTCAGTTTGGACCCTGCTAGGTTTGATACATATAAAATTTATAACAACTCATATAAGCCTTGGTTTCAGTTCCTAAGACTGCTTTGCCTAGGCTCACTAATAGCCCACTAGAAATGGAGTAGAAGGACATGCACTCATCTTCTCCTGCAAGAACTCCGAAATTACCACTCGCTACTGAACAACCATCAACAGGAGCATGTTGGATCCCACCAAAAAAAGATACCCCACATCCAAGGGCAAAGGAGAAGCCCCAACAAGATGTTAGGAGGGGTGAAATTGCATTTAGAATCAAACCCCATACCAGCAGAGATGCTTGAAGGGCTCAAACAAAACCTTGTGCACACCAGGAAACACCACAGAGACTGAGCCAGACCTGCCTTTGAGTGTCTCCTGAGGAGGTGCGAGGCAGCAGTGGCCTGCTGCAGAGCAGGGGCTCTTGGTACACCTGACCTGGGTGTGGCATAAGCCCTCTTGGGGAAGGTCACCATCAACTCCACCATAGAGCTCTATGCCACAGAACTTACACAGGACTGGGGAAACAGACTCTTGGAGGGCACAAACAAAACCTTCTGTGCACCAAGTCCCAGGAGAAAGGAGCAGTGACTCCATAAGAGACTGACCCAGACTTGCCTGTGAGTGTCGAGGAGTTTCCGGTGGTGGCCTGCTGCAGGGTCGGGGGCACTGAGTGGGGCAGTGCAAGCATGGGACCTTTTGAAGGATGTCACCATTATCTTCATTACCTCCACCATAGGAATAATGCAAAACAAACCACACCTTGATGATACTAATGACAAGTAAGTAAAAGTGGCTATATTAATATCAGGAAAAATAATTTTCAAACAAAGAAAAATGTCACAGACAAAGAGAATGATTATTTAGTGCTAAATTAGTCATTTCATCAGAATGGCAGAAGAATGCTAAACCTTTTTTGCATATCATATCACATTTTACAATATATTAATATGCATATAGAAAGATCTGATGGATCCATAAAGAGAAATAGAGAGTTCCACTTTAGAACCAAGGATTTAAAAACCTGTCTCTAAATAACTGATAGGAAGAGTTGATAGTAAATCAGTGAGGTTAGAGAGAAATTGAATAAAACCGAAATACTTTGATCTAATTGAGATTTATTTATAGAACACCATACTCAACAATGTCTTTGTTGTTCAGTCACTAAGTCGTGTCCAACTCTTTGTGACCCCATGGACTGCAGCATGCCAGGCCTCCCTGTCCCTCACCACCTCCTGGAGTTCACCCAAGGTCATGTCCATTGAAACAGTGATTACATTCAACCATCTCATCCTCTGCTGCCCTCTTCTCCTTTTGCCTTCAATCTTTCCCAGCATCAGGGTTTCTCCAATGAGTCAGCTATTCATATCAGGTAGCCAAAGTATTGGAGCTTCAGCTTCAAAATCAGTCCTTCCAGTGAGTATTGAGGTTTACAGTTCAGAAGCATAGACTGACTAAAAGACTGAAACCTAATTATAGAACTAGAAAATGTTTCCCTTCCTGTGCCACACTACATTAATAAAGACCTATTTATAGTAGTTCCATGTCTCAGTACATCACGTCTGGCTGTTAAGAAAAAATCACATAGAATACTAAAAGACAAAGAACAGTTCAGAAAGATAGAGGAAAAATCATAACTAGAAATGGCAGGAATGTTGACATTATCAAAGAGTGAGTTTAACAACTATGATTAATATACTAAGGGTGCTAGTGGATAAAATAGATGATAGAAAATCACCAAACCTCAAATTGTGTACCCTGTGAAATTGTTCTTCAAAAGCGAAGGAGATATAGAGTTTCTCATATTAAAAATATTGAAGGAATTTTTTGCTAGTAGAATAACTTTCCAAGAAATATTAAAATAATTTTCTTAGAGAAGAGGAAATCAATACAGATAAGATTTGGATCAGCACAAAGAAAGGAAGCACAAGAAAGATAAAGTGAAATAAAAACATATTTTTCTTGTTCTTAATTGACCTGACAGATAACAGTTTTTTCAAAATAGTAATAGCAACCATACTAACGAACGATTATATGTAAGTGAAATAAATAACAATAAATAGCAATGACACAAGGGATGGGAGAGAAGCATTAGAATTATTCAATTATTATGAGATTCTCCCACTGCCTATGAAGTGGTTTAGTGGTATATGAAAGATGGCTTGTATGAATTGTAATATAGATGTATATAGTAAACTCTAGGACAACAACTAGAAAAAGTAAAATTTAAAATAGAAGTCTGATATGCTAAGATTAAGGGAAAATATCAATGGAATCATATAAAACATTCAGTTAAAACCAGGAAGGCAGAAAAAAAGTAGAAGACAAAAGTAGGAGCAAAGAACAAGAGCACCAAGTAGAAAACAGTAAACAATATGGCAGATATTAATCCAGATATATAATCACTTGACCTTCATTGGTCTAAATGCAACAGTTAAAATGCAAAGATTGTCAAAGTGTTTCAGAACCCAAGACCTGGATGTATGTTTCCTAAAACTTATTTTAAACATAAGGGCACATATAGATTAAAAGGCAATGAATAGAGGAAGATATACCATGCAAACACTAATCAAAGTAATGGCTATATGAATGTTAGACTGTGGAAAATTCAAAGCAAACAAAGTTATCAAAAGGTAAAGAAGGATATATGCATCAAGGAGAGAGACCATATTCTGTTCCATAAAAGAATAAATCATACAATATCTACTTTCAGATCACAATGAAATTAAGCTATCAGTAGATAACAAAAAGTTAGCTAAAAACATCCCCAAATGTGTGGGAATTTGATGATGAACCTCTAAATAACACAAAGTCAAAGAAGAAATGTCAAGAGACATTACAAGATATTTTAGCTAAATGAAGAGAATAGTACAACTTAGCAAAATTTGGGGGTACAGTCAACACAACCCTTAAAAATTTATAGTGTTAGATGTATGTATTAGATAAGAAAAATCTAAAATTAAGCATGCAAGCTTCCACCTTAGGGTACTAGAAAAAGAACAGATTAAATCCAAAGTAAAAGAAGAAAAATAATAACAAAGGAAAAGTCAGTAAAATGTAAAATTAAAAATAATAAACAAAAAACACAAATTGCTAATAGAAGAAATAAAAGAAAGGGCATCACTACAGATCCAATAGATGTTAAAAGTATAACAAAGAAATACTTTGAACAATTCTGTCCTTATAATTTGATAGGCTAGATGAAATGGTTCAGTTCCTCAAAAGAAACAATCAACCAAATTCACATAGGAATAAATAGAAAATTTGAATACTGAATCTATTGAATTAATTGAATTAATACTTTTTCAAATCAGAAAGCACCAGGCCCAGATCAATTCACTGATGAATTCTACCAAACTTTTAAGGAAGAAATTATACCAATCATTCTCTTTATCTGTGATATTATTATCTGCATTCCCTTTCAGAGAGTAAAAGCAGAAGGTATATTTCTTAACTCATTATATGATACCTAGTACAGAAAAACAGACAAAATACTATAAGGAAAGCAAGCTACAGAGTATACCTCTCATGAGCATAGGTCAAAAAATCCTGAAACCTTATAAAATCCATTTTAAAATTTTTAGGAAAATAAGTATACATTTATTTCTATGTATAAATTATACATAAATTTATTCTAGGTATTCATGACCGGTTCAACATTTTAAAATATATTAACATAGTTCATCAAATTAAATAGCTAAAAGAATTCAATCGCATTTCTTATCAATAGGACTTCCCTGGTGGTTCAGTGGGAAGATCCTCTGGAAAAAGAAATGGCAAACCACTTCGGTATTCTTGCCTGGAGAATTTCATGAACAGGGGAGCCTGGTGGGCTCCAATCCAAGGGTCACAAAAAGTCATACATAACTGAAGAGACTTAGTATAGCATAGCACTGGAGAAGGCAATGGCAACCCACTCCAGTACTCTTGCCTGGAAAATCTCATGGACGGAGGGGCCTGGTAGGCCCCTCTAAAGCCTTTGTGTGAATCACAAAACTGTGGAAAATTCTTAAAGACTTGGGAATACCAGAACACCTTACCTGAATCCTGAGAAATATGTATGCAGGACAAGAAGCAAAAGTTAGAACCTGACATGGAACAACTGACAAGTTCCAAAGTGGGAAAGTGACAAGGCTGTGTATTGTCACCCTGCTTATTTAACTTACATGCAGTTCAGTTCAGTAGCTCAGTTGTGTCCAACTCTTTGTGACCCCATGGACTGCAGCACGCCAGGCCTCTTTGTCCATCACCAACTCCCAGAGCTTACTCAAGCTTAAGTCCACTGAGTTGATGATGCCATCCAACCATCTCATCCTCTATTGTCCCTTTCTCCTCCCACCATCAAACTTTCCCAGCATCAGAGTCTTTTCAAATGAGTCAGTTCTTCACATCAGGTGACCATATGCAGAGTACATCATGCAAAATGCCATGTTGGGTGAGTCACAAGTTGTAATCAATATTGCTGGGAGAAATAATAACCTCAGATATTCAGATGATACCACTCTAATGGCAGAAAGCAAAGAGGAACTAAAGGGCCTCTTGATGAGGGTGAAAGAGGACAGTGAAAAACCTGGCTTAAAACTCAGTGTTCAAGAGGAAGTAAAACTCTCACTGTTTGCAGATGACATGATCCTCTACATAGAAAACCCTAAAGACTCCACAAGAAAATTACTAGAGCTAATCAGTGAATATAGTAAAGTTGCAGGATATAAAATCAACACACAGAAATCCCTTGCATTCATATACACTAATAATGAGAAAGTAGTAGAAAAAGAAATTAAGGAAATAATTCTATTCACCATTGCAATGAAAAGAATAAAATACTTAGGAATATATCTACCTAAAGAAACTAAAAACCTATATATAGAAAACTATAAAACACTGATGAAAAAAAATCAAGGAGGACACTAATAGATGGAGAAATATACCATGTTAATGGATCGGAAGAATCAATATAGTGAAAATATACTACCCAAAGCAATCTACAGATTCAATGCAATCCCTGTCAAGCTACCAGCAGTGTTTTTCACAGAGCTAGAACAAATAATTTCACAATTTGTATGGAAATAAAAAAAACTCAAATAGCCAAAGTAATCTTGAGAAAGAAGAATGGAAGTGGAGGAATCAACCTGCCTGACTTCAGGCTCTAGTACAAAGCCACAGTCATCAAGACAGTATAGTAGTGGCACAAAGACAGAAATATAGATCAATGGAACAAAATAGAAAGCCCAGAGATAAATCCACACACCTATGGACACCTTATCTTCGACAAAGGAGGCAAGAATATACAATGGAGTAAAGACAATCTCTTTAACAAGTGGTGCTGGGAAAACTGGTCAACCACTTGTAGAAGAATGAAACTAGATCACTTTCTAACACCACACACAAAAATAAACTCAAAATGGATTAAAGATCTAAACGTAAGACCAGAAACTATAAAACTCCTAGAGGAGAACATAGGCAAAACACTTTCCGACATAAATCACAGCAGGATCCTCTATGATCCACCTCCCAGAATACTGGAAATAAAAGCAAAAATAAACAAATGGGATCTAATTAAAATTAAAAGCTTCTGCACAACAAAGGAAACTATAAGCAAGGTAAAAAGACAGCCTTCTGAATGGGAGAAAACAATAGCAAATGAAGCAACTGACAAACAACTAATCTCAAAAATATACAAGCAACTTATGCAGCTCAATTCCAGAAAAATAAATGACCCAATCAAAAAATGGGCCAAAGAACTAAACAGACATTTCTCCAAAGAAGACATACGGATGGCTAACAAACACATGAAAAGATGCTCAACATCACTCATTATCAGAGAAATGCAAATCAAGACCACAATGAGGTACCATTTCACACCAGTCAGAATGGCTGCGATCCAAAAGTCTACAAGCAATAAATGCTGGAGAGGGTGTGGAGAAAAGGGAACCCTCTTACACTGTTGGTGGGAATGCAAACTAGTACAGCCACTATGGAGAACAGTGTGGAGATTCCTTAAAAAACTGCAAATAGAACTGCCTTATGACCCAGCAATCCCACTGCTGGGCATACACACCGAGGAAACCAGAATTGAAAGAGACACATGTACCCCAATGTTCATTGCAGCACTGTTTATAATAGCCAGGACATGGAAACAACCTAGATGTCCATCAGCAGATGAATGGATAAGAAAGCTGTGGTACATATACACAATGGAGTATTACTCAGCCATTAAAAAGAATTCATTTGAATCAGTTCTAATGAGATGGATGAAACTGGAACCTATTATACAGAGTGAAGTAAGCCAGAAAGAAAAACACCAATACAGTATACTAACACATATATATGGAATTTAGAAAGATGGTAACGATAACCCTGTATGCGAGACAGCAAAAGAGACACAGATGTATAGAACAGTCTTTTGGACTCTGTGGGAGAGGGAGAGGGTGGGATGATTTGGGAGAATGGCACTGAAACTTGTATATTATCATGTAAGAAATGTATCGCCAGTCTAGGTTCGATACAGGATACAGGATGCTTGGGGCTGGTGCACTGGGATGACCCAGAGAGATGGTATGGGGAGGGAGGTGGGAGGGGGATTCAGGATTGGGAACACATGTACACCTGTGGCAGATTCATGTCAATGTATGGCAAAACCAATACAGTATTGTAAAATAAAGTAATAGTAATAATAATTAAAAAAAAAAAAAACCTCAGTGTTCAAAAAACAAAGATCATGGTGTCCAGTCCCATCATTTCATGGCAAATGGAGGAAAAGTGGAAACAGTGACAACTTTATTTTCTTGGGCTCCACCCATCACAGCAGAGTGTGACTGTATTCATAAAATTCAAAGAAACTTGCTCCTTGAAAGAAAAGCTCTGACAAACCTAGACAGCGTATTAAAAAGCAGACACATCACTTTGTGGACAAAGGCCCATATGGTCAAAGCAATGGTTTTTCCAGTAGTCTTGTAAGATTTGAGAGTTGAACCATAAAAATGGCTGTGTGCCATCTTTCAAAAGAATTGATGCTTTTGAATTGCAATGCTGGAGAAGAGTCTTGAGCAAGGACAGCAAGGAGATCAAACCAGTGATTCCTGAAGGAAATAAACGCTGAATAATTAGAAGGACTGATGTTGAAGCTCCCAAACTTTCGCTACCTGATGTAAAGAGCTGACTCATTGGAAAAGACTCTGATGCTGGGTAAATTGAGGGCCGGAGGAGACGAGGGCAACAGAGAATGAGATGGTTGGATGGTATCATCAACTCAGTGGATGTGAGTTTGGGCAAATTCAGGAAATGGTGAAAGACAGAGAAGCCTGGCAAGCTGCAGTTCATTGAGTTGGGATACGACTTCAAGACTGAAAAAAACAATTATTTATATCAGCATCAAAAAATGAAATACTAAGGTTTCAGTTCAGTTCAGTCGCTCAGTCATGTCCGACTCTTTGTGACCCCATGAATTGCAGCACGCCAGGCCTCCCTGTTCATCACCAACTCCCAGAGTTCACTCAAACTCATGTCCATCGAGTCGATGATGCTATCCAGCAGTCTCATCCTCTGTCGTCCCCTTCTCCTCCTGCCCCCAATCCCTCCCAGCCTCAGGGTCTTTTCCAATGAGTTAACTTTCGCATGAGGTGGCCAAAGTATTGGAGTTTCAGCTTTAGCATCAGTCCTTCCAATGAACACCCAGGACTGATCTCCTTTAGAATGGATTGGTTGGATTCCCTTGCAGTCCAAGGGACTCTCAAGAGTCTTCTCCAGCACCACAGTTCAAAGCATCAATTCTTTGGCACTCAGCTTTCTTCACAGTCCAACTCTCACATCCATACATGACTACTGGAAAAGCCATAGCCTTGACTAGATGGACCTTTGTTGGCAAAGTAATGTCTCTGCTTTTCAATATGCTGGCTAGGTTGGTCATAACTTTTCTTCCAAGGAGTAACCGTCTTTTAATTTCATGACTCCAGTCACCATCTGCAGTGATTTTGGAGCGCAAAAAAAAAAAAAAAACTCTGACACTGTTTCCACTGTTTCCTCTTCTATTTGCCATGAAGTGATGGGACCAGATGCCATGATCTTAGTTT
>SJYT01028402.1:20919-38167 GCA_006410635.1 Cephalophus harveyi | reverse complement strand
TCTCCTCTTTTATTTTCATCAAGAGGCTCTTTAGTTCTTCTTCAGTTTTTGCCATAAGGCTGGTATCATCCTGTCTCTTATACACATCTAGATGTGTATAAGAGACAGAAATAAGATAAACTTATTAACACAATATGAATAAATTAATAGTTCACAGAAGTATTTAAGACTGTACTTTATAAGAGGGTGGATTGATAGTAATTATCTTTGAACCTGGGTGAACAATTATTGTTTTTAAAATTTTAATAACACAATTGATAGCAATGGCATGTTACTAGAGGAAGAAGTGGAATAAAAAATTCAACTAAAATACTCAGAAAAAAGGCAAAATTCATCTAAAATACTCAGAAAAAAAGGCAAAATTAAAGAATAGCAAACGTTTAGGAAAAAGAAAAGCAAAGCAGGTAATGCAGAATGTATAAATTAAAAGGGATTAATAAATCTATACCTAACAGTAATTAAATAAAAGCAGTAACAGACTTTCTTTTCTTGGCCTCCAAAATTACTGAAGATGGGGACTGTAGCCATGAAATTACAAGATACTTGATCCTTGGAAGAAAAGCTATGTATGGCAAACTGAAACAGCATATTAAAAAGCAAAGATGTTACTTTGCCACAAAGGTCCATCAAGTCAAAGCTATGGTTTTTCCAGTAGTCTTGTATGGATGTGACATGATCCATATATAGTATGATGGTGTTAAATTGCTACACTCAAAATGCCAGCAAACTTGGAAAACTCAGCAATGGCCACAGGACTGGAAAAAGTAGGTTTTCATTCCAATCCCAATGAAAGGCAATGCCAAAAAATGTTCAAACTACCATACAATTGTATTTATCTCACAATCTAGCAAAGTAATCCTCAAAATCCTCCAAACCAGACTTCAACAGTACATGAACTGAGAACTTCCAGATGTTCAAGCTGGATTTAGGAAAGGCAGAGGAACTAGAGATCAAATTGCCAACATCCATTTGATCATTGAAAAAGCAAGAGAGTTCCAGAAAAACATCTGCTTTACTGACTACGCCAAAGCCTTTGACTGTGTGGCTCACATCAAGCTGTGGAACATTCTTAAATAGATGGGAATACCAGACCACTTTACCTCCCTCCTAAAATCTGTATACAGGTCAAGAAGCAATAGTTAGAACCGAATATTTGAAATAACATACTGGTTCCAAATTGTGAAAGGAATATGTCAAGGTTGTATGTTGTCACCCTGCTTATTTAACTTATATGCAGAGTACATCATGCAAAATGCTGGACTAGATAAAGCAAGCTGGAATCAAGGTTGCTGGGAGAAATATCAATAACCTCATATATGCAGATGACACCACACTTATGGAAGAAAGCGAAGAGGAACTAAAGAGCTTCTTGATGAAAGTGAAAGAGGAGAGTGACAAACCTGGCTTAAAACTCAGCATTCAAAACACAAAGATCATGGCATCCAGTCCCATTACTTCATGGCAAATAGAAGGGGAAACAATAGAAACAGTGAGAGTTTATTTTGGGGGGCTCCAAAATCACTGCAGATTTTGACTATAGCCATGAAATTAAAAGACACTTACTCTTTGGAAGAAAAGCTATGACCAACCTAGACAGCATATCAAAAAGCAGAGACATTACATTGCCAACAAATGTCCATCTAGTCAAAGCTATGGTTTTTGCAGTAGTCATGTATAGATGTGAGAGTTCGACTATAAAGAAAGCTGGGTGCTGAAGAATTGATGCATTTGAACTGTGGTATTGTAGAAGACTCTTGAGAGTCCCTTGGACTGCAAGGAGATCCAACCAGTCCATCCTAAAGGAAACCAGTCCTGAGTATTCATTGGAAGGACTGATACTGAAGCTGAAGCTCCAATAATTTGGCCACCTGATGCAAAGGATTGACACATTGGAAAAATCCCTGATGCTTGGGAAAATTGAAGGCAGCAGGAAAAGGGGAAGACAGAGGAAGAGATGGTTGTATGGCATCATCGACTTTTGGGCATGAGTTTGAGAAAGCTCTGGGAGTTGGTGATGGGCAGGGAGGCCTGCCATGATGTGTTCCATGGAGTCACAAAGAGTTGGACACAACTGAATGACTGAAGTGACTGAAATGATTAAAAAGAGAAAAAATTATGAAATTAGCTATATTTTAAAGTGGTAATATAAAATTAAGACATATAAAGATGTTAAAAATTTTGAAAAATATGCTTGTCATATATGCTAAACAACTCGTGTTTCAGATTGAAGACAAGGAAAACAAAGCGAAACAAATACAAAAGCAAGGTTGCTTCCTTACTGTTAAAGAAAAGATTTAACATCACCTATTTAAGTTATGTTCTTGTTGCTATAGTTTAATTGTGTAGAACTCCAGATAATCCTACTTATCTTTTCTCCTAAAGATGCATGTCTTGATTCCCATTATTTCTTTCCTGTCACCACAGTTCAGTTCAGTTCAGTTCAGTTGCTCAGTCATGTCAGACTCTTTGAGACCCCATGAACTGCAGCACAACAGGCCTCCCTGTCCATCACCAACTCCCGGATTTTACCTAAACCCGTGTCCTTTTTGAGTTGGTGATGCCACACAACCATCTCATCCTCTGCCGTCCCTTCTCCTCCTGCCCTCAATCCCTCCCAGCATCAGGATCTTTTCAAATGAGTCAGCTCTTCACATCAGGTGGCCAAAGTATTGGAGTTTCAGCTTCACCATCAGTCCTTCCAATGAACAACCAGGACTGATCTCCTATAGGATGGACTGTTTGGATCTCCTTGCAGTCCAAGGGACTCTCAAGAGTCATCCCCTATACCACAGTTCAAAAATATCAATTCTTCTGCACTCAGCTTTCTTTATAGTCCAACTCTCACATCCATACACGACTCCAAGAAAAACCATAGCCTTGACTAGATGGACCTTTTTTGGTAAATTAATGTCTCTGCTTTTTAATATGCTGTCTGGGTTGATCATAACTTTCCTTCCAAGGAGTAACCGTCTTTTAATTTCATGGCTGCCGTCACCATCTGCAGGAATTTTGGAGCCCAGAAAAATAAAATCTGACACTGTTTCCACTGTTTCCCCATCTATTTGCCATGAAGTGATGGGACCGGATACCATGATCTTCGTTTTCTGAATGTTGAGCTTTAAGCCAACTTTTTCACTCTCCTCTTTTATTTTCATCAAGAGGCTCTTTAGTTCTTCTTCAGTTTTTGCCATAAGGCTGGTATCATCTGCATATCTGAGGTTATTGATATTTCTCCCGAAAATCTTGATTCCAGATGTGCTTATTCCAGCCCAGCATTTCTCATGATGTACTCTGCATGTAAGTTGAATAAGCAGGGTGACAATATACAGCCTTGACTTGCTCCTTTTCCTATTTGGAACCAGTCTGTTGTTCCATATCCAGTTCTAACTGTTGCTTCCTATACTGCATACAGATTTCTCAAGGGGCAGGTCAGGTGGTCTGGTATTCCCATCTCTTTCAGAATTTTCCACAGTTTATTGTGATCCACACAGTCAAAGACTTTGGCATAGTCAATAAAATAGATGTTTTGCTGGAACTCTTGTTTTTTCCGTGATCCAGTGGATGTTAGCATTTTGATTTCTGGTTCCTCTGCCTTATCTAAAACCAGCTTCAACATCTGGAAGTTCATGATTCACATATTGCTGAATCCTAGCTTGGAAATTTTAGAGCATTACTTTACTAGTGGGTGAGATGAGTGCAATTGTGCAGTATTTTGAGCATTCTTTGGCATTGCCTTTCTATGGGATTGGAATGAAAACTGACCTTTTCCATTCCTGTGGCCACTGCTGACTTTTCCAAATTTGCTTACATATTGGGTGCAGCACTTTAATAGCATCATCTTTTAGGATTTGAAATAGCTCAACTGGAATTCCATCACCTCCACTAGCTTTGTTCATAGTGTTGTTTCCTAAGGCCCACTTACTTCACATTCCAAGATGTCTGGCTCTAGATGAGTGATCACACCATCGTGATTATCTGGGTCATGAAGATCTTTTTTGTACAGTTCTTCTGTGTATTCTTGCCACCTCTTCTTAATATCTACTGCTTCTGTTAGGTCCATACTATTTCTATCCTTTATTGAGCCCATCTTTGCATGAAATGTTCCCTTGGTATCTGATTTTCTTGAAGAGATCTCTAGGTTTTCCCCATTCTATTTTTTTCCTCTAGATTTTTGCATTGATCACTCAGGAAGGCTTTCTTATCTCTCCTTGCTATTCTTCGGAACTCTGCATTCAAATGGGTATATGTTTCCTTTTCTCCTTTGCTTTTCACTTCTCTTTTCACAGCTATTTGTAAGCCCTCCTCAGACAGTCATTTTGTTTTTTTGCTTTTCTTTTTCTAGGTGATGATCTTGATTCCTGTCTCCTGTCACAAACCTCGGTCCATAGTTCATCAGGCACTCTGTCTATCAGATCTAGTCCCTTAAATCTATTTCTCACTACCACTGTATAATCATAAGGGATTTGATTTAAGTCATACTTGAGTGTTCTAGTGTATTTTCCCACTTTCTTCTATTTAAGTCTGAATTTGGCAATAAGGAGTTCATGATCTGAGCCACAGTCAGCTCCCAGTCTTGTTTTTATTGATTTTATAAGCTTCTCCATCTTTGACTGCAAAGGATAATCAATCTGATTTCGGTGTTGACCATCTGGTGATGTCTCTTTGTAGAGTCTTCTCTTGTGTTGTTGGAAGATTGTGTTTGCTATGACCAGTGTGTTCTCTTAGCAAAACTGCTTCATTCTGTACTCCAAGGCCAAATTTGTGTGTTTCTTGACTTCCTACTTTTGCATTCCAGTCCCCTATAATGAAAAGGACATCTTTTTGGGGTGTTAGTTCTAAAAGGTCTTGTAGGTCTTCATAGGACTGCTCAACTTCAGCTTTCAGCATTACTGGTTGGGACATAGACTTGGATTACTATGATATTGAATTGTTTGCCTTGGAAATGAACAGAGACATTCTATCATTTTTGAAATTGCATCCAAGTACTGCATTTCAGACTATTTTGTTGACCATGATGGCTACTCCATTTCTTCTAAGGGATTCTTGCCCACAGTAGTAGATATAATGGTCATATGAGTTAAATTCACCCATTCGAATCCATCTTAGTTCACTGATTCCTTAAATATCAACATTCACTCTTGCCATCTCTTATTTTACCACTTCCAATTTGCCTTGATTCATGGACCTAACATTCCATTTTCCTATGCAATATTGCTCTTTACAGCTTCAGACGTTGCTTCTATCACCAGTCATATCCACAACTGGGTGTTGTTTTTGCTTTGGTTCCATCCCTTCATTCTTTCTGGAGTTATTTCTCCACTGACCTCCAGTAGCATATTGGGCACCTTCTGACCTGGGGAGTTTATCTTTCAGTGTCCTATCTTTTTGCCTTTTCATACTGTTCATGGGGGTCTCTGGAGAAGTACTCCACTCCAGTACTCTTGCCTGGAAAATCCCATGGATGGAGGAGCCTGGAAGGCTGCAGTCCATAGGGTTGCTGAGGGTTGGACACGACTGAGCGACTTCACTTTCACTTTTCAGTTTCATGCCTTGGAGAAGGAAATGGCAACCCACTCCATTGTTCTTGCCTGGAGAATCCCAGGGACGGCGGAGCCTGGTGGGCTGCCGTCTATGGGGTCGCACAGAGTCGGACATGACTGAAGTGACTCAGCAGCAGCAGCAGCATGGGGGTCTGAAGGCAAGAATACTGAAGTGGTTTTTCATTCCCTTCTCTAGTGGACCACATTCTGTCAGCCCTGTCCACCATGCCTGGCCATCTAGGGTGACCCCACACAGCATAGTTTCATTGAGTTAGACAATGCTGTGGTCCATGTGATCAGATTAGCTAGTTGTCTGTGATTGTGGTTTCAGTCTGCCCTCTGATGCCCTCTCTCAGTGCCTACCATCTTACTTGGGTTTCTCTTACCTTGTATGTGGGGTATCTCTTCATGGCTTTTCCAGCAAAGCACAGCTGCTGCTCCTTACCTTGGATGTGGAGTAGCTCCTTTTGGGCACTGCCCCTGACCTTGGACGTGGGATAGCTCTTCTCAGCTGCTCCTGTGCCGCGCAGCTGCCGCTCCTGCATATTCATGTTCCCTTATGTACAGAAAATGTATCCTCTTGTTGGTCATTGCCTAGTAATGTATTCCTGGGGAATTAATATGTTCTTAATTTCGCCAAATTCCAAAACTCTCTTTTTAAAAATTTTTTTAGAATATGGCCAGTTTACAGTTGTCTTTTGAGCCAGTGGAGTTTCCCAGATTTCTAACATTGGTATCATTTAATTTTTCCTAACTGTATCATCTGAAATTGTTATCTTATTAATCTGAATCTTCATTACTCCCAATGTATTGGTTTTCACTTAACCTGAATGTTCGAGTATAGTTTTGTTTGTCATTGTATTCATGTTATTTGCTCAAATTCCTTATCGCTTTTCATGTCTTGGTTGTTTTGCAGAAGTTCCTCCTAAATTCTTGATGCTAATCCCTTGTCAGTTGTAGATGTTGTAAATATCAAAGTACAGACTGTCACCCCATCTGTTAAGTTTGTTTATGTGGTTCATTGAATAAAAACATGAATCTTAAGATTTATACTTTGTACACCTTTGATTTTAAAAACTTAGAACACTTTCTCTACTCCAAATTCCCAAAGAGGAATTTTTAAAATAACAGTGAAGAGAAAAAATAAAGTTCCCTTCATTTCTTCCCTTGGTCAGCATTCATAGATTTATAAAGGCAGCATTTTCACATCTTTGATTATTCCAAATATTCATTTCATACAAACCACTACCTAAATGTGGTAATAAATTGTCAACCCACTTTCAGAAGGCCTTGCCATATGCTATGATTTTATTGGTCAATTCCAGAGTATATATTAACTTGGAAAAAAATGGGTTGCTGCTAATGGGATATGCAATGGAAATGCTATCTTTTGTCACTAAGTGGAGTTTATGTGTGAAGTTAATGTACACATAAATCAATGCTGTAAACAGAAACAAGAGAATATCAAAAATTCGTTCTATCAGTTGTCACCTATATGCAGATGACACTGAAGTTTATTATATTTGGAAAAATTGTTTCCATCAGCTCAGTCAGTCAGTTCAGTCACTCAGTCATGACTGACTCTGCGACTCCATGAATCGCAGCACGCCAGGCCTCCCTGTCCGTTACCAACACCCGGAGTTCACTCAAACTCATGTCCATCGAGTTGGTGATGCCATCTAGCCATCTCATCCTCTTTTGTCCCCTTCTCCTCCTGCCCCCAATCCCTTCATATTCACCTTGATATCATCAACAAATATTTCCATTTAGGCTTAAAGAACAAACTGCTTAATAAATCAAAATGAACTTGATAGATTTGTACCTGAATACTGACTCTGAAACTTACTGGATGATCTTGGATATGTAGACAAGGTATTAATAGTTGGCTTCTTTGAGTTTGCACTTCCTCATATATACAGAAGAGATAATAATATTGATAATAATTTATTTGAAAATATATTTAGCATTTACAGTGACCCAGGTATTTTGTCAAACCTTTATTGTGCATCAGTGTGATCAGTTTTTAAAATAATGCTGTGAAGTAAATTATGAGTTACTTTTTAGGAATGAGACAAGTTTTAGGGAGATTGAATCCCTTTTCACTCTATACTTGCAGTATTTATATTAAAAAAAAAAAATGACCTGGCTATTATAAACAGTGCTGCAATGATCAATGTATTGCAAAACCAATACGGTATTGTAAAGTAAAATAAAGTTAAAAAAATAAAAATAAATCAGGGAAAGATTCACACCTACTTACTCCTAACTCAGAAACTCATGGTTTTAAAAGTTATACTCATTTTTGAGAGTAGATACTTCATGACTCGTGCTAAATCAGTGCTAAGTCACTAAGTCATGTCCAGTCTTAGCGACCCCATAGGAATTTCCCAAGCAAGCATACTGGAGTGGTTGGTTTGATATTTCCTTCTCCATGGTATCTTCCCAACCCAGGGATCNGATACTTCATGGCTCGTGCTAAATCAGTGCTAAGTCACTAAGTCATGTCCAGTCTTAGCGACCCCATAGGAATTTCCCAAGCAAGCATACTGGAGTGGTTGGTTTGATATTTCCTTCTCCATGGTATCTTCCCAACCCAGGGATCAAATCCACTCTCTCTTGTATTCACAGGTGAATTCTTTACCACTGAGCCATCAGGGAAGCCCCAGTAGGTGCTTCACTAGCACCCACATGCAGCGGAATATTTCTAAGAAGTCCTCCTCTCGCTCTCCCCTGTATCTCAGCACCCAGTTCCTATCAATTGCTGTTAAAATGATGTTGTATTATACATCCTCACAAACTTGCAAACATGGAATCATGCATGATTTCTTACTCTTCTTAGTGATTAAATGCACTATCTAACCAGTAAACATCTGCTGGTTATTTTATATTTAGAAATAGTTCATTTTCCAATTTTTATGAAGCTGCAGCACCGTATATTTTAGACGAGCCTCTAAATATTTATCTGTTAGTCTAATTTCTTCTACATCCAATCATTCTGCACTCTTGAAATTTAGAATTCTTAATATATCATTCATCTTACTCCATCAGCAAAACATTTGCTTTCTCTACCATGGAACAAGATATTTTAAATTCCAGATACAATCAATCGAGTTTTTTCAATAACAAACTTATATATGTATCATCTTTTATAACAGCTTTATTTAGTATAATTCACTTAAAAATCCATCCTTTTCAATTGTAAAATTTGGTGGTATTTAATATACTCATAGACTTGTGCAACTATCTAAAATTCATCATCACCCAAAAAGAAACTCCATACCCATTAGCAGTTACTTTTCCTTCCCCAATCCCCCTGGTGCCTGACAACCACTAATCTGCTTTCAGTCTCTCTCTATGGCTTTGCCTATTCTGGACATTTGATATAAATAGAATCTTTATTTTATTTTATTTATTTATTGACTGTGCTCAGTCTCCATTGCTGTATGAAGTTTTATCTAGTTGCTTTAAGTGTGGGCTACTAGTAAATGTATATAAACTAGAGTGGGTATCTAGCACATTTCCTATCTGCTATCTGCTGCTGCTGCTGCTAAGTCGCTTCAGTCATGTCCGACTCTGTGCGACCCCATAGACAGGAGCCCAGCAGGCTCCCCTGTCCCTGGGATTCTCCAGGCAAGAACACTGGAGTGGGTTGCCATTTCCTTCTCCATTGTGTGAAAGCGAAAAGTGAAAGTGAAGTCGCTCAGTCGCATCCAACTTCTAGCTATCTAGTACTTAATAAACAACAAATACTTTCCCTGTCATATCCTTTTTCAGAGAAAAGAGGGTTAAATCATTACAGCAGAGGAGTATTTATGGCACAGGTTATAATGGTCCTTTCCTTTCCTCTCACATCAATATGGCTTGTTGATGCTGGGCAATGTTGTTACAGCTTAAATATTTTCTATAATTAGCTTTAGGGATAGGATCCACTTACCTGTGTACTTCCTTATTCTCCATCATCTATTTGGCCAACAAGGCCTTTGAATATGTTATATGCTCAGGATAAAGAGGTAGATGTAGCATTATAGATTTTAAGCAAACATGTCAAGAAAACTTCTGGTAAAATGCATGTGTGTGTACTCAGTCACTCAGTCAGGTCTAACTCTTTGTGACCCCATGGACTGTAGCCTGCCAGGCTCCTTTGTCCACAGGATTTTTCAAGACAGAACACTGGAGTGGGTTGCCATTTCCTCCTCCAGGGGATCTTCCTGACCCAGGGATTGAACCTATGTCTCTGTGTCTCCTGCATCACATGCATTGGTAGGTAGGTTCTTTATCACTGTGCCACCTGGGAATCCCTCTGATAAATGACTGAACAAGAAAAATAATAGAACCTAGAGAAAGAGAATTGGAAAACTTCTGCACATAAGTAAGTTCATCACTGTTTAAGGCTTTATCTAAATAAATAAGAAAATCTAGAAAAGAACTACAGAATCTCTTAAAATATGATTTCCTCCATAGTCCATAAAGAATTAAGTGATCACTCTTGGGAAAGTGTACAAGATATACTCGTGTGTGTGTGTGTGTGTGTGTGTGTGTGTTTGCAAATGAAGTGCAGTGTGTTGCTGCACTATAATTTACAAATGTGGAAAATACCATTAGGTGAGTTGGTTAAAGTGAAAAGGTATCTGTATAAAAAATAAATAACTTAAATGAAGTCTGTTATCATCAGCGATGAGAATCTACTTCTATATTAGATTAAGATAGTATATCTAAAATGTAAATTAACTATTCCAAGGTTTTTCCTGTGAGTTTACTTGATGAAAAGTGGATGCTGTACAAACTCAGGGCTACATTACTGTCCTCACAAAGACACTTCCCTATTACAATACTTAGTTTCCTAATATTTTGGTAATAATTTTCCTTCAGCCAAAATCTAGCCTTAACATTATAGTCATGCCAGTAACCTTGAAGGAGGAGGCTACAGAATTCTTGACCTTCTTTCAAGCAATGTATGACAAAAGGACTCAAAACTAGATTGCTTCATACATAACAAGATGAGCCATATTCTTTTTGAATAAAGAAAACTACAACAAAAAAATATTCTGTTTCTCTCATCTCCCTTCTTTTCATGGTTTTCATTAGAATAATCTTGTTGTTCTAACTGCATCCAGACTCTTAATTGACTTTTCAAATGTGCATATTTTTCTTTGCCACTCAGTAGGAACCCCACAACACATTTAGAGCTGGGACACTTGTTCATAACTTTCTAACTTCAGGTGAGCTGTAGTTTCAGACAAATGAATCTTGATCTTTATATTTCAATCATCTTGTTTAAATACCAAAGTGTGTGCACACATACTAAGTTAGACAAATGAAAGTGAAGTAATAATAAAGTAGCCAAAAGAAACCAAAATGTAGCAGTTATAGAGAAAAGCTGAGAGCAAGGAGAAAGGCATTTTGAATCTTGATGAAGTCAAGGACTTTTCTGCTGTGATTTACAAATACATAGCAAACAAACAAACAAAAAATAGAAAAAGTGTTACTGAAACATAACAATTCATTCTGGTACTGTTAGTATCTCCATTTGTGAGAATTCAAATACCAATGAGAATAAAACAAACAAAAATAAAAAAATCCCCCAAAGTTTTAAACATTTTACCCTAGTACATGATTGAGGAGTAAGGGTTGGGAGTGGCAGAGGAAGAGAGGTTTGAATTTCTAATGTGTGCTTCAATTTTTATTCTTTCAGCTTTATCCTTGTAATCAGTAAATCACTGGGGTTGGTGATAATACATGCATATGGAAAAGGACTAATTTATTTTCATGAAGACTATTAATAGTTTGCAAGAGAGAAAAAGTAATTAACTATAACTTGCAGCCTTATAATAACCATAAACTTATTAAACTTCTCCTCAGTAATATTTAGAGAATACTGATGCAGTATGTCTTTGAAGATCAAGTTGTACTGGACTTGCATGCAAATATTTAAGAAGTTAATTAAAATGTGAATCATTGTTGAACTGTGATTTTGGTT
The DNA here is from genome assembly GCA_006410635.1 of Cephalophus harveyi. Lineage (NCBI taxonomy): Eukaryota > Metazoa > Chordata > Mammalia > Artiodactyla > Bovidae > Cephalophus > Cephalophus harveyi. The sequence continues at coordinate 26,650 of SJYT01028402.1, read as the reverse complement.
ATATTGTAAAAATACATTGCAATTATTACTTAAGCATCCTTTTTTTTGAAATTGATAAAAAATGAATTTTTGTAGTTTCTTCTTTTTTAACACTTCTCTAGTGGCTCAGTTGATAAAGAGGCTGCCTGCCAATGCAGGAGACCTGAGTTTGATCCCTGAGTTGGGAAGATAACCTGGAAAAGGAAGTAGCAATCCATTCTAGTGTTCTTGCCTGGAAAATTGCATGAACAGAGGAGCCTGGCAGGTTACTCATTGAGTCACAATAAGCGGGCACAACTTAGTGACTAAACCACCCCCATGCTTTTTTCCAAGTAATAAAATGAGCAAGTTTACATTTTATTCTGTGTGACCTACTTTTATGTTGAAAAATGAAATCTGATATTTTTAACATTAAATGAATGTATTTCCATATTTTTACCTATTTTCAGGATATCAAGAAGTAGATGGACCTTAAGTCTAGAACCACAAGAGAATAATTAGTGGTTGTAAGTTATTTAATTTGATGACCCTAGAACTTGTTACATCTCTATGTCTTAGTATTTGTGTCCATATTAGAGTTAAGTTAGGCATTTTCTAGATAATCATAATATATTGCTACAAATGCATACACATTTAAGTTTAAAATAGTTTGCTTTCTGGATGTGTATTATACCACTGTAATATGACTGTAGGTCCCAAGGTACTTACCGTTCCACACTACCTGAATTTAGGAATCATAAACAATCTATACTAGCAAATATTTGAATAGAGTTCAATAAATAACATCTTAAATAATCATGTTTTATTTATATATTGATTTCTTTGGCTAATGTTTATTTTTATTTTAGTTAAGACATCAAATCAATTAACAATGAAACTGTATTTGCATTAAGTCTAACTACAGGCAAGTAACTTAGCAAATTCACATCTTTTATAAATATTTTTCATTGAATGAATTCATTCTGTTTCTACAAAATGAAGCATTGTTAAAACGAAAATTAATGAAATGAGCTGTACATGGATAGTTTTGAGCTAAAATGATATATCTTCTTTTACACCTTAACTTGTTGTAAACTTTTAGGAAAAACATCTAGCACTAAATTAATACCTATCAAAAAAAAAGTCATTAAAAAGAGGTTACTCATTATCTACTAAATAAGAAAAGCCTAAATTCTCCAGTGTTAGGGATTGTCTGAAATCTGAAATGACCAATATAATTTTAGAACCTGCTGTGAGTCATTATTATGCTTGGTTCTGAAGATTTAAAGATAAATTTAGATGTTCACCACCCTTGAAAGTTTATTTTGATTGACATAGAAAGAAGGAATGAGGGAATAAAGGAAGAATTTCTAATATGGTCTGAATTAGCAGTACTTATTTTGCGTGTGACTTCACTTTCACTTTTCCCTTTCATGCATTGGAGAAGGCAATGGCAACCCACTCCAGTGTTCTTGCCTGGAGAATCCCAGGGACGGGTAAGCCTGGTAGGCTGTCATCTCTGGGGTCGCACAGAGTCAGACACGACTGAAGCGACTTAGCAGCAGCAGCAGTTTTTGTTAATGAAGAATGAGATTCACATTATGTCAAAATGTAATAAGACTTATCCAACCACTTTATTTCACACATAAATTAATGTTCAGAGACAGAGTAAATTTTTCACTTTTGTATTGCTAGCTATCTGTAAGTCCAAAGTGACCCTGAGCGGGCATTGCCTTTAAGCAATTACTTGGATTATGAAGGTTTATGAATCATTATTAAAAAAAAATAAAAAGACCATTATATAGTGCCAGCTGGCAACAGGCTCAGCCATTGACTTACATGTTTTTGTTTTTCTTAGTGACAAACTTTTGGCATATATCCAACAGTACACAGCTGAGAAAGAGAATATTTTCCAAGCATCAGTTCTGGTGTTCTGGATAATTGTTACATGAATAAAACCTGGATTATGCCTTTAACTAGAAACATAGGAACAACTAGGATTTATTCCATCAATACACATTTATTAAGCACAGCTCCTAGGAAAGCATTGCCCTTAGTGCTGTATAAGTGCAAGAAACAAGCAGTGGTGTTACTGTCTCTAGCTAGTAGCAGTAAATTAACACTATGCACATTTTGCAATCACCTAGAAATTTTATATTAACTTTATATTTTTTAGTAACATAATACCAGTTATTTAGTTTCTATCTTTTTATAATAGTAATAAATGATTGAGGTAATAGTGATGGTATGGATATAAATCTTATAACATATCCTCTGTAACTCCTCCCAAAAAATAATGAAAACGAAAACTAAAAATATCTGTGTTATTAGTATACATAGAAGACTTAGGACATCCTCAATTCAATTTTCCTTTAAGTAGAAATATAAACAGCATATTCCATCAAGCCACTGGCCATGTTCTAGCACATGTGTTTATAGACAGTAAGAGTTGACTCATTGGAAAAGACTCTGATGCTGGGAGGGATTGGGGGCAGGAGGAGAAGGGGACGACCGAGGATGAGATGGCTGGATGGCATCACGGACTTGATGGACGTGAGTCTGAGTGAACTCCGGGAGATGGTGATGAACAGGGAGGCCTGGCGTGCTGTGATTCATGGGGTCGCAAAGAGTTGGACACGACTGAGCGACTGAACTGAACTGAACTGAAGAGAAGCTTGAGAAAGGGATTAACATTAAAAAAAAAAAATCTCATAAGATAGAATTGTGAACCAAGAATTTTATAAACAGCCAATTTTTTTTTTCTATCAAGATTGCATAAAAAGATGAAATATACAAGATCTCTGGGAGTTGTTTCCCCATGAACCATTCCCAAGGAATGTATCAGAAGATGAACTTCATCCAACCAAGAGACAAAGAGATAGTTACTACAGAAGTAGTGATGGTGGGCATTTTATATTTAATTCTAGATTGAATATTAAAATGAATGCAAGAATGAGGATGGAACAAAATGAAAGTCATATGTTGTATATCTGACAATATACTGCAACAAATGAATGGAAGGAAATAGGAGAAGGCAAAATTGTCATGTGCATACTGATTGCTGTGCTGGTATTAAAATATACCATTTTAATGTATTATTATACCAACAAAATTAGTAAAAACTTCAATAAGAAAATAGAGAAATAAGGATATTTTGAACTGTGGTGTTGGAAAAGACTCTTGCGAGTCCCTTGGACGGCAAGGAGATCAAACCAGTCAGTCCTAAAGGAAACCAGTCAATCCTAGAGGAAATCAGTCCTGAATATTCATTGGAAGAACTGATGCTGAAGCTGAAGCTACAATATTTTGGCCACCTGATGCAAAGAACTGACATTGGAAAAGTCCCTAGTGCTGGGAAAGATTGAAGGCAGGAGGGGAAGGGGATGACAGAGGATGAGATGGTTTGATGGCATCACCAACTCAATGGACATGAGTTTGCACAAGCTCTGTGAGTTGGTGATGGACAGGGAAACCTGGCATGCTGCAGTCCATGGGGTCTCAAAGAGTTGGACATGACTGATCGGCTGAGCTGAACTGAACTGAAGGGCATATATTTTCATGTGAATGTAACTAATAGAACAGAAGTACAAAATAACTAAATGCCAGAACAAATTTAATAAGTAAAAAAGATAAGAAAAAGATTACATAGAAACAATAGAACATATAACAAAATATATAATAATTATAACATAACCATGTGACTTCACAGTTGAGACAAATACATTACTTATAAATAAATGTGAATGAACTAATTTACCTATTAAAAATATTTTCAGTTTGATTCACAGAACAAGAAACATATGTGTCTTAGAAGAAGAGCACTTTAAAAACCGTCCCTGAAAGGTAAAACTGAAAAAAATACAGATGTATATGAAGCAAAGGGAAACCATAATAATATAAGTGAAAGTATACTGATATCAAAGTAGAATGCAAAGCTAAAACCATCACATATAGAAATGTGGGCATAATTTACAGTTGGAAGCCAAACTTCATAATAAAAGTATAAAATACCTGTGCATCAAATAGCACAACAGCAATCTTTATAAAACATAAATGAGTAGATACAAGAAAATAAAGTAACAGTAATAACCCAAGAACCAAAAATATTTTTTATATAATAGGCAAATAGACACTAAAATATACTTGGAAAAAGAATCATGCAGAAGTAGACATAAAAACAATTTTAAAAAATATTTGAGGGAAAATAAACATACAAAGGATTTAAATATAGGCCCTTCAAATTTTAAAAGTATGGTTCTCATGAAGGAATAGACGTGCAAAGAAGGGAAATAGAATTAGAAATCTAGAATTACACTAAAAATATGAAACTTTAGTATGTGCTGAGAATGGAATATTTTGAGAATCAGTAAGCTTTTCAATAAGTGCTATTGGGATAACTGGATAGCCAATTGGCAAAGGAAAAAATTAGATCCAAATCTCACACCATTATACAAGGGTAAACATCAAAGGGGCTTCCCTGATAGCTCAGTTGGTAAAGAATCTGCCTGCAATGCAGGAGACTCCAGTCAATTCCTGGGTTGGGACGATCCCTTGGAGAAGGGATAGGCTACCTACTCCAGTATTCTTGGGCTTCCCTTGTGTCTCAGCTAGTAAAGAATCCTCCTGCAATACGTGAGACCAGGGTTCGATCCCGGGGTTGGAAGATCCCCTAGAAAAGAGAAAGGCTACCCACTCCAGTATTCTGGCCTGGAGAATTCCATGGACTGTGTAGTCCACAGGGTCACAAACAGTCAGACACGTCTGAGTGACTTTCAAAGACCAAAGAGCTCAGGGCTCTAAATATAAAAATACACTACTCGGTCATTAAAAAAAAAAAAGAATGAAGTGTTGTCATATGCTAACCTTCAGGGAATTTAGCTAAGTGAAATAAGTCAGATAGAGAAAGACAAATGCCATACAACCGTACTTAGATGTAGAATCTTCCAACTATATAAACATATAAAATACTAGTAGATACAAAGGACAGAATGGTGATTTCTATGATAGAAGGAGATTTGAGGGTAGGGAAAATGAGTGAAGGAGGTAAAGAGGTACAGATTTTCAGTTATTAAGTAAGTCATAGGGATGTAATGTAAACATGGTCAGTGACTATAGTCAATAAAATTGTAGTACATATTTGAAAGCTGTCAGAAATCTTCAAAGTTCTCTTCACAAGAAAATATATAGTGATGGTAGCAAGACTTTTTGTGGTGACCATTTTGCAGTATATACAAATATTGAATTACTAAATTTTAAAGCTGACTAATGTTGTATGTCAATTATATCTCATTTTGAAAATTTTATATTGGAGCATAGCTGGTTAACAATGTCGTATTAGTTTCAGTTTGCAGCAAAGTGATTCAGTTATACCTATACATATATCTGAGCCAGAAAATCACTGGTATAAGGTCCAATGCTGTAAACAGCAATATTGCATAGGAACCTGGAATGTCAGGTCCATGAATCAAGGCAAATTGGAAGTGGTCAAACAAGAGATGACAAGGGTGAATGTCGACATTCTAGGAATCAGCGAACTAAAATGGACTGGAATGGGGGAATTTAACTCAGATGACCATTATATCTGCTACTGCAGGCAGGAATCCCTCAGAAGAAATGGAGTAGCCATCATGGTCAACAAAAGAGTCCGAAATGCAGTACTTGGATGCAATCTCAAAAATGACAGAATGATCTCTGTTCGTCTCCAAGGAAAACCATTCAATATCACAGTTATCCAAGTCTATGCCCCAACCAGTAATGCTGAAGAAGCTGAAGT
>SJYT01028402.1:0-18985 GCA_006410635.1 Cephalophus harveyi | reverse complement strand
CACACACACACACACACACACACACACAAGAAACTTCACAGGAGAAAATTCTCCATGCTAAACGATTTCAAGAAGATCATAAAAACAAAACAAAATTTAAAAACCCTGAAACATTCCAACTCTAAAGCTGCCTCACTGTTGTCAAATAGCAGGCTTCCCTGATAGCTCAGTTGGTCAATAATCCGCCTGCAATGCAGGAGACTCTGATTCTATTCCTGTGTGGGGAAGATCGCTGGGGAAGGGATAGGCTACCCAGTCCAGTATTCTTGGGCTTCCCTTGTGGCTCAGCTGGTAAAGAATCCACCTGCAATGCAGAATACGTGGGTTCAATCCCTGGGTTAGGAAGACCCCCTGGAGAAGGGAAAGGCTATCCACTCCAGTATTCGCTCTGGGAGAATTCCACGGACTCTATAGTCCATGGGGTTGCAAAGAATCAGACACAACTAAGCTACTTTCACTCACTGAATCTTTTAAAAACGCTTTTCCCATTTAGGTTATTATAGACTGTTAGGCAGATTTCCCTGTTTTATACAGTAGGTCTTGTTGGTTATCTGTTTTAAATATATTCGTGTGTACCTTTCAGTCCCCAAATCCTCATATATCCCTCCCCCCAGCTCTTCCTCTCTGATAACCATAAGTTTGTTATCTAAGTCAGTGAGTCTGTTTCTGTTGTATAACTAAGTTCATTTGTATCATTTCTTTGTTTTAGATTCTTTATGTGAAAAATAGAATTTAAAGAAAAAAATAGACATGTAACTTATTTGTGTAAGTGATTTCTGTCCTCAGCCTGCAGTGGCTTGAAGCAAGATTTCAGTTCCTGGCCAGAGACTGGTCAGGCCACTGAAGTGAGAGTACTGAATCCTAGCCACTAGACCAGTGGTCAGTGAAAAGACCTTAGCCTGCAAGGCTTTGTAGAAAATAGATTTCTATAAAGAAATAGAAAGTAGTGGAACAAGTGTTTATTAGGAGGGGAAAAAAAAATCCACTGGTGTCTACCTGTGGATAGACTCACAGATGTGCTCAGAGAAAGAGTTTCACCTTTGTGGTAGTTTGAGTCACTTATAAAGGAAACATAAGGGACATTTCTTTTAGGTTTCCTTTGGCCAATCATGTTGATTTACCTGATTCCAAGTCTGTATATGGTTTATCTCAGGGTGCCCCCATGTATGTGCATGCATCCCATAGCAAAGATGAATTCTAGCAAAGAAGCCTATAGGTAGGTTGACATCACTTCCTTTTTGACCTCCAAGGAACCTTTTTGAGCATGTAAAATTGAAGTGTCCTTGATCTTGAGAGTGAGAAATATGTGGTCTTTGTCTTTATCTGGACAGGACTCTTTTATTGCTCCTGCTATTTTGGAGTATCTGTCCAAAATATCAGATACTATTTGCAGACAAACTCCAGCTGCTAAGCCTGGGGCCCATCCATCCTCTCTTCATAAGGAGAAACAGAGTAACTAACATGATAATTTTCTAGCCATGAGAGGATAGGTAAGAATGGTTTTTAAATAATGGAATGGTGTTTGTTGTACAGTCTGGCTATTTGGAATCATGTTTCTATTTCATGTACACAGAGGGCCTAAATAAATTCAAGGATGGCAAAAATTATAAGTGGCTCATATCTTCTTATAAGTATAGAAAATACAGTATAGCTGATAAATATTAAGATTGTTTACAGTGAGTTATTTTTCTTCCAATAACTTTTATATTGATTGCTTTCATATATGCAGAAAAGAAGCCCTGTAATATTCTAAATACTACCAATAATAGCACTTCTCTATAAAAATACATACAGTACTCTTCAGTTCTGTTCAGTCACTCAGTCATGTCCGACTCTTTGTGACCCTATGAATCACAGCACACCAGGCCTCCCTGTCCATCATCAACTCCCGGAGTTCACTCAGACTCACGTCCATCAAGTCGGTGATGCCATCCAGCCATCTCATCCTCTTTCGTCCCCTTCTCCTCCTACCCCCAATCCCTCTCAGCATCAGGGTCTTTTCCAACGAGTCAACTCTTCGCATGAGGTGGCCAAAGTATTGGAGTTTCAGCTTTAGCATCAGGCCTTCCAATGAACACCCAGGACTGATCTCTCTAGAATGGACTGGTTGGATCTCCTTGTAGTCCAAGGGACTCTCAAGAGTCTTCTCCAACACGACAGTTCAAAAGCATCAATTCTTCTCTGCTCAGTTTTCTTCATAGTCCAACTTTCACATCCATACATAACCACTGGAAAAACCATAGCCTTGACTAGATGGATGTCCATTTGGGATATAAAAGGTAATACCTTTAAAATAGCATGAATGAGCTATTGACAATAAGAGGAAAGAATATCAAGTACTGTAATATGTTTAGTTTAATAAAGATAGCATAGCCATATTTCCCATGATGTATTATATAGATTTTATAGAGAAAAATATTGTATATTTTGGCATACACTAAAGGTATGTACAACTGGAGATAAAAAATAAAATTTGACGTGCTAGCTTCAGTGGTGACTTCCCTGGTGGCTCAGAGGTTAAAGCGTCTGCCTCCAATGCGGGAGACCTGGGTTCGATCCCTGGGTCGGGAAGATCCCCTGGAGAAGGAAATGGCAACCCACTCCAGTATTCTTGCCTGGAGAATCCCGTGGACGGAGGAGCCTGGTAGGCTACAGTCCACGGGGTTGCAAAGGGTCGGACACGACTGAGCGACTTCACCTCACCTGATCAGTTCAGTTCCAGTTCAGTTCAGTCACTCAGTCATGTCCAACTCTGCAACCCCATGAACTGCTAACGCCAGGCCTCCCTGTCCATCACCAACTCCCGGAGTTCAATCAGACTCACGTCCATAAAGACAGTGATGCCATCCAGCCATCTCATCCTCTGTCATCCCCTTCTCCTCCTGCCCTCAATCCCTCCCAGCATCAGAGTCTTTTCCAGTGAGTCACCTCTTCACATGAGATGGTCAAAGTATTGGAGCTTCAGCTTTAGCATCAGTCCTTCCAAAGAACACCCAGGACTGATCTTCAGAATGGTCTGGTTAGATCTCCTTGCAGTCCAAGGGACTCTCAAGAATCTTCTCCAACACCACAGTTCAAAAAGCATCAATTCTTTGGTGCTCAGCTTTCTTCACAGTCCAACTCTCACATCCATACATGATCACTGGAAAAACTATAGCCTTGACTAGACAGACCTTTGTTGGCAATGTAATGATTCTGCTTTTCAATATGCTATGCCCTAGACAACAGTATTAGCAGTATTAATTGAATTAATTATGCCATTTTTCTGTGTGAAGGTTGTTTTTATTTTTCTATAGTCAACTTTATGGACAAACCTTATTCTCTAGTTCTTGCACATTATTATCCAGATCAAATGTAATGAGTTAATAAGGCATAATGCATTATTTATTACAAATAACTATTTATTACATTTATGCACAATGTTATAAATATTTATAACATTTGCTTAGTGAAAATAAATGTTAAATTATGAAGGTATTTTGTTTAGATTTTTTAGGACAAACCAAGCAATTAAATATGTCTAGTTTAAAATATATTCCCTTTCCTGCTCCTTTCCAAATATGTACATTTCATTAAATACTTAGGAATTTTCTCTGTCCTTGCAGTTAAAGTCCTTGAAGTTATGAAAAAAAAAAGAAAGAAACTCCCAATTATTGTTCTATTAAATCCTAATAAAAAACTAGGTCCTGGGCTTTAAGCTTTAAGAGCTCCTTAGAGAGACAAAGCAATAATTACTGAGTTGAAGCAAGTATAATTCTGGCCTTTAATAGCAAGAACATGACAAAAATCAAAATTTAAATGATATCTGACCTTCAGCCATTTTAAGGACATTTAGAGACATTTGGATTTTCCCCTATAGGCTTCCCTGGTGGCTCAGAGGTTAAAGCGTCTGCCTCCAATGCAGGAGACCCAGGTTCGATCCCTGGGTCAGGAAGATCCCCTGGAGAAGGAAATGGTAACCCACTCCAGTAATCTTGCCTGGAGAATCCTATGGACGGAGAAGGCTGGTAGGCTACAGTCCATGGGGTCGCAAAGCGTCAGACACGACTGAGCGACTTCACCCTCACCCTCACCCTATAGCCCAGCAGATAAAGAATCAGACTGCAGGGAGGAGATACAGGAAACACAGGTTTAATCTTTGGGTTGGGAAGATCCCTTGGAGAACATGGCAACGCACTCCAGTATTCATCTTTTTTTTTTTTTCCATTTTTCAGACTTAATCTGGAAATAGCAACATGAATTATATTTATTAGACAGAATCTCAGTGTGAATGTTAATGGGTGTTGTCAAGTCATTAGCATTTCAATAGCCCTGGAGAAAATAGGGTCTTGGCCAAAGCCTCTCTTCTTCTAGATTAGAATAATTTATGCTGCTCCAGACTTCTCATGCATTGAATGTCTGCAAAACTTAATTCTAACAGTTTTTAACCCAAATTTCATATGTGCTTGCAATGTAAAAATTATGTCATCTAATGAAGGACAAGTAGTCTTCACTTCTGCCATTTAACACATCCCTCCCCCCATTTCTTGATTTTCCTCCTTTTTATTAATAATGCAGTACTTCTTTTCCCATTTTGAAATTTGTCATATCTGAAGAGAGATTTTTCTTTCTGATCTGTTTTTTTTTTTTTTTTGCATCTACCTTTAATACTGACACTTCCTTGTTGCACATTTAATTGAAGTTCCTCTGTAAAATGTCTTTTCATTAATCTAAAAAAAGTTAATCTGTAGTTTATTTTTAAAATGCTTTGAACACTTTGTTTCGTCTCTTTCAAATTCTCTTCATCTTCAGAAGAGGATTAATCAGTTTCAAGTAGAAGACATTAATTACTTTGCCTGTCTAATATGTGCAGATTCCATTTGTATAAACAAATGTGGATTCAATTGATTGCTATAACATTTTATTAAGTCCTATTCAGTTTATCATGTTATTATCATAGTTGTATGATAGCTTATCCTTCTCCTATATTAATTATTCAGAGTTCTCACATTCTATTCCATTTATTCTTTTAGGGTCTCTTAGTACTTCCATGAATTCAAATTGCATTTTATTCTAAGACTCCCACCCAGAAGCTGAAATAAGGAGACTTTTAAAATGCTATTAACTATCAGATAAAATAAACAAATGACTTCAGAATTATTTAAGTTATAAGAATTACAAAAACTAATATAATCATTTGTTTATTTAATGGAGTGTAATCTCTGCAGTATGTGTTTATAGTATAAGCTACACAGCCTCCAACACCTTCTACATTTGCATATAAGTTGTGAATGCTAATCACAGATTCTCAGATTCATGTTAATGAGCACAGAAATATTCTATGAATATCTAGAAGATTCAGTCTCATTACTTAATCCCTGAATAAACAGAAAGTCATTAACACATTTTATGTATTTTAGTTTTAGAAAGCTTTATTTTTAGTTTAGTTTAGTTTAGAAAGTTATTAATTACATTTTAGTTTAGAAAGTTATTAATTACATTTACTTTAGTTTCACAAAATGTCAGAACCAAAGGATTTCTGCTTAATTTTTAAAGAAACTAGGACTTCCACTCAAATTCAATTATAGCTCATTGAAATGTTCTTTTATAAGCATTCACTTAGTCATTTACTCAACAGCATGTGAATAATCTTAGGCCTTAAATCCTTTGTTAAATCTACCTTGATGTATTTCATGATGTAAGGAAGATCCTGGTTTTGCATGCAAAGTATCAAACTTATACATTATTAACACAAGACAGCAAAGTACACTGAGCTTTAATGATCCTGAGGAGTTCTAAGATGTCATTAGTGAGATGATGTTCTCCTAATTGTCATCAGTTCTACGGATTGAGTATTGGAGGTTTTCAAGACTTAATATACCTGACAGAATGAGGATAGTTAGAGGTCTAATTCTGTGGCAGATGGAAAGTTTCAGTGAGTTTTAGGTATGCTAAGGTTATCTGAGAAGATGCTTGCCAACATAGTCTTCTGTTTGAATTCCTATTACACAGAGCATGAGAGAGGCATATTAGTGAGATAAACCAAATCTGGATACATTTATTTTATTGATAAAGCTTTATTTTGTCTAAATATACTGTCAACAGTTCATTCAGTGGGCACTGCCCTCATAAGGTTAATTGTTCAGGCATTTACTCCAGACCAAATCTAGCTACACATGGAAAAGTTATCTATTATTTTCATCTATTCAGTATTCTAGACTGGAGCATCCCCATGGACAGAGGATCCTGGTAGGCTACAGTTCATGATGTCACAAATAGTTGGACATGACTGAGCAACTAAGCACAGCTCAGCACATGCAGTATTCTTTTCCTTTTTTTTTTTTTTGATAAAAAAATAATTTATATGTTTGAAAGGCCTGTAGTTTTTCCTATCCTAGTCACTTGAGTCATACAGTTCAAGAAGGATCATTCCATCTGCATTGTCTTAAGGATTGTTAAAAAGGGGTTATAAACATAATCCAAACCTATGCAAGTAGGTTTTTCTCCAGAATTGCAAAGAAATTATGGAGAAGGATACACTGTATTCTCTTATCTGAGTTCACTAGATACAAGGAAAATATGAACCTAAAACTGCTGTTGGTGATCACTTTTAACAACATGTGGGAAGGAACTGCTTGAAAATCAAATTATCAGGAGAAGTAAGCTAGGAGATAGAAACAGGGATCTAACCCATCATTTGTGACTTATCTAGCCATTTCTGAAGCCACACTGTGTAGGTGGACTTTGCTGTTGTGTGAACCAATAAATTCCCAGATGAGATTAAACAAGTTTTGGTTACACTTCTGTTGCTTGCAATAAAAATTATCTAAGGTAATATGTTTTCTGATTACAAAGTTACTCATACTTGAAAAAAATCAGAAAATAAAATCTTATATAGCAAAAATTTTGACTCTCTCAGATGATCAGCAGTATATATATATATGTATGTATATGTATATGTATATGTATATGTGTGAACATTTTAAAGAAAGAGGGGAACAGGAGCAGGGAGATAGAAGAAAAAAATGAACAAGAAAGTATGAGTTGGTCGCTCAGAGGGTAAAGCGCCTGCATGCAATGCGGGAGACCCGGGTTTGATCCCTGGGTTGGGAAGTTCCCCTGGAGAAGGAAATGGCAACCCACTCCAGTATCCTTGCCTGGAGAATCCCATGAATGGAAGAGCCTGGTGGGATACAGTCCATGGGGTCACAAAGAGTCGGACACAACAGCGAGCTCACTTCACTTCACTTCACTCTTTAGTAAAAATTTATTCAGGATAGTGTTGATTTTAAATAAAAAACATAATTATAAAGAGTGATTTATACAATATGCATAACATATAATACACACACAAATGGGGCTTCCCTAGTAACTCAGTAGTAAAGAACCTTCCTGCCAATTCAGGAGACGTGGGTTTGATTCCTGGATCAGGAAGATCCCCTGGAGAAGGAAATGGAAACCCGCTCCAGTGTTCTTGCCTGGGATCATCTCATATACAGAGGAGTCTGGTGGGCTGCAGTCCATGGGGTTGCAAAAGAGTTGGATACAACTGACTTAGTGACTAAAAAACACCACCACCACACACAAATGGAACCATAATTAAACTTGAGAATACCCAAAAGTTCATGAAATAAAGAACTAAGTCTCTTATTCTGGGTTTGGAATTCTTCATTAATATGCATTCTTAATATTAGTACTAGAAGTTGAAATTAAAATACCTTCAGAATAATGGCTTTACTCTTGGACATTTACAGGTAAAGTGCGCATTTCCTCAGGAGAGCTGTTTATTTTATATTAAAAAAAGATAAAGAGACTTCCATAAATGTTTGCTTAGAGGTCAATAATTTATGCATACAACATGACAGAAGGTAATGTGTTTACTAATCATAACACGACAGGAATATTAATCAAGTGTGAAAGAAAAAAAAAAAACAAACTAGTGACAACCATATGGTACATTGAGAACAGGTGTCCCAACTGTTGGGGGAAGACCAAAATTGTCTTCTAAGAGACAACATAATTAAAAATGAGAAGAATGTCCTTTTACAAAGAAGAACAAAGAACATTCAGCATAATTGTAGAAAAAAATTTATGAAATAATTAAGGAGAGATATATTCTACAGCAGAGATATGGAAAAGAATATAACATATTAGTAAATGTCATTTAGAAAACAGATATGGAAAATTGTTAAACAGAATGAATAAATGTTACCAAATAAGAAAAAAATATATCACATAGTATTCTTATATATTTAATATAACACAACATATTAAAAATAAAGCTAAAAAAACAGATAAGGAATAACTGAAAGTTGCATGTAGTTATTCTTTCAGTCTTTGAAAAGTAAGTAAAGGAGTCTGCCAATTTGTGTTTAACAGATAATTTTATATGCAGGAAAAATGATGTTGGATCATTCCCATATTTAACATTGAATAGAAAATGCATGTCATGTAAAAGAAGCTTACCCTTGTCCAAGGTACAGTTTTATGTAGAGTGAAACACAATAAAGAATGCTGTTTCTAATTCTGAATAGTAAACACTTTGCATCTCTGGTTTTCCACATTAATATTGCTAATCTTCTAGAATGACCTTGTCATATGACCTTTATGTTCTGTGAAATTTACTATGACGGTAGGAACTGAAAACCCGCATAATGGAATAATATACAGGGAGGTATGCACTAGCTTCTAGTGGGTAGAGACCAAGATGCTGTTAAAGATACAATTCACAGAACTGCCCCTTAAAGAACTGTCCCACCTAAAATGCCAGTAGTGCCCACCTCAAGATAATGACTCAGGACAGTAGTTACTCTAGGGCTTCCCAGGTGGCTCAGTGGTAAACAATCCATCTGCCAATGCAGAAGATACAGGTTCCATCCCTGGGTCAGGAATATCCCCTCGAGGAGGACACGGCAACCCACCCAGTATTCTTGCCTGGAGAATTTTATGGAAAGAGGAGCCTGGTAGGCTACCATCAATGGGGTAGCAAAAGAGTCGGACACTACTTAGTCACTGCTGTTGCTAAGTCGCTTCAGTCATGTCCGACTCTGTGCGACCCCATGGACTGTAGCCCACCAGGCTCCTCCATCCATGGGATTTTCCATGGGATTTTATTAAAATTTTATTTTATTAAAATTTTATTAAAATTTTATTTTATTAAAATCCCATCCATGGGATTTTAATACTGGAGTGGGGTGCCATTGCCTTCTCTAACTTAGTGACTAAGCCAGCAATACACAGTAGTTGTTATAGATGAAGAACCTGAGACACTGAAAATTTATCTTTGCATGAATTCATCAATCAAGTAATGGAAAATTAATGGTTTGTAGGAAAAGGTTGGAGGTAAAAAGCAAATCCTTATTCAGTTCAGTCACTCAGTTGTGTCCGACTCTTTACAACCCCATGAACCACAGTACGCCAGGCTTCCCTGTCCATCACCAACACCCAGAGTCCACCCAACCCCATGCCCATTGAGTCAGTGATGCCATCCAGCCATCTCATCCTCTGTTGTCCCCTTCTCCTCCTGCCTTAAATCTTTCCCAGCATCAAGGTCTTTTCAAATGAGTCAGCTCTTCGCATCAGGTGGCCAGAGTATTGGAGTTTCAGCTTCAGCATCAGTCCTTCCAATGAACACCCAGGACTGATCTCCTTTAGGATGGACGGTTTGGATCTCCTTGCAGTCCAAGGGACTCTCAAGAGTCTTCTCCAACACCACAGTTCAAAAGCATCAATTCTTTGGCGCTCAACTTTCTTTATAGTTCAACTCTCACATCCATACATGATCACTAGAGAAACCATAGCCTTGACTAGACGGACCTTTGTTGACAAAGTAATGTCTCTGCTTTTTAATATGCTATCTCAGTTGGTCATAACTTTCCTTCCAAGGAGTAAGTGTCTTTTAATTTCATGGCTGCAGTCACCATCTGCAGTGATTTTT
This sequence comes from Cephalophus harveyi, assembly GCA_006410635.1. Lineage (NCBI taxonomy): Eukaryota > Metazoa > Chordata > Mammalia > Artiodactyla > Bovidae > Cephalophus > Cephalophus harveyi. The sequence goes on along the minus strand of SJYT01028402.1, from coordinate 9,069 downwards.
GAGCCCAGGAAAATAAAAGTCAGCCACTGTTTCCACTGATTCCCCATCATTTGCTATGAAGTGATAGGACTGGATGTCGTGATCTTAGTTTTCTGAGTGTTGAGCTTAGAGCCAACTTTTTCACCCTCCTCTTTCACTTTCATTGAGGCCCTTTAGTTCTTCTTCACTTTCTGCCATAACGGTAGTGTCATCTGCATATCTGAGGTTATTGATACTTCTCCTGGCAATCTTGATTCCAGCTTGTGCTTCTTCCAGCCCAGCATTTCTCATGATGTACTCTGCATATAAGCTATTACAGATACCAATTTTCAACTGGATAATGAAAAAGTACTTTAAAATGTCTAATGTAATATTTATCTTTTTTAAAAGTCTCTGATCCCTTTCATTTCTCTCTGATATTTATTTCAGTAAACAGTATTTTCACTTGTGCCAAAAAAATTAATTTCCTCATTTCTCTTCTATATTGAGCTTCCTAGGTGGCACTAGTGATAAAGAACCTACCTGCCAATGCAGGAGATACAGGATACATGGGATTGATCTCTTTGTAGGAAGATCCCCTGGAGGAGAGCATGGCAACCCACTCCAGTATTCTTGACTGGGGAATCCCATGAACAGAGCAACCTGGTGGGCCATAGTCCTTAGAGTCACAAAGAATCAGACATGATTGAAGTGACTTAGCACACACTTCTGTATTAGGCACCATAAAGTCTTCCCATTTTTGTAATAGCCAACCTTTGAAGACTCTTCTCACCTTTTTGATTCAAGCACTGCTTAAGTAAAGCATGTGTTTGTAATCATGTTTCATGAAGCAGTATTATATTTTACTTTCTTTGATCTGAGAGTACATGATTTTTAGAAATAAACTAGAAATAAGCTAAATAAGTATTATTTTTCTTTCCTAAGCGACATTTTATTAATTCATATTTTGATACCTTCTCTTAGGCTTCCTTGGTGGCTCAGATGTTAAAGAATCTGTCTTCAATAGGTTCAATCCCTGGGTCAATCCCTGGGTCAGGAAAATGCCCTGGAGAGGGAATGGCAACCAACTCCAGTATTCTTGCCTGGAGAATCCCAAGGACAGAGGGGCTTGGTGGGCTACAGTCCATGGGATCACAAAGAGTCGGACAAGACTGAGAGAATAACACTCTCACTTTCTACAGTTGGTAGAATTTTACTTCCCTGAATGAAGCAGGGCAAAGACTAACAGAGTTTTGCCAAGAAAATGCACTGGTCATAGCAAACACCCTCTTCCAACAACACAAGAGAAGACTCTACACATGGACATCACCAGATGGTCAACACCGAAATCAGATTGATTATATTCTATGCAGCCAAAGATGGAGAAGCTCTATACAGTCAACAAAAACAAGACCAGGAGCTGACTGTGGCTCAGATCATGAACTCATTACCAAATTCAGACTCAAATTGAAGAAAGTAGGGAAAACCACTAGACTATTCAGGTATGACCTAAATCAAATCCCTTATGATTATACAATAGAAGTGAGAAATAGATTTAAGGGCCTAGATCTAATAGATAGAGTGCCTGTTGAACTATGGAATGAGGTTCATGACATTGTACAGGAGGCAGGGATCAAGACCCTCCCCATGGAAAAGAAATGCATAAAAAGCAAAATGGATGTCTGGGGCGGCCTTACAAATAGCTGTGAAAAGAAGAGAGGCGAAAAGCAAAGGAGAAAAGGAAAGATATAAGCACCTGAATGCAGAGTTCCAAAGAATAGCAAGAAGAGATAAGAAAGCCTTCTTCAGCGATCAATGCAAAGAAATAGAGGAAAACAACAGAATGGGAAAGACTAGAGATCTCTTCAAGAAAATTAGAGATACCAAGGGAACATTTCATGCAAGGATGGGCTTATTCAGACTCAAATAGAAGAAAGTAGGGAAAACCACTAGACCATTCAGGTATGACCTAAATCAAATCCCTTATGATTATACATTGGAAGTGAGAAATAGATTTAAGGGCCTAGATCTGATAGATAGAGTGCCTGATGAACTATGGAATGAGGTTTGTGACATTGTACGGGAGACAGGGATTAAGACCATCCCCATGGAAAAGAAATGCAAAAAAGCAAAATGGCTGTCTGGGGAGCCCTTACAAATAGCTGTGAAAAGAAGAGAGGCAAAGAGCAAAGGAGAAAAGGAAAGATATAAGCATCTGAATGCAGGATTCCAAAGAATAGCAAGAAGAGATAAGAAAGCCTTCCTCAGCGATCAATGCCAAGAAATAGAGGAAAACAACAGGACTGGATGTTTATCTTCCATTTAAGTCAGTATTCTATTTCCAAAACATACAAAACATAGTAACTGATTTAGACAATGCTAAACCACAGAGGAAAATGCCAAGTTTTACTGTGGGTCATCAGGGTTAGCTTCTAGAGGGACCAGTATTCTCTTTTCTTTCCTTTCCTTTTGTTTTGTTTCTTTTCATTTCATTTCTCTTCTTTTTCAGCTTTATTGAGATATAATTGACAGGGGACCAGGATTTTTGAGCAGAGTCTAGTGGAAGGTCAAAGAAGTTGGCATGGCAGGGGCAGAGAGAGGGCAGATGTGAGCAGTGAGAAGGGCACCCAGGGAAAGAGAAGATTCAGCAGTGTGAAAGCACCTACCGAGCTGGAGACTCGCAGCTCAGCTGGAAGGAAAAGCTGGGTGAGGAATGACACCCTGTCAGACGCCTTCCAATGTGAGAATGGAAGCACATACTTTTTGCTGCTGGTGATAGTGCCAAGAATTTACATTTTGTGTTAATTTGACCTCATTTACATAATACCTTATTATAGAGAATCACTTAGATGTTGCCTAATTGCCCTGTTTCTGTTGCTAACCCCAACACTGAGAAAGTCAAAAAGATGACCTTTACTTTGGCTGAGGCAGAGAAATCTGATTTGATATTTTGCTGCCACAGATCTTTTGCTTTCATATTTACTTGTTTTTTGTATATTTGTTTTTCCTAGGCCACACAAGCACTTTGTCTTGTAAATTTCCTTTGCATTTGTCCACATGCATATGTGTTCACCCATGGTTTCTGGGAAGTTAGGAAAACCCAACTTTTTTCCATTTAAATTATATAATTATCATTTTCTTCTCTTTCCCAGTGTATTCTTAATTCTAGTCTTTCATAGATATGCAATATTCCATTGAGTAATCATTGGAAAATTGTTATGCTTCAGTTTTTCAATAGTTTAGATATTGTAATGGCAATTTTTGTGTATAGAACTTATTTCTTCTAACAGCATCTGTAACTCTTAACTTTCTGCTTAGAGAAATAAAGTTTTATAATTTAGCATTTTCTCTTTCTTGCCTCCCAATCTTGTATGTAAATAACCATTTCAGCATGAATTACTATGCATTTTATTTTCTCTAACTAATGCATCAGTCTAAACATGCTTATGTAACATACTACAATGTAAGCCCAAGAGCTTCTGCTGTCAGCGTAACCATGAAAAGCAGGAACACAGTACCAGACTATGGAGCTATCACAGAGAGATTGCGATGGTCATAAAAAAGTCACTGTAGCCTGAAGGTCTAAATCTCCTTTATATTGTTTTCTAGATTTATTTTCTTTAAGTCTGTGTCTTTTATCACCAACTCATAACTTATTCATAACTCATTCTATACCTCCTAACCCTTTAACTATTTTATTCATTGCCTCATGTTAATGACATCACTTGCTATTTGATAGGTACTCTTCCTGCCTCCTTAGAGTTTAAAATTATTGTTGCTGTATTTATACCCACCTCCCAATCATTAGTGATCTTTTAATGTTTCTCTACATGAGTAAGTTGATTCCTAAGGATACTGAAAGCCATTTTTTGGCAGTATACACTGGCCATATGACCCAGCAATGCCACTCATGGGAATATATAGTGGAGTAGAGTTCACAACAAACATGTACATGAATCTTTATAACATCTGTATTCATAATCATCAAAAATTGGAAACCACCAAAATGACCTTCAGAAGGTGAATGGAAAAACACTCGGTAGTGCGTCTGTTCAATGGAATGCGTGCATGCATGTGTGCGTGCTAAGTTGCTTCAGTCGTGTCTGACTATGCTACCCTATGGACCATAGTCTGTCTGCCAGGCTCCTCTGTCCATGGGATTCTCCAGGCAAGACTACTGGAGTGGGTTGCCATGTCCTCTTCCAGGGGATCTTCCTGACCCAGGGATCAAACCCCCATTTCTTCAGTCTCCTGCATTGGGAGGGGTTTCTTTACCACTCGTGCCACCTGGGAAGCCCCTGCAAAGGAATACTACATAGCAATTAAGAAGAAATGAACTCCTGATACACGCAACAACTTGGGTAAATCTCAAAATAGTTATGCCAAATGGAAGAAGTCAGATTCAAAAGGTTACCTACTCAATGATTCCATTTATATGACATTCTGGAAGAGACAGCTACAGTAACAGAGAACAGATCAGGGTTTTCCAAGAGTTATGGGGGAGGGGAAGTGGTGACTACACAGGGATGGTATGAGTTGTGGGGGGTGATGAGACTGTTTTGTGTCCAGAGTGTTGTGAGGATAAGACTTCTATCCAGGTGTCAAAATTCACAGAATTACCACTAAAAAAGTAAATTTATTGTAGTTAATTTTAAAAATATAAAAAGGTTGCAGTTTCATCAAAGTAGTCATAGGTCTTTTGACAAGTTATTTAATCTCTCTAAATCTCAATTTATTTACTTGTCAAGTGTAGAAAATACTCTCTATCTTGAAGCAGTGCTATAAAGATGAAATATGATGTCATAAAGTATCCACCTGGCATAAGGAAGCTCCTCTTTTTCTTTTCTGTGCTGATATTTCTCATTGGGAGCAGATTCTTTTTTGTGGTTATTATCATCTGGGCTTTTTTAACAGGCTTTTGGGGAACAGACTGGAGCTAGTGAGGGTTTCAAGCAGAAATGTGACCTGATCTGATACTCATTAAAAAAAAAAAAAAAAAAAAGAATCATTTGAGCAGCTTTGTGGGGAGTGGTGAGGAGTGCAGAAGGGTTGGAGTGGAAACATGGAGGGAGCTCCCTGGTGGCCTAGTGATTAGGATTTGGTGGTTTCACTGCAGATGCCCTGGATTCTATCCCTGGTCAGGGAACCATCCCACATGCAGCATAGTACAGACAAAATGCCAAAAAAAAAAAAATAGAGTGGAAACATGAAGAGGTGTTGAGGTTGCCCAGATGAGAGACGGTCGTGGTGTCACCAAGATGACTCGGTGGGACAACTGAGTGGGAGAGAAGTGGGCAGGTTTGAGATTTCTGGGGGAAGAGGTGGAATTAATAGGCCTGATGATGGTTAAGGATTGAGGAAACATGGTTGGAGGTAGCGTATATTGAGATGAGAAACTCAAGAGAGGAGCAAATTCAAGTGTGTGGACTGTAGTCATCATGGAAAACCAAGAATTTGTTTGGACGTGTTGAGTGGAAACCCAACAGGTAGTTGGGTACGGGGTTCTGGAACCCAAGACCAGGCCATTGTGATCCCATTCATTTCCACCGGAGGTGGCTCTGTGAAGTTCCCCAGCTCTGACCCTCCAGACTAGGACTGCAGGGGAGCTGTTAGCTGCTATTCCTTCGACCTAACCTTGAGATTTTTTTTTAACGAATCACTTTTCTTTAATCCACTCCTGAGAGCAAGCACTTGTAGAAACTTCAGGTTATGCTTGTATGGTCCACTGCTGCCAGATTTTCTTTTTTGTTTTCTATTTAATGTGATTTAAGAAAAGGAGCTGGAGAAGGAAATGGCAGCCCACTCCAGTGTTCTTGCCTGGAGAATCCCAGGGACAGGGGAGCCTGGCGGGCTGCCGTCTATGGGGTCGCACAGAGTCGGACACAACTGAAGAGACTTAGCAGCAGCAGCAGCAGCAGGGAAAGGAGCATTTCCAAACATCCAGCCTGGAAGTCATTAGTCATATTGTATATGATTGAGAAGTATTAATAAACTACTGAGACAGCTGATGAATATGCAAACATGTGACAAAATATGCTAAGGGATTATATGCTAACATATTTTGTTATTTATATTGTGCTCAAATTTCCAGTTTTGCCACAGACAAGGGAAAGAAATTCAAAATATGATTTTCCTTGAAAGCTACACGTTAACTGTTGCCTCTGGGAATGGAATAGAATTTGGGGAGAGATATTGAGGAAGCCTCAACCGTGTATCCAAAAAGTTAAAATTCTGTAGAGTTGGGTATTTGGTCAGCGTGTTCATCAGACTCATCTATTTGAAATATTTTATAATTAATATTTTGTTCTTTAAATATATACATAAAAATAACTTAAAATCATAAACATGAGAGACAATACCCTTCTTCCACCCACTCCACCTCTTTAATCACCATAAAGAGTGATCTATTGGGTTTTTCTCTCAGAAAATGTAATTACTTTGTAATGAAATGTTAATGCTATGTTCTATTCTTAAAGTCACTTGTTCCAGTAATAAAGCTATGCCTTAATAGAGTTGCTAAATTTTCTTCTAATCCATTCTTTTAATATTTCATACTTGTCAAGTGAGCCAGGCATAATCAGGAGCTTCTTTGTTTTTACATCAGGACCATTTCAGCAAAAACTCATCATCAGGCTGTCAACTTCAACATCTTCGAGGGCATGGTTTGCCATGGGGTGCCCCTGGTGACTATTTCAAGAGGCAAAGTGGTATACGAAGCTGGAGCTTTCAGTGTCTCAGCAGGAGACGGGAAGTTTATTCCTCGTAAACCGTTTGCTGAATATATTTACAAACGGATCAAGCAACGGGACCAGGTGAGTTTGGGGCTGCAGGGGCTGTTACCATGGGCTGGACTGTCACGTGCTCCTGATGCTGGTGCTGGTATTATCACATACAATGGAGTAACATATTCCTGGGATGTCAGAAAAGGTTACGGACAAACAGAGCTTTCAAAGAAAAATTCATTACTGGATGGATGCATTTTCCTTTGCAGATTAGTGCCTATTCAGGGTTTCCTAATGGACCAAGTCGGGTTTTCCTAGGCAAGTTCAGGGCCCCTGTGGGCCTTTGGGCAATTGCTGTTCGTCAGGCTCGTCTCACAGCCATCCAGAAAGATAAAAGTACCACCGTTTTACACTTGAGAGAAAAAATGAGAGGGGAAGTGGGAAAGACTGTGGAGAGCCATCAGACTGCAACTCAAGCCCAGCCCCAAGGAATGAGAGAGGGAGAAAAAATACAGCGTGAGGAGCATCCTAGAATACCATCTCATTCAGACTAACAAAGGTTGAGCAACCTACAGAGAGCCCTTGAGCCCTGTCCTGCGTCCAGCCACGTGGCGTGCTGTCACTGGCTGGGAGCAGCCGTGGGAGGCGTGGCCTCCCCTAAGAACAAAAACGTGACGTTCAAGCTCAACAACTGCCCCTTGAGAAACTATGCTCCCTGTAGTTGAAGGCCTGCAAGGTGCATCCTGGCTTCCCCGATAGCTCCGTTTGTAAAGAATCAGGCTGCAGTGCAGGAGACCCTTCGACTTCTGGGTCAGGAAGATCTGCTGGAGAGGGGATAGGCTACCCACTCCAGTATTCTTGGGCTTCCCTTGTGGCTAAGCTGGTAAAGAATCCGCCTGCAATGCGAGAGACCTGGGTTCGATCCCTGGGTTGGGAAGATCCCCTGGAGAAGGGAAAGGCTACCCACCCCCGTATTCTGGCCTGGAGAATTCCATGCACTGTATAGTAGGTGCATTCATGGCAGGGTTTGGGCTCAAGTAAATATGAATTCTACCTTGACTTCACATTTCCTCGCTGTGTGGCCAAGCTTCTCTGTCGTCCCTGGGCTGCTTCCTCATCTCGAAAACGAAGATAGTGTTTTCTCCCCAAGAGATTGTAAGAGTCAAGTGAGATTTTAAAAGGGACCAGTGGGAGGTCTATAAATATCAGTTCTGTCTCTTTGTTTTCCCCCTGTGATGACTGAATTTATAATAAAGTCTTTGTAATAATCCTGTTGTTATAAGAGAGGTATTAAAAAGTATGTTCTTTTACTATGTCTTGTATTTTCACGTTTGTTTATTTAGCTCATGCAGTGTTTTCAACAATTTTTAAAAATTCACTTCATTAAATACACTAACATATCACAAATTTCAGATTAAAATCATCTAAACTGCTGGTTTGGGAGTGATGGAAGGCAACCAGTGCCCTCAAACTCACATGGTAAGAATAGGCTAGAGCTGGGTGACGGAGCCCTGCAGAGGCAGCCTTTATGACTTGCCTCTGCAGGCTTCACTCATTAACGTCCCCAACCTGACACAAAATCATTACAGTTTATAACCCTTGGATTAGTTCTAAGGCTTCCTTGTCTTTTTTCATTTTAAAATATATTTCTCTTTTTCCAGAGTTCTCTGGCTGTTTTCTGATTCATTTCATTTAGATCTTGTAGTCTCTTTGATTTCTTCCCTAATGTCTTGTGAAAGTTTTTTGTTTGTGGATTCTCAGACTTTGTTATAAATAAGATTCATCCTTTCTTCTTCTTTTAAAAAAATCACTTCCTAAAGCTTTGATTTAGTAAACAAGTACCCTGGAATGCTGTAAATTCTCAGAATGTTACAATTCTTCATGTACTGTATTTCAGTCAAAATATTTATTTATTTTGCTGGGGTTAATTTGTAAATGTTGACACTGACAGGTGACAGGTAGGTAGAAACCATAAGATTTCCATGTATTTCTAAATATCATATGGTAAATTACACCAATACTAACATTTGCTGAGCTCTTACTGAGGCAAAGCACAGTGCTAGGGGATCTTGTCACTGTAACAAGCCTGTGAGTGAGGGAGTATTTATTATTTTCCCCACTTTAAATATTAGGAAACTGAAGCTTCGGGAAATAAAGTTCGTCATGTCATACAGGTCATATATGGCAGGACCGAAACATAAACTCTGGTTATCTGACTCCAAAAGCTATATGCTTAAGCAATAAACCACATACTGTAAAACATAAAGGTTGACTTAAGTGAGTTACGTAAGTAAGTGTTAGTCACTCAGTCATACCCGACTCTTTGCGACCCCATGGACTGTAGCCCATCAGGCTCCTCTGTCCCTGAGATTTTCCAGGCAAGGATACT
>SJYT01028399.1:342291-382029 GCA_006410635.1 Cephalophus harveyi | reverse complement strand
GTGTGTTTGGGGGGGGGGGGTGGGGAGTGGCAGGGGAGGGACTTAGTTCTTGCCAGAGAGCTCAAAGATACTGTATGCATAGTCCTTGAGGAGGAACCAGGACCTTACCCAAAAACTGCACTTTTGTTTCTACACTGCTCTTCTCTTGTTTCCACAGTCCCTCCCTTCCCTGATTAGCAAATGTTTGAATTCAGGGAGAGTCAAGGAAGCTAAATGAAGCCTAGTTCCTACAAAGGCTTGTGTGCCCAGGATGGCCCCACAGATTCCTGTTTGGTCTCAATGTTACAGAAAAATTTTATCCTTTTTGTTAGGGGAAACATTGATTGAAACCACCCACCCTGGCCAGGCACTGTAGTAACCATTTGAGTGAGTATTTTATGACAAGAGGTCCTCGTAAGGAACAGGAAACTAACAAGCCCCCACCAACCGGAAGAATTAGGGAAAGGTCAAAAGGAGACACCACGTGTCCTACCACCTCCCAGAATCCTTCTTGCTGGTATCCATCTTGGCTGAATAATGCCTGCATATCCAGAAAGGACTCTAAGACAGAATTAGTGGCCAAAGACAAACAGGAAATTAATTCCATCACCATAAAACCTGAGACTTGGCAGAGCAGTTCTTCTGGGTTGGCATCCCCTGCTCCCCACCCCGGCACCCTTCCCAATAAAGTTTCTTACTTTGAAAGCACATAAGTCTCTTTGGACAATTCATTTCTGAGTGTTAGATAAGATCCCCCTTCCCAGCCCTAGGAGTCCCCCTTCCTGTAACATTTTTGTGTAAAAGAGAATACTACTGGGGCTTCCTAGATGGCTCAGTGGTAAAGAATCCTCCTGTAATGCAGGAGACCCGTGTTCAATACCTGGGTCAGGGAGATCCCCTGGAGAAGAAAATGGCAACCACTCCACAATTTCTGCCTGGGAAATCCCATGGACAGAGGAGCCTGGTAGGCAGCAGTCCAAGGGGTTGCAGTAGAGCCAGTCAGTTGACTTAGCAGCTAAACAACAAACACAGATAGAAGGTCAAGCTCAAAAGCTAGGAAAAAGTCGCTTAACTTGACAGTAAAGTATTAATAACCATCATCACACCTAACATCTATTAAGCATTTGGCATACAGTAGACACTGAATCTCACAACCCCCTTACAAAGAGTTACTTTATTACCTGCTAGTAACAACAGAGGTGGAAACAGTGTCAGACTTTATTTTGGGGGGCTCCCAAATCACTGCAGATGGTGATTGCAGCCATGAAATTAAAAGACGCTTACTCCTTGGAAGGAAAGTTATGACCAACCTAAATAGCATATTGAAAAGCAGAGACATTACTTTGCCAACAAAGGTCCCTCTGGTCAAGGCTATGGTTTTTCCAGTGGTCATGCATGGATGTGAGAGTTGAACTGTGAAAAAAGCTGAGCTCCGAAAAATTGATGCTTTTGAACTGTGGTGTTAGAGAAGACTCTTGAGAGTCCCTTGGACTGCAAGGAGATCCAACCAGTCCATCCTAAAGGAGATCAGCCCTGGCTGTTCTTTGGAAGGAATGATGCTAAAGCTGAAACTCCAGTACTCTGGCCACCTCATGCGAAGAGTTGACTTATTGGAAAAGACTCTGATGCTGGGAGGGATTGGGGGCAGGAGGAGAAGGGGATGACAGAGGATGAGATGGCTGGATGGCATCACTGACTCGATGGACGTGAGTTTGCGTGAACTCCGGGAGATGGTGATGGACAGGGAGGCCTGGCGTGCTGCAATTCATGGGGTCGCAAAGAGTCGGACACGACTGGGCGACTGAACTGAACTGAACTGAACTCGTTTCCTTTGAATCCGTGGGTCCACGCGTCCGCGTTGCGAACAACGGGAGAGGAGACTAACCGACCACCCTGGCCGAAGGTACGTAGTCGGTTACTCCGAGACCGACACTCGCCGTCAACCGTCTCCATTGGCGGTACGACTCACCGCTACCGGCCCCGACGACCGGCCCATGCACCGGCGCGGAATCCCGCGAAAGCCGAACGAGACGGACACGCGCTACACTCATAGAGACTCGTATCCACACTCTCGGAGAAAGGGCATAAATCCACAGAGGCAGAGGGCTGGGGCGTTGCCCCCGCACCCCACCCGCCACCCCTTATCCTTATTATTATTATCGACCATAAATTAGTTTGCAAGCGGTGTCTGGTCCGTGACCCGTCTTCCGACAATTGGAACACTACAACTTAGGAGCTTGTCACTCTACCCACAAATGGTACTAAAGTCTCCTCCGTCCTACGTCCACTAGCTTAAATTTTAGGAACCTAAGGAGCGAGGTACGGGATGAAACCTTTGATCAAAGGAAGAATCGTCCTCGGAGTGTGACAAGTCCACAACTTCCACCTGTATCCTTTCAGATCTTAGGACTCCGAACAATTCAAACAAAAATTCTTTTTAGATATGTGTGATTTGCGTAAATACCCCTTCTATTCGTGATTTTAAGTCCTCTCACAGAGAACCCTACCGTTACGTCCCCGAAGTAAACTTAGTATTGACAACAGACAATGTCTTAAGGGAAAGGACAAAAAGACTTTATGTTAAAATTTTCCTTTTGTGCGTGTACTTTTTATTGAAAGTATCCTATTTGACATGCGTCAAAGGAGGGTCAGGTCTGAAATCTCGGAGAGTCATCTTCGTCGGTGACTATGGTGAAAACACATAATATGTAAAAGATATCATACATGTTCGTATAAACACAAACAAACGTGTTCACTTAAGATAATATATGTCGGGAAGTGGAAACTACTAAATAGAAATTTGAGTAATTTAAATTTCCAAGAAATTGGTGAAAATGATAACACTAGCTATATTAAACCGTTTTCTCAGGGTCCCAACGAAGAGTGTATTACTCTACATCCAGTACCGGACGGTATACGTATAAATGAAAACAGAAGGACGTGTAGGAGTAGACGTGCCAGGTTTTCTTAGAAGAGGTTTAATTGTGACATTTTTCACATCCTCTTTTTCTTAGGACCGTTGTTCTCCTGACGTCCTTGACGAAATGGGAAAAGTTTTGTAAAAATGAATATGAAACGTTCATTTTAAGGTGTATCTCGGGTGATAATAAACTTTAATTAAACAACACCACGTAATCACCGTTTCACCCTCTTCATCCTTAAGTAAAGAGTCCAAAGTCTCTTTAACGGGTCGAAGGAAGATCACTTCATTGTTCCTTTCTCTAGTACAAACTAGGGTCAATTTGAGTCACACTTAATCCTTATTTTATTTAAAGTCCAATATATACATTTTCATTCCTTTAAAAAAATGCTCCCAATCATAGAATGTTTATGTGAGACAGCTGGGATTCTAGCCCAGACAAAGCTAACTCTAAAAGTCACACCAGAATGGGTTGTTCCCTCCAATGAACTCATTTGCTCATTAAGCTGCTCCACTCGGTCCTTTTTCATCAGCCACCTACCGACTTCATATCTGATTCTTGTCATCATTCCAGAAACTGTTTTCGTTCCACAAACCTACTTGCTCTTTGTCTCTGATATTCTACCTGGTACACATTTCCCCAGCACCCTCGTTGAGTATTTTTCAAGGTTCAGTTCAGTTCAGTCGCCCAGTCGTGTCCGACTCTTTGCAACCCCATGAATCGCAGCACCCCAGGCCTCCCTGTTCATCACCATCTCCCAGAGTTCACTCAAGCTCACATCCATCGAGTCCGTGATGCCATCCAGCCATCTCATCCTCTGTCATCCCCTTCTCCTCCTGCCCCCAATCCCTCCCAGCATCAGAGTCTTTTCCAATAAGTCAACTCTTCGCATGAGGTGGCCAAAGTACTGGAGTTTCAGCTTTAGCATCATTCCTTCCAAAGAACAGCCAGGGCTGATCTCCTTTAGGATGGACTGGTTGGATCTCCTTGCAGTCCAAGGGATTCTCAAGAGTCTTCTCCAACACCACAGTTCAAAAGCATCAATTCTTCGGAGCTCAGCTTTCTTCACAGTCCAACTCTCACATCCATGCATGACCACTGGAAAAACCATAGCCTTAACCAGAGGGACCTTTGTTGGCAAAGTAATGTCTCTGCTTTTCAATATGCTATTTAGGTTGGTCATAACTTTTCTTCCAAGAAGTAAGCGTCTTTTAATTTCATGGCTGCAGTCATCATCTGAAGTGATTTTGGTTAGATTCCTGTAAGTGCTGTTGCCACATAAGTCTGTGAGACAAAATTTTAATCAAACGGTGTTTGAGACGGCTGATTCCCAATACTCTAGCTAACACCTGGACATTAAAAATTTACCAACCCAAAAGCGAAGGAAAAAGAAAATCTGCTTGCTTCAAATTCATTTTGCTCACTATCTGTAATGGTTTTGTGTATTGGTACATTCAATGTATGTGAAAGTGAAAGAAAGTGAAGTCTCTCACTGACTCTTTGCAACCTGTGGACCCTAGCCCACCAAGCTCCTCCGTCCATGGGATTCTCCAGGCAAGAATACTGGAGTGGGTTGCCATTTCCTTCTCCAGGGGATCTTCCCGACCCAGGGATCGAATCCAGGTCTCCCACATTGCAGGCAGACACTTTAACCTCTGCACCACCAGGGAAGCAAAACCTCCTATACAGACACAGAACATCAAAGATGTTCAAGGGAGGAAAGGAAGCCAGGTTGAAAGAAGAAGGGAGAGGAGGGGGCGAAAGGGGTGGCCTTACAGACGTCTCCTGCCACCTACAGATACCCAGGCGTTATGGGACTTTTCCCTGGGCCTCCAGAGAAGGGAGGACTGGAACTTGGCCCCACCAGAAATCAGAACCAGAATTCGAGTCCTCTGCCAAGAGGAGGTGATAACTCTCCAATTCTCAGCTCAGGCTGAGGGCCCTTTGACCAGATTCCTGCGTCCAGGACCGGGGGACTAGAAAAACAGGGAAAGATAGGAAGGGTTAAGGAGAGGGAAGGGGAAAGAGGTCAATAAAGTCTCTTGTTCCTTACCGGTTGGGGCACTCTGGCCAGTTGTCCGCGTCAGGAGGACACCAGGGACAAAAGGGTCCCAGTTGCGGCCGCTGGGTCTGGTCCATTGGCAGGCAAGCTGGCCTCTGAGTACCCGGAGTGGTCAGGATGTCAGTCTCAGTGAAGAAGAGTCCCCGCCAGAGTCGCCATTTGTTGCAGGAAGGCGGACCCCTTCCAGGGCCCGAAACTGGGCTCTTGTCTAACACTCGGAAATGAATTGTCGGAGGAGACACATGTACTGACAAAGCAAGAGATTTTATTGGGAAAGGGCACCAGGGTGGAAAGCAGTAGGGTAAGGAAACCCGTAATGGTTTTGTGTATTGGTACATTCAATGTATATGAGCATGTTCTATGTCACTCTGCTGGAGGAAAATGTGGTTTTGCTCTTTGGTTGGAAAGCCAGTTGACAGGAGCTTAGGCACTTTAACAAACTACCTTAGTCTACGGTTCTGGACGTTGGATAAGAAACTTAAGAGCAATGAAGAGGTGGAGGTTTGAAGGCGACAAAAACGCCAGCCCAAAGAGGGAGAGGGTTCGGCGGGCCGGCGCGGACTCTGACGTCACTGGGGCGCGCCGCTTCCGGTCCCCAGCTCCAGAGCGAGTGACTTCCCCCTCCCCGGGGCCGGAGTCGCTCCGGATTGCTGATCGCGCCGCACAAGCCGCCCCGTTCGCCAGCACCTGCGTCCTAGCCTGTGCCCGTGACCATGGCCACCGACTCATGGGCCCTGGCGGTGGACGAGCAGGAAGCGGCAGCCGCGTCGGTGAGTTGGTTTCAGCCGTGAAAGGATCAGGGGGCCAGTTTTGGCCGGGGATCAGATCATGGAAAAAGTCACTCCCTGGGTTGGTCCGAGCCGGGCTGGGGTGCGTGTGGGGATGGAGCCTGGATCCTGAGTTGGCTTTGTTTCCCCACCCGCCAGCCTCCCCCAAGTTACGTAAGCAGAGGTGAGCGCTCCCATCGGGAAAGAGCCAGCCGCCCGCCTGTCTTCTTGGAGTCAGGATTGCACTTACGCCCTGAACTGTAATAATCACCTATTTAGGTGTCATTTTCCACTTCCCCATTCTGAGCTGCTCGTGTCCAGGAACCATGGCTTACTCATGTTTGTGTGCTTCCTCAGCTTGCTCATTGATGATGAATGATCCATTCTGTGGGCCCGGCAGTCAGTAAATCCTCTCGTGATCCGCTTAACTTTGTTGTGGGCTTGACACACAGTTTAGTTTAGTTTAGTTTAGTTTAGTTTAGTTTTAGTTCAGTCGCTCAGTCGTGTCCAACTCTTTGCGACCCCATGAATCGCAGCACGCCAGGCCTCCCTGTTCATCACCATCTCTCGTAATTCACTCAAACTCACGTCCATCGAGTCTGTGATGCCATCCAGCCATCTCCTCCTCGGTTGTCCCCTTCTCCTCCTGCCCCCAATCCCTCCCAGCATCAGAGTCTTTTCCAATGAGTCAACTCTTCGCATGAGGTGGCCAAAGTACTGGAGTTTCAGCTTTAGCATCATTCCTTCCAAAGAAATCCCACGGTTTATCTCCTTCAGAATGGACTGGTTGGATCTCCTTGCAGTCCAAGGGACTCTCAAGAGTCTTCTCCAACACCACAGTTCAAAAGCATCAATTCTTCGGCGCTCAACCTTCTTCACAGTCCAACTCTCACATCCATACATGACCACAGGAAAAACCATAGCCTTGGCTAGATGAACCTTAGTCGGCAAAGTAATGTCTCTGCTTTTGAAAATGCTATATCTAGGTTGGACATAACTTTTCTTCCAAGGAGTAAGCGTCTTCTAATTTCATGGCTGCAGTCACCAGCAGCAGTGATTTTGGAGCCCCCAAAAATAAACTCTGACACTGTTTCCACTGTTTCCCCATCTATTTCCCATGAAGTGATGGGACCAGATGCCATGATCTTTCTCCTTGCCGTCCAAGGGACTCTCAAGAGTCTTCTCCAACACCACAGTTCAAAAGCATCAATTCTTCGGCGCTCAACCTTCTTCACAGTCCAACTCTCACATCCATACATGACCACAGGAAAAACCATAGCCTTGGCTAGATGAACCTTAGTCGGCAAAGTAATGTCTCTGCTTTTGAAAATGCTATATCTAGGTTGGGCATAACTTTTCTTCCAAGGAGTAAGCGTCTTCTAATTTCATGGCTGCAGTCACCAGCAGCAGTGATTTTGGAGCCCCCAAAAATAAACTCTGACACTGTTTCCACTGTCTCCCCATCTATTTCCCATGAAGTGATGGGACCAGATGCCATGATCTTCGTTTTCTGAATGTTGAGCTTTAAGCCAACTTTTTCGCTCTGCTCTTTCACTTTCATCAAGAGGCTTTTTAGCTCCTCTTCACTTTCTGCCATAAGGGTGGTGTCACCTGCATATCTGAGGTTATTGATATTTCTCCCGGCAATCTTGATTCCAGCTTGTGTTTCTTCCAGTCCCGCGTTTCTCATGATGTAAGCAAGTTATATGTTAAACAGTACTGTGTACAATTAATTTTTCCCGCCTAAACACTCTCATTATGATAGTGCTTTGAACCCGCTTTTTTGGTTCCTCAGTTCAGTTCAGTCGCTCAGTCGTGTCTGACTCTTTGCGACCCCATGAATCGCAGCATGCCACCATCTCCCGGAGTTCACCCAGACTCATGTCCATCGAGTCGGTGATGCCATCCAGCCATCTCATCCTCTGTCGTCCCCTTCTCCTCCTGCCCCCAACCTCTCCCAGCATCAGAGTCTTTTCCAATGAGTCAGCCCTTTGCATGAGGTGGCCAAAGTACTAGAGTTTCAGCTTTAGCATCATTCCTTCCAAAGAAATCCCAGGGCTGATCTCCTTGCAGTCCAAGGGACTCTCAAGAGTCTTCTCCAACACCACAGTTCAAAAGCATCAGTTCTTCGGAGCTCAGCTTTCTTCACAGTCCAACTCTCACATCCATACATGACCACAGGAAAAACCATAGCCTTGACTAGACGGACCTTTGTTGGCAAAGTAATAGCTCTGCTTTTTAATATGCTATCTCGGTTGTCTGTGAATTTCTGGAGAACAAAGACTTAGTATTTTTTTTTTTATATATAAGTGATAAAGTTTCATATGCACCTAAGGAGTCAGTTTTTTCCTCCCCAAAGAAAACTGCTGTTTCTTTTGACATTGATCTATGATATCAGCCTCCTTGTTCCCTGAATTACATGCTTGCTTTGCTGCTTCTTCAGTTTTCCGTTTTAGGTGTTTATTGATTTTGACACTTTGGTCCATCCTCCTTTTCCCACCACAGAAGCACACCTTCCTATTCCTCATCTTTCCACTGTGATTTTAGTTAGATCAGTTTTCTGTATTTATATTAGTAACTCAAATATTTTCCCTATATGACTTTTTCCTTGGAATTTATGTTTTTGTTTTGTGCTTATCACCAGTTCAACCCCAGGCTCTTTGCTAATCGTCTAAGTTTACCTCAAGATGTCCCCACACACCAAGTATTCTGTTAGTTCTATTTCTCCAAGGTCTTGTAGCCTGTTTTGAACTGTACAAATTGCCCCAATTTGTTTTAGGGGCTGGAGGGGAACAGGGCAAATTTCTCTTTGCCCTCATTCATGGGAGTTGCCCCTCTTCTCTTGTACTGGATCCTTTCATTTCTTCATCCTCCTCTACATCTTTCTTGATTTGGTGCAGTCATATATCTACCAGCTTTCTGAAAGTATATGGGAAGTCAATTTTTTAAGATACTGCCTTTCTGAAATTAGCTTATTTTGCCCTATCACTTGAATAATAGTATTGCTGGGTGTAGCATTAATTGTAGGTTGGAAATTATTTTCCTGCCAATTAAAAAAAAATTTTTTTTTTTAAATTTATGTCTGTGCTGGGTCTTCATTGCTGCTTAGGCTTTTCTCTAGTTGTGACGTGTGGGCTTCTCACCACGGTTTCTCTTATCGCAGAGCACAGGCTCTAGGGTGTGTGGGCTTCAGTAACTGCGATTTGCGGGTTCAGGAGTCGCAGCTCCCGGGCTCGGGTTCTAGAGCACAAGCTCAGTAGTTGTGGTCCCCGGGCTCAGTCGCTCCATGACATGTGGGATCTTCCCAGATCAGGGATTCAACCTATGTCTCCTGCACTGGCAGAGAGATTCTCTACCCCTGAGCCACTAGAGAAGCCCCACCTGCCAAATTTTAAAGACATTGTTCTACTGCCTTCTAGATTTCTGTATTTGTTGTTGAGATGTCTGAAACCATCCTGATTACTGATGTGACCCCCTTTTCCCTTTCTAAGCTTGAAGAATCTTGTGTTTGTCTCCAATCATCAGAAAATTCATGATAATGTGTCTTGATATGGGTTTATTTTCATTCATGTTATTAGGCATGGGGTGGGAACTTCATTCTGAAAACTCTTGCCCTTGTATTATGGGAAGTTTTCTTGAAATTTTTCATTATTGATTTCTTCTCCTTTGTTTTTATTTTCATTCCCTCATTTCAGACTCTTCTTAGCTGAATGTTGAATCTCATTAATTTTTAAAATTTTTAAAGTCAAGTTTATTATGATATAAAGTAAAATTCACCTTGTGCTACAATTCTGTGAATTTTGACAGAGGCATACAGTCCTGTCACTACCACCACAATCAAGATATACAACGTTTCCACCACTCTAAAAAGTTCCCCCAAAGTTTTTTTTGCATTCACTTTCTTGTCTTTACCCTTCTCTGGCAGCTGCTAATATGTTTTCTGTCATTTTACTTACACCTTTTCCAAAATGTAGTATAAATGCTATTATACAGTATGCAAACCTTTAGAAAAATCTGGCTTTCAGTAGTTTGTTCTTTTTTTATTGCTGGGTAGTATTCCAAGTATGGGTGTACCACAGCTTGCTTAACCTTCTGTTGATGAACATTTGGGTATTTTCTAGTTTGAGGGTATTTATGAATAAAGCTGTTATATACATTAGCATATACAGATTTCGGTATGGACTTATGTCTGCATTTCTCTTTGGTAGATATCTAGTAGTGTGATTTGTTGGGTTAAATGTTAAGTGTATGTTTAACTTTGTAAGTTATATACCAAACCGTTTTCCAAAGGGCTGTAGCATTTTGTATTACCACCAGCAACATGTGAGAGCTCGAGTTGCTTCACATTCTCAGCAGCACAGCATGGCCAGTTTTTTCTTCCATTCTAATAGGTGTATAGTGATATCTTACAAGGTTTTAAGTTACATTTCCCCAATGACTGCAAGGAGATCCAACCAGTCCATCCTAAAGGAAATCAGTCCTGAATATTCATTGGAAGGAATGATGTTGAAGCTGAAACTCCAATACTTTGGCGACCTGATGTGAAGAGCTGACTCATTTGAAAAGACCCTGATGTTGGGAAAGATTGAAGGCTGGAGAAGGGGACGACAGATGATGAGATGGTTGGATGGCATCATCGACTCCATGGACATGAGTTTGAGTAAATTCTGGGAGTTGATGATGGACCGGGAAGCCTGGTGTGCTGCAGTCTGTGGGGTCCCAAAGAGTCAGACACGACTGACCGACTGAACTGAACTGAATGACTAATGATGTTGAGCATCTTTTTATGTGCTTTGCCACCAGTATGATTTCTTGAAGTGGCTTTTCAGATCTTTTGCCAATTTTAAAAAAACTGATTGACAATTTTAAAAAATGATTGTTTTCTTATTATTGAGTTGGGAGAATTCTTCATGTATTCTGGATACAAGTCCTTTATCAAATATATTATTTGCATAAATATTCTCCCTGACTTAACATTTAAATTTTCTTAGCAGTACTTTTTGAAGAACAGATACTTTAAATTTTGGCTAATTCTAATTTGTCAGTTTTTTCATAATTAGTTCTTTCTGTGTTCTAAGAAATATACCTTACCCAAGTCCACAAAGTTTTTCACTTGTATTTTCTTCTAGAAGATTTATGGCTTTAAATGTCACATTTATGACTGTGATCCATTTTGAGTTGATTTTTTATGTAGTAGGAAGATTGGATCATCATTACCACAGTCAATTTTAGAACATTTTCATCATCCCAAATCCCCTATTTCTCCTCGGCCCAGCCCTTTGTAGCCACTAATCTGTTTTCTGTCTCTTTAGATCTGCCTATTCAGGATGTCGCATGTAAATGGAATCCCGTCATACGTGCTCTTCTGTGGTTGGCTTCTTTCACTGAGCATATTTTCAGGGTTCATCCAAGTTGCGGCATACATCAATACTTCATTAATTTTTGTCGCCAAATGATGATATATAGATAGGCCACATTTTATTTATCTATTCATCGGTGTCCACTGATGGGCATTTGAATTATTTCTACTTTTTAGCTATTATGAATAATGTTGGTACGATCATCAGGTACAAGTTTTTGTATGAACATACATTTTCAATTCACTTGGGTATCTATCTAAAAGTGGCATTGCTGGATTATATAGTAACTCTGTGTTTAAGTTTTGAAGAACTGCTATACTGTTTTCCAAAGTGACTGCATCATTGTATCATCTTTATTATTTTTTTTTTGAGATTAGTATCACCTATGAGAGGCTTTATTGTGTAGAAGTTAAGACCTAAGACTTTGTAACCAGATAGACTTGGATTTGTATTCTGGGTCCCTCACTTATTAGTTGTATGACTTCTGGCAAATTACTGAACTTTCTGTGCTTCAGTTCCCACATCTGTTAAATGGGGATAAACAGAGTATCCACCTCATTAATTTTCGGACATGCCTGAAATAAGTGCTGTTTAAGTAGTAGCTATTATTATGGTTGTAGTTTTCTATAATTCAGTTTCTTTGCAGGAATCTTTTAAATTACTAGTTCATGTTGTAGAGATTAGCTGAACCTGGATAAGTTTTATTCTGAAACTGAACAAATGAATAAAGACACCTGTGTCCTTCTGTTTTGTGGAACTCCCCCTGAGAACCTCCACAGGAATGGCATGATGCGGGTGACTGTGACACGCACAGTGCAAGGTTGTTGTTTACGTGCTAAATCGTGTCCAACTCTGCAACCCCAGCACTGTAGCTCGCCAGGCTCCTCTGTCCATGGGATTTTTTCAGGCAAGAACACTGGAGTGGGTTGCCATTTCCTCTTCCGGGGGATCTTGCTGACTCAGGGATTGAACCAATGTCTCCTGCATTGGCATGCAGATTCCTTACCACTGAGCCGCAAAGGAAGCCCTTGTATTTTAAATATTCCTCTAGCTCCATTTTTTACTCCTGTTTATGTTTACTTCCTCATCCCTATTTGCTCTTCTTGCTTCTTGGGAAATTCCAGTTCAGAGGAGGGCAAAGGGAGCAGCAGACTCTGAGGAGTGAGCCCCTGAAGTCGCCTAATTCACTGCTGTGCGCAGAGCAGTCCTCATTCAGCATAACTCCCTTACCATTAAATCTTCCTTCTGCTGTGTCAAGAGTCCTCTCTTGGGACTTCCCTGGTGGTCCAGTGGTTGGGACTCTGCACTCCAAATGCACGGGGCACAGGTTCAATTCCTGATTGGGGAACTAGGATCCCTCATGCAGCAAGGCATGGCTTAAAAAAAGCAAACAATCCTTTCTAAAGTAGCTTTTGAATAAAATACAGGGTATAACTTACAGTTTCCAATTATTTTTATATATCTTAAAAACTAAAATATTAATTAAAGGCATTAAAAATGTAGATATTATAAGGTGGGTATTTTGGCTTTTGGTTAATCTTTTTGGATTGCAAAGTGGTGTTGAATGAAGTTGCAATAGAAATTGGTTTCACCTTTTGGTCCAGGTAAGCAAAGCAAAGGAAGAAATCTGAAGTAACTGGACTTAATCATAAGTTTCAGCTTTCAGTTCACTGACACTGTAGTGGATGATGCAAACTTCATTGTCCTGGTGCTTTTGCTGTATAGGCTTTGAGATTGCTACAGCCAAGTGAGGGCCCAGGTATGTTTTCAGAATCTGCTGGAACCTCTCCAGAATTCTGATACACTGTAATCAGAACATCTCTTGATTTCATTTACATTGTTGCAATATATAGAGAAAGTTGATAGCATTTAATTAACTACTTTATTTACTCTGTTAGCTTCAATTTTAACATACCAACAAAAGAATAGGTTGTCCTTTTATCATTGAATATTACAGTAAAGGATATTTCAACCCTGTCACTTATTTTAGGTAGCAGTTATCACCCTAGGAGTACTATTAACCCTGCTCTTGTAAATATTGCCAGTAAGTCTGTCTTTTTTTTAACAGCCTTAAATATTAGGCTTAAACTAGGTTAATTGGCAGGATATGGAAGACTACTTCAGTGATGACTAGAATATATTAAGCACCTACTACATATATGGGGCTTCCCAGGTGGCTCATTGGTAAAGAATTTGCCTGCCAAGCAGGAGACCTGGGTTCGATCTCTGGGTTGGGAAGATCCCCTGGAGAAGGGACCGGCTACCCACTCCAGTATTCTGGCCTGGAGAATTCCATGGACGGTCCCTGGGGTCGCAGAGTCAGACACAACTGAGTGGCTTTCACTTTATATTTCATATACTGTGCTGGTTTCCTCATTATCTATCAGTGTGCTCTGTATCCTTCAGAATTAATGAAGGATTGTTACTGCTTTATAGTGGTTTCCTTATTTGCCAATTTCCCCTTCTTGCCAGCCTCTCCAGTGTCTTTTCCCCCTTCCTCTTCCCTCCACCCCAACACCAAAGTAGACAGACACCAGAAACTCCCTTTACAGTTTCCATCAATAGAAGTGAAGTTCCTCCATTCCCAGCTAACCACTCATTAAAAGTTTTTTCATTCCTCTCTCCACTTAAAAAACAGAAATGAACCTTGAGACATAGAAAACCTGTGCAGGTGGTGCTTTAAGAAGCAGCCACTTGATAATGGTGATTTTCATTCTTTTTCCTTTCTCTCCATGATGTCTTAAGCCCTACTTAATATTTTGACTAGAGCACCTGCTCGGTCCTTGATCCAAAGGTAAACTAAAAATAGAAATATCCCCTGACTTTATCTTCTGTTCTAGTCTTTCCTTTTTTTTCCTTTTGGCTTTATTGAGGTATAATTGACAAATTTTTATAATAATAGGGGAGATAAGTCCCTCTAGGATATCCCTTACAGTGTTTGATCAAAGTCCTTCTAAATCTTTCTTTAAAATGTCTTTCCTCTGTCCCCTTCCTTTCTATTCCACTTCATCCTGTTCTGTACCTTGATTGCACAGTGTGCCATGGTGCTCTAGGCTGTTCCCGATTTAAAAACCAGACATCCAGATCATCTTTTATAAGTTTTAAAACAGAAAAATGGTGTCAATAGCAGAAACCTTCAAGAAACGAAAACTGTCAAGCCTATGTGATTTTAGAATTAAATATTTTTCATAACCTGAAAAAACAAAATAAAAAAATAAAAACCAGACATCCAGCACAAGGCAACCTGACTGAGAGGCTGCACCGTGGCGTGCTGTGGCCCTGGGGCCTGAACCAGCCTGAAGCATAACTGATCCACGCCCACAGATGCTTTTCATCACAGACCTCCCACCTCAGTGTTCTCTGTTTGAAGAATGACTGCATTTTCCAGTATCTCTTTAAATTTTCTCACTTGAAAAATGAGAGTGACAACTCACATGGTATTCTGTTGAGAGATTGTGAGAAGGTGTGTAATCAGTGCATTAAGCAAACTCACAAATTATAATTATTTCTAGGGATTACAGTTAGGAAGTGTGGGTTTTGAGCTGTTGTGTAACCATTTTTTTCTACTGCTGTTGCTAACTTGTGTCCAACTCTGAAACGCCATGGACTATAGTACACCAAGCTTCCCTGTCCTTCACTATCTCCCAGAGTTTGCTGAAATTCATGTCCATTGTATCGGTGATGCTATCCAACCATCTCATCCTCTGTCACCCACTTTTCCTTTTGCCTTCGATCTTTGCCAGCATCAGGGTCTTTTCCAGTGGCTCTTTGTATCAGGTGACCAAAATACAGGAGCTTCAGCTTCAGTACTGCTGTACTTGTGGGATATTTTGTTTATTCTCACTCTAACGTTTAGTAAACAAAAGAAGCCCAGCAGAACAGCCTAATGAATATGCCGTAATGAATAATAGGTCACCAGAGTGGTTCATTTCTTCCCAGCTTCACTGGGGGAGGCACTATTGATGCAAAATCTTTTAAGTGATTTTCCTGACACTTCTCCCCCCATATTCTTCATTTAGCTGAGCAACTTGCATCTTAAGGAAGAGAAAATAAAACCAGATGCCAATGGTGAGTAACTAAATGCTATTTTGAAAACAAAAAAAGATTTCCTTTAGTATTTGTTTTAATATAACAACTGGAAAAAAAATTATATATATACCAGACAGGAGACAGGCAGATACTGGCAGTTATTTGATTTGGGAATCAACAAACTGGATTGTTTTGTTATGCTTCATATAAATATGAGGATAACTAACTGGCTTATAAATTATTAAATATATCACTAACCATGAAAATATACTGCCAATGATTGTTTGTTTTTAAAAATATTCCTGAATTTGAGATGAGATAGACAAAGTATGAGCAACCTGAGGGCTAACCTGTTGTAATTATTCTGAAATCATGTCTACAAAATCTAAGATGTCCATTGAATTTTTGTTCATGTATTTAAAGTTTTAAGGGAGAAATTGTAACATTTACCTTACTCAGATCTTTTTCTGTATATCTTTATATAACTACAACATGAATATCTGTTTCTATTAATCAATGGTTTATACACATAGACTCTTAATGGCACTGTGGTGTTTATATATTGATGAAATATGATTTGCATAGGTATTCCTCTGTTGAGCATCAAGGTCATGTAATCATCTTTCTATAACATTTGAGAAATGTTGATGCTGTGAGGGATTCATAGTTTTTGAGGTACAGTGAGAGGACTTGGAATAGGAAAGAACTGAAAAGCAAGCATCAGTTTTCATACCTTTGTTTATATAGTAACAATAAAATGTTTTTATCTGTGGCTTGGTTTCCTCATTTATTTTTTTGCTCCCCAGGCCTTTACATTTCTAGTGTCTCATAGAATTTGAACTGTCTCAGCTCTTGGGTATGGGATGTGATTTTGAATGATGGCCACTTTGTGTCTGATAAAGGTGCTGTTGTCAAGACCAATGCTAATGCAGAGAAGGCTGATGAAGAAGAGAAAGGTAACCTAATCTAGAGTTATGTATACGTGGAGTTCTACAGTCTAAGAGAATGGAGTGTTAGGAGGTTTCATTTTTGCTCCGTGACTTGGCTAGAGTTTAATGGAAGTCACAGTGCTAGTGTTCTCTCCTAACTCAGTCGGTAAAGAATCTGTCTGTAATGCAGGGGACCCAGGTTCTATTCTTGGGTCAGGAAGATCCCCAGGAGAAGGAAATGGCAACCCACTCCAGTATTCTTGCCCGAAGAATTCCATGGACGGAGGAGCCTGGCGTGCTACAGTCCATGGGGTCACAAAGTCAGACACGACTTAGCGACTACACCACCACCACCACAGTGCTAGTAAAAATTCGATATAGTCATTGGTAAAAGGATTCTAGGAGGTTTATACTGACCTGCCAATGGACTTCCCTGGTGGCTCAGACAGTAAAGCGTCTGCCGCATTTTAGTGGGAGCCCAGGGTTCAGTGCCAGGGTTGGGAAGATCTGGAGAAGGAAATGGCAACCCATTCCAGTATTCTTGCCTGGAGAATCCCATGGACGGAGGAACCTGGTAGGCTACAGTCCGTGAGGTTGCAAAGAGTCGGACACGACTGAGCGACTTCACTTTCTTTCTTTCTTTCTAAAGGGATTCTAATTCTTTACATTTTAGAGAAATTTTACTTTGAACAGACGATAAACTTCAACAGCAGCAGGAAATATTCCCTGAATAATTACCCTGTACAGGTCTTTATAAAAGATATTTTAACTTGCATCTCCATTTTCTAATAAAATTATATTTGATGATATTTTGACAATTTAACATAAATAAGATGCAAAGAGCTTATCCAATATCAAGATACAGACTTTGTCAATTTGTTTTTTTTTTCCCTGGTATTGTGATGGGGTTTTTAAACTCATCATTTTAAAATTTATATTGGATACATATTGGAGAGTAAATGTTTGGGTTTTGAGCAGAGGAACTTCAAGAAAGGATAGTTGTTAGGAATAGATTTCTGGAGAAGAATATGAGGCCCCAACAGATGATACGAGCATCATAAATTTTGCTTTTAATAAACTTTTAATTATATTTATAAATCAGAACTAAACTCTACCTTGAATTAGGAGTCCCAGTACAAACACATGTTATTGCTTAAAATACTAATGGCAGCTGAATTCAGAGGAGATCATGCTCAATTTCATGGACTTCTAAAAATCTTCATGCTTTTTTCTTATAGAGGACAGAGCCGCCCAGTCCTTACTCAACAAACTGATCAGAAGCAACCTAGTTGATAACACCAACCAAGTGGAAGTCCTGCAGCGGGATCCCAACTCCCCGCTCTACTCAGTCAAGTCCTTCGAGGAGCTTCGGCTGTGAGTACCTTCTGACTCTCCCCTTTGTGTTTAACTAGAAATTTTAGGCCTGTTAACATGTATTTTTTCATCACTACAGAACATTTTTAGCTAATACAAGTTTAATAAAAGAATTTAGCTGCTTTGGGTTAGTAAGTAAAATTTCCTGGTAATTTGTAAAAGCTTTAGCTACACACATACATCATGCCCTATTCACAGTTTTAGTATTGTTATCTAGATACTTTGCTTCCTTCTTCAACCAGAGACTGTGATTTTCATTTTAAACTGTTTTTCTAGGAAACCACAGCTTCTCCAAGGAGTCTATGCCATGGGCTTCAACCGTCCATCCAAGATACAAGAGAATGCATTGCCTTTAATGCTTGCTGAGCCGTATGTGTCCTGATGCACCTCTATCCCATGTTACTTTTTTTTTACTTTCATTATTTAAAATATATATATATACATGTTCATTTTAGAAGTTAGAAAACAATGAAAAATGAGAAAAGAAAAAAATTTGTTATCTCCCTCCCCTCCACACTATTAATATTTGGAGTAGAGATTTCTAGATGTTTTTCTATGTAAACTTGGATATGTATGCTTTTTGCTTAAAGGAACCATATAAAATGGTTACTTTTTTTGATATGATAATTATATGATAATATTTCTATGTTGGTAAATACATGTACATTTATACCATTTATATACACCATGATTTCATTATATGAGTAAGTAAAATATATGTGTCAAATGTAGATGACAAAAACTAAACAGGGATTGAGGCAATCAGAACAGTACCATTGCTAACACTGTTTTCTGGGGCAGTGCTGCTCACACTTTCAGAGGCATGTGAAACACATGGGACTTTATTAAAATGCAGATTCTGATCTCAGTGAGTCTGAGGTGGGGACTGAGGCTCACCATTTCTAAGATGCTTCCCAGTGTTGCTGGTGCTGCTGGAGTCAGACCACACTTTGAGGAACAGGGTTCTAGAACATAAGGAACTTTTTATAAAAATTGACCCCTGTATTTCATATGATTATGTAAAATTGCATAAAACCCTAAACCCTGAAAACCCCTTTCCCTGTTTGTCTGAAAACAGATATTGTAGGTCTGTATTCTCTCAAAGTTTTTTATGTTCTGTGTCACAATAGTGATATTGTTTCAAGACGGTTAATGTCTTTTTTTTTAATGACATTTTGAGCATACTTAAAATGAATAAATGGAATATTTATTATATTGTTTCTAATTGCCACTTGTATTTATGGATCTTGATGCTTCCATAGATGCTCACTGTTAGACTGTCAATGTTAGAAGAGCTCTGAGAATTTTCTAATACTTGTCCTTTATTAACTTATTTATTGAGGACTTGGTTTGTGACACATACTGTACTAGGCACTTAGATACATTAGTGAACTAGAAACTTAGATACTTAGTGAACAAAGCAGATGAAAATTCTTGCCCACAAGGAGCTTATATTCTAGTTTGGAGTATAGATTTATTTTTATTAAAAATAAATATATAGTATGTTTAAAGGTGATAGATTGTAAATATAATTAATGCCACTGAATTGTATACTTTAAAATGGCAAATTTTATGTTATATATTTTACCACAATTTAAAAAAATCATTAAAGTCATATACCAAAAAGATTGACTTATATACTTTACATGGATGAACTGCATGGTACATGAATTACATCTCAATAAAGCTCTCTTTTAAAAAGGCGGTAAATGCTAAGGAGAAAAATAAACAGAGCATGATGGGGGGGGAATTGGGAAGACCAAGACTGCAGTTTTACCCCCAATGTTTTATTATGGCAGTTTTCAGACATACACCAAAGTTGAAAGGGTTTTATAGTGAACACCTATATATGCACCTCCTAGATTCTTTCACTGACAGTTTCCTATGCTTTATCATGTATCAGCCCACCCGTACCTCTTGTTTTTTAGGGCATTTCAAAGTAAGTTGGAACTTTAAATCACGTAGTTAGGGTGGAATCTCATTAAATAGGTGATATCTGAGCAGAGACTTAAAGGAGAGAGAGTTGGCGTGCTCTCACAGGGACCGCTGTCCCAGGCAGTGTCCAGCTGCTGCAGAAGCCCGAGGGCGAGAGCATGGCTGGCATGTTCTGAGCAGCTCTGGGGCAGCTGCGGTGGTGGAGTGGAGTGAGGGAGCTGTAGCAGATGAAAACGGAGAGCTAGTGGGGAGCCTCATCAGGTGGGACCTTATAGGGCATTATAAGAATTTTAACTTTTTCTCTGAATGAAATCTGGAGTGAATGGGAGGTTTTTGAGCAGAAAAGAAGAATCACTCACTGCTACGTCAAGAGTAGATAAAAGATAAGTGCTTCAAATTCCACCATAAAATCTTCTATCTGTGAAGCTAGCATATGTACTCTACTACAGAAGCCAAAGCCGCCTCCTGTCAAGCAACCTGAGATACTCATTATTTAATTAAGCTTTATTCATTTTTATTCAGTGAAAGAATACATGAGATTTAAACTCCTAAACAGTTTGTTTTCTTGTGCAGCCCACAGAACTTAATTGCCCAGTCACAGTCTGGTACTGGTAAAACAGCTGCCTTTGTGTTGGCCATGCTCAGCCAAGTAGAACCAGCCAACAGACACCCCCAGGTAAGGGCTTGGTGAAACTGAGTTTTCTAACTCATAACTAGAAGGGAAATGCCATTTGATGAATTAAAAGATGAGCTATGTATTACTTTCTACATCAACTAGAACCCCTTAAGTTGAGCACAAATAACATGGTTGATCTTCCAATAATATAAAAAATCCTTTTTCCTTTTCAATGACATGCCATTCCTAGGATAGTGCTTACAGGCTATGCTCCTTTAGCTGTAGGAAAAAGCTCCTTAATCTCTATCATCCATTAGGAAGTTCTGAGAACCTTCTGAGTGAGAGAAAAGGAAGGTAATCTCCAGCTGGAATTTCAGATCCCTGCTCACATGTGGTTTTTGGTACTCCAGTGGCCAGATAGCTGTTCTCAAGTATCTACCCAGCCAGAGTTCTGACCCCTGAGAATTGTACTTCCAACTTTGCAGCTTAAACTGTCAAATGGTGTGTACTCTGTATATTCTTCCCTTCAGCCTCAGCTGGAGGAATCAAGTCCTAATAGCAATTCCCCATTGCATAACAGTGAGTGTCTTGAATTCTCTCTCTGCACTCTTTCCCTACCAGTGTCTGTGCCTCTCCCCAACATATGAGCTTGCCCTTCAAACGGGAAAAGTGATTGAGCAGATGGGCAAATTTTACCCTGAACTGAAGCTAGCTTATGCTGTTCGTGGCAATAAGTGTGAGTATGAGTATGTGATCCTAGTTAATGAAGGTAATAACTTTTTATTTTGAAAAATCCAAAAACATATGCAGTAGTTGAAATTTACAATAAACACATGTGCCTTCCACCTGTGTCCGAAAAGTTAACATTTTGGCATATTTGCTTTATGTGTATTATGTGTACCTTGAGCAGAGGGTGAATCATTTGAAGGTAAATTGTAGGGGACTTCCCTGGTGATCCAGTGGCTAAGACTTTGAGCTCCCAAAACAGGAGGCCTAGGTTCAATCCCTGGTCAGGGAACTAGATCACAACAAACCGCATCTAAGTCTGCATGCCGCAACTAAAGATCCCACATGCCACAGCTTAAAAAAAAAAGGTCCCCACATGCCACAACTAAAAAGATCCCGTGTGCCACAACTAAGACTCAGTGCAGCCAAATATTTTTAAAACGAAAAGAAACTGTAGACATCGCGACTCTTTATTTCAAAGTAATTTAGTATGCATTTTATAGTAAAAGCATTCTTCACCATACCGACAATACCCATATCACAACCAGCAAAATTACAGATTCTCTGATAACTAGCATCTTTTCCATTTTAATTCCCCCCCTAATTGTTCCAGAAGTGTATATGGTTTTTTTGTTGAACCAAGACTGAATCAGTATATATGCATTACATTTGGTTGTTGTATCTCTTTAGTTTCTTGCAGTCTAGAATAGTTCCTTCACATCCCCACCCCCACCCCAACTATGTTACATTTATTTTGAGCAGACCAGTTGCTTATAAAATGTTACAAATTCTGGATTTGTTTAATAGCCTAATGTTTTAAATGTCACTATTAGAGTAAAAATGTTCTAGAATGTTCATGGCAGTTAACTCTGGGAGATATTTTTATTATTTTCTTTATCCACTCTACTTTTGCTTGTTTCACAACAAACTAACTTTGAAAAAGTCTACTTGTGGGGAAATCCAAACCCAGGGTAGGCAGAATAATGTTGACAGAGAAGAAATACAGGTATGAAATCCTTGAAAGAGGTTGATGATTATAGAGAATGTAAAAGAATACTACTGAAGAGGTTTTCATCTCATGGTTCATGCCTTTACCAAATCTTATCAGCATTACTGTCATCTTTTTTGTGTGTATGTTCATTAAATACTATAGTGCTATCCTGACCTTGCCTTAAAATATTAATGCAAACATCAAAACAATTGCTTTAAAATACATCATAGCTTTAAACTGCTTGGAGAGTGAACCTGGCTTTTCATGGGAAATACCCATAAAACAAAACACATCTTGTCTCCACAGTGGAAAGAGGTCAGAAAATCAGTGAGCACATTGTCATTGGCACCCCGGGGACCGTTCTGGACTGGTGCTCCAAGCTCAAGTTCATCGACCCCAAGAAGATCAAGGTGTTTGTTCTGGACGAGGCTGATGTGATGATAGCCACTCAGGGCCACCAAGATCAGAGCATCCGCATCCAGAGGTAGGGCCTCGAGCCAGGAGGGACTTCTCGGCTCCCGACCTGCAGTTCCTGCTCCTGTTACCTCACGCTCCCCTTCTTGCCCCTGCCAGGCTCTTCACAGCTCTCAGGGGCATTTGTTTGATGGGCCATTTCCCTGCCAGCGCTGAGCGCGCCCCCCGCCCAGGTTAAGGGGGGAAACTCAGGGACTCTCGGTCACCCGTCCCCCTGCCCCGTCTGCTCCCCCTTCCTCCCCACAGCTGCTCCGCGCTGCCCCTTCCTGGGGACACAGGTCATCAGGCCTGGGGAGGCTGTGCCCTGGTCCTTCCAGGGAAAGCCCGGGTCAGGGTCATGCTGGACACCTGGGGCTCCCCTTGCAGGATGCTGCCCAGGAACTGCCAGATGCTGCTCTTCTCTGCCACCTTTGAAGACTCTGTCTGGAAATTTGCCCAGAAAGTGGTGCCCGACCCGAACATCATCAAACTGAAGCGTGAGGAGGAGACACTGGACACCATCAAGCAGTATTACGTCCTGTGCAACAGCAGAGACGAGAAGTTCCAGGCCTTGTGTAATATCTACGGGGCCATCACCATTGCTCAAGCCATGATCTTCTGCCATGTGAGTAGCAGCAGCAGGAGGAGGCAGTGTCCTGTGGGGGTGGGGGGGGCCCCTGGAGGATGTGACCTCGCCCCTCCCACTCAGACAGCTCCATTTCTTGCCATTTACTGTTAACTGCCTGTGGCTGGAAAGGAAATAAATCAGTCCCAGGACCTAGTCTCTCAGGTTGTAATGAGTTGTAAGGGGAAAACTGAAGACCTAACCTTCTCTGGTCCCTACTTCTTAAGAGATTACTTGGGGGGAAAAATTCCAAATACCTTCCAATGAAATAATTTTAAAGTATTAAGAATGTAGACTATTTCAGAATGAAGACCTTTGACTCAAACCACAATAACACTAAGATCACTGATATACTTTATTCCCTTAACCTTCTCTGGTCCCTACTTCTTAAGAGATTACTTGGGGGGAAAAATTCCAAATACCTTCCAATGAAATAATTTTAAAGTATTAAGAATGTAGACTATTTCAGAATGAAGACCTTTGACTCAAACCACAATAACACTAAGATCACTGATATACTTTATTCCCGGCTTCCCTTGTAGCTCAGTTGGTAAAGAATCTGCCTGCAGTGCAGGAGACCTGGGTTCGATCCCTGGGTTGGGAAGATCCTCTGGAGAAGGAAATGGCAACTCACTCCAGTATCCTTGCCTGGAAAATCTCATGGACAGAGGAGCCTGGAGGGCTGCAGTCCATGGGGTCGCAAAGAGTCGGGCACGACTGAGCGAATAACACTAACACTAAAAAATATTCAGAAACTTTAAGCTCATCTTGCCAACTGAACTCAGTAGAGCATTCATGTATGTTAATAACAAAAAAGCCACTTTTCTGCAGGTGTCTTCATTTTTTTTTACAGGGATCTTCATTTAAAACAATTCTTTTCACTCCAGACCCGCAAAACAGCTAGCTGGCTGGCCGCGGAGCTCTCAAAAGAAGGCCACCAGGTGGCTCTGCTGAGCGGTGATGCTCCCGGAGCGCTCGGGCCAGGCCTCTTGTGACCGCCCCCTTGGCCGGGCCGAGGGGCCGGGGGCCTGGCCGCCGCCGGCCGTGTGCCCGTCCAGTCCCGGGTGCCTCGGGGGCTCAGGGAGGCCTGCGGCGGGGGCGGGCACGACCCAGGGACCCCGGGTCCTCCCCGCCTGCTGCCCCTCCCCTGCCTGCGTCCCCTGTGATCTGTGCGGGGCTCTCTCTGAACCTGCCTCTCTTCCTCAGATAAGAAAATAGAAAGACTGGACACGGATGACTTGGACGAGATCGAGAAAATAGCCAACTGAGCAACTCCTGCAGTCGCTGTGCCGCCCCCGCCCGGGACACGAGTGCTTCCACGCGCAGCCTGGCCGTCCCTCCGAGGATGACGGCACGAGTGGACAAACTGCCTACCTCATCTGAAATTACGTTTGGACTTGACAAAAATTGTGCAAATGATGGGGGAAGGTAGAAAAAAAAACTGTTTACACAACTTTTGAAGATTAGGCGTGAATACACAGAAATTTACCTTTTGGAAATTCTGTTTTTTGGTAGTGTTTTCCCCATCATAACCAGAATCCAAATGTTGTGGCTGGTCGTTTGCTGAGGAGTCTCAGTGGCAGCCCAGCCTGTTGTCTGCTTAGAAGTGTTGAGGCCAGCCTCCAGCCCTTATAGAAGTCAGAGTTGAGGTGAAGAGCGAACAGAGAGACCAAGGAGGTTAGGTTGTAAGCCAGTCATGTTTGGCGTGTGGTGTGAGGCAGCAGAGGAGACGTATTGAGTTGCTGCTTTGAATTTGGGTTGGGACAGCTCATTTGAGTGTTTAAGCCCCTACTACTGTCTGATGGCTACAGCAGGAAGGGATTTGCTAAGCATGACCCAAAATGCCAACCTGTCATCTTTGGTGTATACAAGTCTGTTGCAGACCATGGCCTAGTCTCAGCAGCTGCGATCTGTGTAGAAGGCACATCTGATAACTGGCGGATCCCTTGCCTGTGCTTGAACAGTCCTTTGGAGAAGCCATCATGAAGAATTAGTGGTAGTCCTAGCTTGCCACACAGCCTGACCTTTCAGCATCTTTTTTACATCCCTAATATCACCTTGACCTCTTAGCAGCTCTAAGGAAATAATAGGTAATCTGGTTTGGAGAAACAGTGAACATTGTGTTTCAAGTTGCTAATGGCCAGGCTTAAGACAGGTCCAAAAGTGACCAGCAATAGTCACAAATGCTTGCTTTGCCTCTAGATTGCAGAAAGCAAGTTTGTTTGTTTAAATCAGAGCTGGGGAACGGTTCCAGAAAATTCGCCATCTTGATTATAAAGGAATTCTGAGTGTCTGCATCCATGGTGCTCAGGACACAAACAGGAGCAACTAGGAGACACAGTGGACTCAGCCATTTCTCTCTCTTAAGGCCTCTGCTCCATCCTCACTTGGCATCTCGTGCATAAGTCAGAGTAAAGAATAGGAATGGACACCTCCTCATACCCAACCAAAGCTGTTGGTACCCAGAGTGACAGAGCGGAGATGACATGAAACTGAGGTGCAAGAGCATATGAAACCCCAGCCAAGAGGAGTCCTCTTCAGCTCTTTGATAGAAGGGCCACTTTGTCTAGAATCAGACCTGTAAGAGGGATTTTCCGTGGTGAGAACTATTTGAATCCCAGGCCTTTCTTACAGGCATTTCTGTGTTTTAGAGCCAGATTTGTCTCCTGGGAAGGGAAGGGGCCAATGCCAGCCCCCAGGTGGCTTCTCTAATCTGACTTTACAGGCACCTCAGAGAGAACCACACACTACCAGTCTTGCCATGTTCGCCTATAGGCACTTGACTGTGTTGAGTCTTTGTACTTCTGGCCAACTTTGAGCCACCTTAGGAGTCTTGTAAGAGAAGAAATTTTACACAAAGTCCTGCAGACCAACCCTGAAATAACTTAAAGGCAATAATTAAAGGAGTACAGACTCCTCCTGAGGCTGCAGGCTGAGTACACCTCACCTTCTCGCAACACAGATGACCTATCTACTGAGTAGCCCCAAATCTGAGCAGGAAATGGGAAGGGATGTGCTTCAGACCCTCCAACAGTAGGAATACATGGGTATCTGAGAGAAATCTAAGTCAACAGTTCCTTATCTGGGGGCTTGGACCCCTAAGAACTCACTGGATGGGTTCCATGGAGTTTATGTAGTATTTTGAGTTTAAATGTGTTTTTCTGGGGAAAAACTCCAAAAAGAGTATGTGTCTTTTTAAAAGGGTAGACTCACTTTATGGATGGCTCTAGAGGGTCCCCCCAGTGTCACTGCCATCCATACTCATTCCTGCCAGTGCCTGGCTTCAGGTGGGTAAT
The DNA here is from genome assembly GCA_006410635.1 of Cephalophus harveyi. NCBI lineage: Eukaryota > Metazoa > Chordata > Mammalia > Artiodactyla > Bovidae > Cephalophus > Cephalophus harveyi. The sequence continues at coordinate 355,966 of SJYT01028399.1, read as the reverse complement.
GGGGCACAGCTGTCTCTTGTGACCTTGTGCCATTTTGAGACACCAATGATGTAAAAATGTATTGAGCCCTTAATGAGCTTCAGTCCCCATAGTGTCTTTCTCTGTTTTTAGCAAGTTCCTATGTATGAAATGATAAACTGTGCCCTAGAACAGAGAAACTTGCTTGAAAAAGATTCTGGCCCAGTGGAAAATTCTGGATATGTTCATTATCCATAAACAATAGATTTTACTGATTTTTTGGAGTGTTCGTTGACTATATGCATAAGAACTAATGACTTGTTAATGTATTCTTTATTGATGCTTAATGGAACTTAATTATGATGTGTTCATGTTACTAAGACATCATTTCTGAGCACAAAAAAAAGCATGTTTTCGTTGCTGGTACTGGTGAAGATTTATGTATTATTCCATAAACTAGTCACCACCTGATAGTACTATCCTGTTTCAGAGTTGACAGTGCTCCAACATGAGCAGCTGGGATGTCTCCACAGGCCAAGAGCCCTACTCAGTTACCAGACAGCTCCTTACATTCATGTTTTTCTTGCTGGTAAACCAGAGGCTTCTGGCTAATCAGAAAGAAGGCCGATGCCAGCAATACTTACTGTTGTTATTCCAAAAATAAATCTGTGGCTCTTAAAATTTAGGCACACTAGGCAGAAATAATTTTGGGGAGAAACCCAAAGGGAAGGTTTGGAAAGAACAGATGACATCAGGGTTGAGTCACAAATGAATAACTCATGAAGTCAGGCCTGTCATCTTCACCAGGAGGGACTGGCCCGTCTTCTTCACCAAAACCCTCAAGCTATTGTAGATTTCAAGGACTCTATTCAGGTTTCTCTTTATCCTGAACACAGAAAAAAGGTTCTCAGGAACCCCCTGCACTTTATCTGACTTTGCTTTTCCGCTTGAGAATAAATGTTCCTTATTCTGTTGACTGACTCAGGTTGCAGCATCTTCTAAAAATGACACAGTGGAGAGGGAACCTGAAGGGCTGCTGCTGCTAAGTCACTTCAGTCATGTCCGACTCTGTGCGACCCCATAGACGGCAGCCCACCAGGTTCCCCCATCCCTGGGATTCTCCAGGCAAGAATACTGGAGTGGGTTGCCATTTCCTTCTCCAGTGCATGAAAGTGAAAAGTGAAAGTGAAGTCACTCAGTCGTGTCTGACTCTTAGCGACCCCATGGACTGCAGCCTACCAGGCTCCTCCATCGATGGGATTTTCCAGGCAAGAGTACTGGAGTGGGATGCCATTGCCTTCTCCGGAAGGGCTGATGCTAGGAGGCTCCAATACCCAGAAGAGCTGTTCTGCCACTAGTATTCAGCAAACCAAGGGGCTTTTTCTTAGCCTTAATTGTAAAGTGGAGAACAGGAGTAGGTGGAAAAAAAAAATATTATATGAAGCCTGAGAGTGGTGGCTGTTTGGGATGTCAGCTGCTCAGATGAGACACTCAGTCTCTGCTTTATCCATCTCATAGGCTGAGGTGCTTGGGTGGCAGATCTTTTATGTAGCCCTATAGCCAGTTTCTTCCAGAGGAAGGAGGGTCAGAGAGGGGGGACTATTTAAATGGAACTCTCCTGGAAGTACTAGTACACATTTTGTGAGTCTTTACAACTGTTATATCCTCATCCATAGGCTTTCCATATCATTGGAATTCTGCAGTTGGAGAAATGCCAAATAGTCTTAAGTTAGCTTAGACCCTGGTCTAGATCCACTAACATCTGGGTCTACACTGGTCCCTAACAGTGTTCCTGCTTCTACTTGGATTTTCCTCCAGTTCATTTGTCACATAACAGCCAAAGTAATGTTTGTAATGTTTGAGTCTGATTATCCCACTCTCCTCCTTAAGTCCTCCAACCCTTACTTTCCATTTTCCTTAAGTGCAAACTGGGTAACATGTTTTTTGTGTGTGTGTGTCTGTGTGTGTATAACCCTAATACTTTATGTACTAGGCATTCCTCATTTGCTTTACTCCACTCCCCGCCGCCCCCCCCCCGCCGGACTCAACATCAATTCCATCCTCACCGAAATTTCCTTTTGTGCTGAGATACGACTTGGTGAAGTCAGTGATCCTGTGCATTTTCCTCTCCAATTTCTCATTTTGAGGCCATTATTTCCTCCCCTAGCCAGCCCACTTTGAAGCAAGAACAAAAATTCAAAGGAACTGTCGGCACTTATGGATGAGGCTGATGTTTCACCTCCAGGATTCTAGCTAAGATGGGCATGTGGAAAGAGCGAGTAACTCAGGCTGCAGGTACTCACGGAGCAGAGTGAAAGATCAGAGGATAATTTCTTTACGCCACCCCAGGGCGTCACCTGCGGCCAACCTCCTGTTCAACAGTGCTGAAAGCCCCTCACCCTCGACAGAGCACAGGAGAGGTGGGCACCCAGTGTGGGGAGAGGAGCCTGGACGGAGAACCTCTCCCCTCTGCCAAGTGACCCAGACGCACCAACTGCTGTAGTTACTCCTCTGCTTGGAACTCTTCTCCCAGTTCTTCCCTCCTTCGGTCTCACTCCTGCTAGTCCTCCTCTTTCAATAGTAAAAACCGCTTCTTCAGTGTGCCTCAGTGCCCTGTCCTGATCTCTAGGGTGCCCTGTACTGGTGCCTGTACTTCCTTTACTGACATTACTGTCAGGCAACATTCTACATAAGGGCTTGCCTCATGGTCTAGTGGTTAAGAATCTGCCTGGCAATGCAGGGAACACAGGTTCAATCCCTGCCCTGGGAAGATCCCACATGGTGCAGAGCAACTAAGCAGATGCACCATAAGTACTGAAGCCCGCATGCCCTAGGGCCTGTGCTTCACAAGAGAAGCCCCTGCAGTGAGAAGCCCACGCACTGCGACTAGGGTAGCCTCGCTGGGGCACAACTAGAGAAAGCCTGCACAAAGCAATGAAGACCCAGAGCAGTTAAAGTTAACTCATTAAAAAAATAAAGGTCTTCATAGAGGCCTTCCCTGGTGGTCCAGTGGCTAAGACTCCACTCTCCCAATGCAAGGGGCCCAGGTTTGGTCCCTGGTCAGGGAACTAGATCCCAAACGCCACAATTAAAGAGTTCGCATGCTGCAAACAAAGATCCTGCATACTGCAACTGAAAGACTTCACATGCTGCAATGAAGACTGAAGATCTTGTGCGCTGCAACTGAAACCTGTCAGTTTTTAAAAAAAATGTCTCCACAGGGATGTCTTTGGCTGTCCAATGGTTAACACTGCCCCCTCCAGGGCAGGAGGTGCACAGTTGATCCCTGGCAGGGGAGCTAAGATCCAACATGCCACAAAAAAAAAAAAAAAACCATAAAGCAGGAGCAATATGGTAACAAATTCAGCAAAGACTTTACTTAAAAAAAAAAAAATTCTACATAGATTATTTACTCCTGACGACAGATGTATTAGGATTCCTATTCTACAGATCAGGACATAGACACATAGGTTAAGTCACGTGCCCTATAACACACAGGTCAGAAGTAGCAAGACAGGCTACACACCTGGGGAGTCTGGCTCCAGGGCCCACATTCTTAACCACTAGACTGCACCTGCCTCATATACAAATATGTACATGTTTGGGACTACTTGTTTAGCATCTGTGTTCCCTTGAGATGAAGTTGAGTAAGGGTGGGAGGTGGGTAAAATCAGTCATTGCTGAACTTCTAGCTGTCAGCAGGCATGTTGCTGCTGCTAATGTGTGTTAATAGTGGAACATATTTAAACTGTTTGATATTTATAAATTAGTCATCAGACCTTTGTAGGAAAAATACAAACTTGGTCTGGCTCCTGCCACTATTCCTAAATTATTTCCTGAATCTTACAACATTCCACTTCCCCTTCCCCACCAGTATATACAGGCATCACAAGGGAGAAGGAGCTGTAACTCCAAGAACAGCACCGCTATCCTGTCCTGCCTGACGGAGTCAGACCATGGTGCTTTCTCCTAATAAACAATGTACCCTCTAAGCAGTAACTCCACTAATGGTGAGGATGCTGGGTATTAGACCAGCCACTTGGGAAGACAATATGCCCATAATGTGTGCATGCCTTTAACCACTTGTTTTGATGAGTGGTTAAGAACCAAGAAAATATTCTTAGCCCTCCACTTTTTAAAGTAAATTTACTACTACCTGTGTTTTTTATATTTTATTTTCTCATTACACTTTTTTATTTTTAATTGATGTATACACAGACTGTAATGCACAAATATTAGGTGTATGATTCTGAGTTTTGACAATTATATACACATGTTTAACCACCAATTAAGATCAAAACATTATTAAAAAAAAAAAACATTTTCATTGTTATGGGGGTGCAGCTGCTGACAAAATCAGTACTCACAAATGGTAGATAGAAAAGGAGCCTTTAATCAGAATGCCAGCAATCTGGGGAGATAGTGGATTCAGTGTCCCCAAAAAATTATCTCCGAAGATTCTGCTTGGCAATGAAACTTTTAAAGGGAAGTAATACCAGTTAAGGCTGTATTTGAACTCCGGGAGTTGGTGATGGACAGGGAGGCCTGGCATGCTGCGATTCATGGGTTCACAAAGAATTGGACACGACCGAGCGACTGAACTGAACTGAACTGAATACCAGTTAATCACTGAGGTACAGGGGGGTCAGAGTTGTTGCCATTCCCCACTGTGTGCAGGTTCCTCAACTTTTTAAAAAATACAAGAATCTTGTGGTTCTAGCTACTCATCAGTAAGGATTCTTTTGCATTTCTTTTCTTTTTTTAAAATTTATTCATCTGGCTGTGCCAGGTCTTAGTTGTGGTATGTGGGATCTGGTTCCCTGACCACAGACACTGCTCTCCCACATTGAAAGAGTGGTTTTAACCACTGGTCCACCAGGGAAGTCTCCTCAACTTCTTTTCTTCTAGCTGTAATCCTGTTCACACACTGATCACACAGTTTGGGAGATTACTGAAGGGGAAGCTAGGGAAGAGATCTGGTCATCAGTTACTTACTTATTCCTCACTTCTACTTCTTTGATCTATAGAAAGAACCAACAAGTTAGGCAAGGTATTGTTTGATTAGAAGATTTCAAAGGTGTGCTTGGCCTGGAGATGAGTAGAGCCTGGGGATGCCCGGTTTATAAGTTAAAGTATAGCTGTACTAAAGTGACAAAAGTGGCTTCCTGCTGCGGCGGGCTTCCTGCAAAGAGCTGCTTACAGTGAATCTCATATAAATGGATTATACATTTATGCATCTTGTGTCTGGCCTCTTTCTTTCAACATAATGTCTGTAAGATTCTTCTGTTTCATCATGTGTATCAATAGTCTGTTCCGTTTCATTGCTGAGATGTATTTAATAAATATACTGAAATTTATTTATCCATCATCCTGTGATGAACATTTGAGCTGTTTCCAGCTTGGGATTATTATGAGTAAATCTCCAATGAACATCTGTGTGCAAGTCTTTATGTTTCATTTCTCTTAGATAATAACTAGGAGTAGAACTGCTAGATCACAGAGTAAGCATAGATTTAACTTCTTGAGAAACTGCAGAACAGTTATGTAAAACCACTGCACCATTTTATATTCTCTTGAGAGGCTTGTGAAAGCTCCAGTTGCTCCTGACAGTTTCCTTGCTTGACCAACATTTAGTCAGGCTCCTGAACCTTCTCCTAGGCCCATCTGTGCACTTCTTTGTAAGATTCAGTTTTGGCAAGAACCACTCACCTTTGATATCTCATCACCCTCAATCTCTGGTCAGGTTCTTCATTCTCCACCATCTCCCAGGTGATGTCTGATCACCCTGGCCTGTCTTCAGCAAGAATCCCATTAAATTGGCTTAACAAAAATTCTCCTTATCCCTGATGTTTCCTTTTAGTAATTTTCCATCCACCCCCCTGCTCCTTGACTATAAATTTCCACTTGCCCATGCTATATTTGTAATTGAGCCCAATATTTCTCCTCTGCTGGAAATTCCATTGCAGTCATCCTTATGTTTATGGCAATGGTCCTGAATAAAGTTTGCCTTATCATCATTAACAAGCGTCACTGAATATTTTTTTTCTTTAACACTCCACAACTTTACCAACACATGGTGGGTGTTGGGAGCCGTGTTAGGCGTTACTGACAAAATGGAGGCACAGCCCCAGACCCCTCTCCTCATTCCACAGGCACGGACTTGGGATGAAAGAGTTAGGCCTTGTAATTCTGACTTGTTTTTTCCTCTTCTCGGCTGAGTTGACTGAAAAGGAATATTAAGGTGCTTATTGTTCTTGAGAGGAGCATGAGAAGGCACAAAGCCTTCTGCAGCTGTGCTCAGAGAATAATTCATAAAGTTAATCATTGACATTTGTTTAAGGACTTTTACAAAAGAGTGTTCCAGGATGAGCACATAGGCTGCAGCTTGAGGCCATGGGAGGGATTGCTATCTGGAGCCTATTTGTGAGGAACAAGTTTATGGCAAAGGAGTCTACTGAATTTTGGGCTTAGAAATAATTAAAATAGAAGTTAAATATTTAAAGAATGTTGTAAAGTTAGCATATTTTACTATAGCTTATATAAGTTAGGAATTTTTAGAGACACTATAGCTAGAAGCCTTTTTAAGAGATAGTGAGCTTAGGATACTAGGGGCAAACAGGACTTAGAAAGATAAGAAATAAACTGAGGAATGTGGTATGCAGCACAGACATTAGCATGAGTTACGGTGTATTCACAAGGACACATGAGAAAAAGTAGATAGAATCGCTGAGGCAGAAACTCCTTTTGAGGGGCAACAATGATTTATGGAGACAACAAATCTGGGTCAGTAGGAACTAAAAATATCAAACCTCTGACCTAATGCTTTTGCAAAAGTATAAAAGAGCTTGAAATAAACATGCAGTCCAAGAAAACTGAGAGGCTGCCTCATCACCGACACTGTTTATCTCTTCAGGTTGAATCCCTGGCTGCTGGAGCTGGACTCCAGCAGCTGGGTCAATCTTTAGTTTTAGTCATTGTAGCCAGTGTGCAGTTGTATCTCACTGGGACTTTGATTTGTATTTCCTTAATAACTAAAGATTTTGAGCTCTTTTTCTTGTGCTTAGTATTTATTCCCTTATAAACCGGTCAGATCATTCACACATTTTGACATAATTGTTGTAATGATTAGAAATGTGTTCTAGAGTAATATATTTTGAAGTAAAATCTTTGTTATTCTATTCAGTCATACATTAAAAACTATTTAATGAAAATCTACTATGTGTCATACACTTTTCTAGGTTCATTAATCAGCTGAGATTAAGACAGATAAAATCTTTACTCTTGTCTGAAGAGTTAATATTTTAATGGGGAGAGACAAAAAGTAAATCAGAAGCAAACGAATAAAGATAATTTTGATGGTATAGAAATGCTCCTTGAAGTGTTATTAATTAATAATAAAACATGCAAAACAACTTATATCCCTAAGGAGGAGGGAGAAAGGGGACTTCGGTAATTTACCTGATATGAGATTGACAGACTATAATAACATAAAGTGGGTAGTTGTGACGTTTAAAAATTCTTAGCCGTATAAAAAGTCAAATTTAAAACTGTACATGTACTTTGTTTAGGACTATATAAAACACCTGTTTATGAAAGGAAACTAGAAGGACCCAGAAGAAAAAGCAAACGCTGTTTGCCTGTTTTTTGTTCGCTTGCTGTGGTGGAATTACGGGGGCTGAGGGGCTTTCGGTCTCGCTCCGGTTGTTGCTGTCTTACATGTCACCTCGCTCGTGACAGCAGAAACCGGCACCACAGTTTTCTTCTGGGACTTTCCTTTGTGCAAAGCTTACAGCTCAGAGACGCACACACTACAGGATGTGTCAAACTTAAAAACAGACTGAGGTTTCTGCAATGTGACGTGAGGCAGAAAAGTGAGGGCGTGGAGTTTCACTCCACAGAACTTACGGATTTTAAGGCATGACGAGGCCGCTCCTGAGGCAGTCAGCGGAAAGGTCACGCTGGCGCAGGAGGGGCGGGGCAAAGCCCCGCGCGGCGCGGAATGGTGACGTAAGGGAACTGACGTCATCTTCGCGAACTGCCGCTTCCGGTCCGCGTGAGTGTGGGTCTGGCGCCTGCAGCCGGGCCGGGGCTGGTGTTGCTGCGCTAGCCGCTGTGTGTGTTTCCCGAGTCGGCCTTCCTCCGCCGGGACCATGGCTACCGACTCGTGGGCCCTGGCAGTGGACGAGCAGGAAGCGGCTGTCAAGTCGGTCAGTGGCTTCAGCTCCAGGCGGGGCGAGCGTAGTAGGAGGGCCCAAGCTGACACTTCTTGGGGTCCGCGGAACTGTCTGGGTTGGGCAGACCCGGGGCCTGCACACCCCGAAGGTTTGCTGCGGGGAGTCTCTTAGCCCTGATTTGCGGCGAAGGCGGAAAAGGCCAGTATGGAGCCTTTTCCTTTGATCTGAGCCGGTTAAAGGCTTTATCCTGTGTTTGCTCTGTATACTGTCTTTCCTACATTGCCCCTCCTCAGTGGGGATTTTAAGGAAAGGAACAGTGCTGATTCTCTTTTTCATCTGTTTTCTGAGTGATTCTATGTTACTCTTATTTTACGAATTTTTAGATGCCTCCTTAACATTGTTGGCAGTTTGTATCACTTCGCAGAATAACGGATTCAGCTTTATATTTAGTGTTTCAATCTGTTGCAAACGTTGCGGGAGGCACTACAAATTGTTTCATCGGTGTTTAAAGTGACATTTAATTTCATGCATTGGTTCCTTAATTAATGAAGATCCATTCAACGGGAAGGTAATCATAGTGTAAACTGTGACTCTCTGTTCTTACCTCTTTAAGGTATGTTGATTTGGTGGTAATGGACTATTGATTTTAAGAATATAGGGGTTTTTTCTTTGTGTTGCTTTTTGTAGTCTGAAGTCTTATGTAACCTTTTAATGCCTAAATTACAGCTCTTTTCCCGTCACCATTTATTGCTTTGGAAAGATTGTCAGTTTCTCAGCAGGTAGTTGAAATGAACTACATCCAGGGATATATAGGAAGAAGCTTTATGGTCAAGTTAAGAAGGCTAACTGGTGGGAATTGTTGTGAAAATGGTAAGAGTCATGTTAGAAGTGAATTCTGAGTGGGAAGATGATGTTTATGAGTAAAAAAGGGAAATTCCTTGTGAAGAAGTTTGTATTTGTGCTGGATGTTACAGTAATTAAGAGAGATGAAGGCAAACAGCATTTTAGAACAGAATGTCCCAAAGTGCTGGACTTGTACAGAGAACAGGAATCAGAATAATTTTTGCTGCAGCGTAAGGTTATTGGATTGTAATAGGAGCAGTGTTGAAAATAGAGAGTGTATTTTAGACCTTAACAAAAAACTTACAGAGGGGAGGCTTTATTTGAAAGGTTTGGGCAATTTTAAGGATACTGACAAGATTAGATCTGAGGACTAGCAAGAATTACTGGACTACAGAGAACAGAATATATTAGGAGTGCTGTCTAAAGAAAAGATCAGTGTGGAAATTACTCTAATAGTCCAGAGATAGAGGGTCTGCATTGAATGGTGAAAGTGTAGGTGAAGGGTTAGATTTAAGAGATAATTGTGGAGGTATAAAGATTTAGATGGCTTCCATGGTGGCTTACTGGTAAAGAATCAGCCTCCCAATGCAGGAGATGGGGGTTTGATCCCTCTGTTGGGAAGATCCCTGGAGAAGGAAATGGCAACCCACTCCAGTATTCTTGTTGGAAATCCCATGGACAGAGGAGCCTGGCAGGCTACAGTCCGTGGGGGTCACACTAGAGTTGAACATAACTTAGCAACTAAACAACAACAACAAAAGATTTAGGAAAAAGAAGAAAAAAGAGATAAAGCATATATTACAGTTTTCAACCTGGATCCCACAAGGTGGTTTTAATAAAGTGCTCATAGCAGGTTTAGGGGAGTGGGAGGAACAGCAGATTTGATGTGTAGGGTGATGAGTACAACTTTGCCAGTTCTGAATTTGAAATAAGGAGACAACTTGGTAAGTACCTGTGTTGCAAGTCACCAAGAGATGTCCAAGTTCAGTGGTTTCCTCAGAGGACTCTCGACTCTGCATGTAACTGTACTCACAGCTGTGATTTATTGCAATGAAAAGCAAAATTAGCAAAAGAAAAGGCCATGTTGAAAAGCCCAGAGGAAACCAGTTTCAAGCTTGCAACAATTCTCTCCTAGAGGAGTCAGAAGCTCCATTTTATTCCTGCTTAATTCCTCTAGCCACAGTTAGTAACAACACACAGGAAGTGTTGTCCAAAAAGCTCCTTAGAGACTAAGTGCTCAGGGTTTTTATTGGGGGCCTGTCACATGGTCATTCTTTGCCTCGCAGGTACCAAAATTCCAGACTCCTGGAAGGAAAGCAGCTGTTACCATAAACCATCATACGTTTTTAGAAACATAGTGAACCCTTCAGCAGTTTTGGGGATGGTGGGAACCTTCTCATCATCCATGCTCCCAGAAGCCGGCCAGGGTTCAGCTTTCCAAGCTAGCTTTCTGAAGGCTAGCAGTCAGACCTGCTGTGTTAAGTCCTGTGTATACAGTACCTATGAAGCATTTGGATATTTGGCACTGGAGTTCAGGCAGAATCAGATCAGGGGTGTAAAACTGACAGTTACCACAAATAAATAAAAAAGTATTATAAAGGTTATGGTTTGTACTCTAGAGTTTAAAACTAGTTTTCAGCATCAGGTATTCCCTAAAGACAGTTACTGAGAATTGGTTTCAAATCTTTTTTAACCTACAACCCTATGAATAATACAAATATAGACCTAAACATACTCGTATCTGGTTTTATTCATTCCGTTTCTTGAGTGGCTGGTGTAAATAAATGTTTTAAAACACTGCTTCCTAATGGTTGGGTAAGTGAAAGTGAAGTGAAGTCGCTCAGTTGTGTTCGACTCTTAGCGACCCCATGGACTGCAGCCTACCAGGCTCCTCTGTCCATGGGATTTTCCAGGCAAGAGTACTGGAGTGGGGTGCCATCTGGTTGGGTAAGACCCCTTTTATTTTACCATTTAAACTTAAGTGCATTAGCTTGATAAAATGTAATTGAGCAGTGAACAATTTGGGGGTTATGAGCCCCCAACCCACACTGCAGCTGAAAATCCCCAAATAACATTGCACCTCCGTATATGTGGCCCCACATTCAACCTGCCATGGGTTGAGTAATACTGTAGTATTTATCCTTGAATAAGTGAACCCTTGAAGCTCAAACCCGATGTTTAACAGTCAGATGTAACTCATGGTATTCTGTTATCAGGTGTCTCTGCTCTTAAGTGTTTCTTTTCATTCCCATTCAGATGAGTAATTTGCAGATTAAGGAAGAAAAAGTCAAACCAGATACCAATGGTGAGTCACAAGGAACTACAGTCTACATGTGTGCTTCTGCTTTGCACTCTTGGCTGCAATGTGGAAAGCAGCTTTCACTTAGCACCTTTGGCAGATGTCAGCACCAGCTTTGAGAGCCAGTAAATTCAGTTTTGTCAGGCAGTGTATTCTCCTCGGTTCTGTCTCGTCTCAACAAAAATTTGAAGCGACGAATGTTAGAGCCCTCGGCATGTCATAGCTCTCGGGTCTTGGACAGACCGTGTTACAGCTCTGAGACAGATCAGTGTTACAGCTCTGTGTTACAGCTTTATTTTATTTAGAAAATAGCAGGAAAACCCATCCTCGAGGCGTGAGGGCATGCGGACCCAAAGACGCGAAGAGAAGAGTGGGGGATCACGAGCATACGGCGAGGGGCGGGGGAGACCCCTGGCCCTTTGCCTCCTCTTTTTATGTCTTGTCCTCCCCCGGGCCTGCCATATGTAAATTGGGCTAGCCAGGAGTGCTGTTTGTCCTACCTAGGACCTCACTCAGGTCCTAGGACCTTCCTTTGCTGTTTTCTCGGACTTTCCCCTTTCTTGTCTTTTAGCCACCGCCATTCTGGACTCCTGTTTCCTATTCTGCCTACCTAACAGTTTCATGACTGATAAGGATACGTTAGTTTTCCCAGATTAAAAAAAAAAAAAAATTTCTCAGCTGTGCTGAGTCTTTGTTGATAGTGTTGCTCAGATCTTCTGTGTCTTGACTGTTTTTTGTTTGTTTGCTTTTTGGTCTAGTTCTTTCAGTTGTTGAAAGAGAGGTATTGAAATTTCCAACTGTAATTGTGGAATAGTCTATTTCTCCCTTTAATTTTGTCAGTTTTGGCCTCCTGTGTTTTACAGATCTGTTGCCAGGTACATTCACATTTATGTGTTCTGATTAATGGATCCTTTAGAAATATTCTTATTTGGGCTTCCCAGGTGGCTCAATGATAAAGAATCCACCTGACAATGCAGGAGACCCAGGTTTGATCCCTGATATGGTAAGAGTCCACATGGCATGGAGCAGCTAAGCCCATGTGCCGTAACTACTGAGCCTGGAACTCTAGATCCCAGGAGCCGAAACTGCTGAGCCCACATGCTGCAGCTGTGGAAGCCTACGTGCCACAGAAGCTGTGCTCTGCACAGGAGAAGCCACTGCAATGAGAGAAGCCCATGCGCCACAATAAGAGAGTAGCCCTGGCTTGCTGATACTGGAGGAAAGACCCAGCACAGTCCCCCCAAATAAATATATAAATAAATTATTTTTTTTAATTAGAAAACCAAACAAACTATCCTCCTTTATCTCTGGTGATGATTTTCTTCTTGAAATCTGCATTACCTGAGCTAATCCAGCCTTCATATGCTTAGTGGTTGCATCTCTTTCCATCCCCTGACTTTCAACTTATTTGTGTCTTTTTTTTTAAGAATTTTTTTTTTTTAATCTCAGTTTTATTTATTTATTTGTTTTTTTATTTTACAGTATTGGTTTTGCCCTACATTGACATGAATCTGCTGTGGGTGTACACATGTTCCCCATCCTGAACCCCCCTCCCACCTCCCTCCCCATCCCATCCCTCTGGGTCATCCCAGTGCACCAGCCCCAGGCACCCTGTATCCTGGATCGAACCTGGACTGGCGATTCGTTTCACATGTGATAATTTACATGTTTCAGTGCCATTCTCCCATATCATCCCGCCTTCTCCCTCTCCCACAGAGTCCAAAAGACTGTTCTATACATCTGTGTCTCTTTTTACTGTCTTGCATACAGGGTTATCGTTGCCATCTTTCTAAATTCCATATATATGTGTTAGTATACTGTATTGGTGTTTTTCTGTCTGGCCTACTTCACTCTGTATAATAGGCTCCAGTTTCATCCATGTCATTAGAACTGTGTCTTTATATTTAAGTGCCTCTTGTAGGAGTATAATCTATAAAAATTTTGAATCATTATGTTGCATACCTGAAACTAATACAATATTGTAAAATCTACTGTACCTCAATTAAAAACAAAAAGTGTGCCTCTTATAAACAGCTAACAGTTGGATCTTGCTTTTTTTTAATCCGTTCTAATAATCACTGTCTTTTTTTTTCTCACTGTCATTTAATGGGAGTATTTTATCCATTTACATTTAAGGTAATTATTGATGCGGTTAGCAATTTTACTGTTTATTTTCTGTTTGTACCTTCGTATTTTGTTTCTCTGCCACTTTTCCTGCTTTCTTTTGGGTTAATTGAATATCTTAGAGTTACGTTTTATTTATAGGCTTTTGGGCTTTATCTCTTTGCATCAGTTTATGAGCTTTATTAACATTTTTCTTCATATATTTTCTGCTAGCTTTATTTCTAGATGCAGTGTTTTATCTTTTAGTTGCTATTATAAATAGTATCTCTTCAGTAAT